>OX421492.1:43324997-43924997 GCA_949126835.1 Anisus vortex | reverse complement strand
GGAGTATTGTGCAGACTTATTGTATTGGTACAGTACTGGAGTATAGAGCAGACTTATTGTATTGGTACAGTACTGGAGTATTGTGCAGACTTATTGTATGGGTACAGTACTGAAGTATAGAGCAGACTTATTGTATTGGTACAGTACTGGAGTATTGTGCAGACTTATTGTATTGGTACAGTACTGGAGTATTGTGCAGACTTATTGTATTGGTACAGTACTGGAGTATTGTGCAGACTTATTGTATTGGTACAGTACTGGAGTATTGTGCAGACTTATTGTATTGGTACAGTACTGGAGTATTGTGCAGACTTATTGTATTGGTACAGTACTGGAGTATAGAGCAGACTTATTGTGTTGGTACAGTACTGGAGTATAGAGCAGACTTATTGTATTGGTACAGTACTGGAGTATTGTGCAGACTTATTGTATTGGTACAGTACTGGAGTATTGTGCAGACTTATTGTATTGGTACAGTACTGGAGTATAGAGCAGACTTATTGTATTGGTACAGTACTCGAGTATAGAGCAGACTTATTGTATTGGTACAGTACTGGAGTATTGTGCAGGCTTATTGTATTGGTGCAGTACTGGAGTATTGTGCAGACTTATTGTATTGGTACAGTACTGGAGTATAGAGCAGACTTATTGTATTGGTACAGTACTGGAGTATAGAGCAGACTTATTGTATTGGTACAGTACTGGAGTATTGTGCAGACTTATTGTTTTGGTACAGTACTGGAGTATAAAGCAGACTTATTGTATTGGTACAGTACTGGAGTATTGTGCAGACTTATTGTATTGGTACAGTACTGGAGTATAGAGCAGACTTATTGTATTGGTACAGTACTGAAGTATAGAGCAGACTTATTGTATTGGTACAGTACTGGAGTATTGTGCAGACTTATTGTATTGGTACAGTACTGGAATATAGAGCAGACTTATTGTATTGGTACAGTACTGGAGTATTGTGCAGACTTATTGTATTGGTACAGTACTGGAGTATAGAGCAGACTTATTGTATTGGTGCAGTACTGGAGTATTGTGCAGACTTATTGTATTGGTACAGTACTGGAGTATTGTGCAGACTTATTGTATTGGTACAGTACTGGAGTATTGTGCAGACTTATTGTATTGGTACAGTACTAGAGTATTGTGCAGACTTATTGTATTGGTACAGTACTGGAGTATTGTGCAGACTTATTGTATTGGTACAGTACTGGAGTATAGAGCAGACTTATTGTATTGGTACAGTACTGGAGTATAGAGCAGACTTATTGTATTGGTACAGTACTGAAGTATAGAGCATACTTATTGTATTGGTACAGTACTGGAGTATAGAGCAGACTTATTGTATTGGTACAGTACTGGAGTATAGAGCAGACTTATTGTATTTGTGCAGTACTGGAGTATTGTCAGACTTATTGTATTGGTACAGTACTGAAGTATAGAGCAGACTTATTGTATTGGTACAGTACTGGAGTATAGAGCAGACTTATTGTATTGGTACAGTACTGAAGTATAGAGCAGACTTATTGTATTGGTACAGTACTGGAGTATAGAGCAGACTTATTGTATTGGTGCAGTACTGGAGTATTGTGCAGACTTATTGTATTGGTACAGTACTGGAGTATTGTGCAGACTTATTGTATTGGTACAGTACTGGAGTATTGTGCAGACTTATTGTATTGGTACAGTACTGGAGTATTGTGCAGACTTATTGTATTGGTACAGTACTGGAGTAATGTGCAGACTTATTGTATTGGTACAGTACTGGAGTAATGTGCAGACTTATTGTATTGGTACAGTACTGGAGTATTGTGCAGACTTATTGTATTGGTACAGAACTGGAGTATTGTGCAGACTTATTGTATTGGTACAGTACTGGAGTATTGTGCAGACTTATTGTATTGGTACAGTACTGGAGTATTGTCAGACTTATTGGATTGGTGCAGTACTGGAGTATAGAGCAGACTTATTGTATTGGTACAGTACTGGAGTATTGTGCAGACTTATTGTATTGGTACAGTACTGGAGTATTGTCAGACTTATTGTATTGGTGCAGTACTGGAGTATAGAGCAGACTTATTGTATTGGTACAGTACTGGAGTATAGAGCAGACTTATTGTATTGGTACAGTACTGGAGTATAGAGCAGACTTATTGTATTGGTACAGTACTGGAGTATAGAGCAGACTTATTGTATTGGTACAGTACTGGAGTACAGAGCAGACTTATTGTATTGGTGCAGTACTGGAGTATTGTCAGACTTATTGTATTGGTACAGTACTGGAGTATTGTGCAGACTTATTGTATTGGTACAGTACTGGAGTATTGTGCAGACTTATTGTATTGGTACAGTACTGGAGTATTGTGCAGACTTATTGTATTGGTACAGTACTGGAGTATAGAGAAGACTTATTGTGTTGGTACAGTACTGGAGTATAGAGCAGACTTATTGTATTGGTACAGTACTGGAGTATTGTGCAGACTTATTGTATTGGTACAGTACTGGAGTATTGTGCAGACTTATTGTATTGGTACAGTACTGGAGTATAGAGCAGACTTATTGTATTGGTACAGTACTGGAGTATTGTGCAGACTTATTGTATGGGTACAGTACTGAAGTATAGAGCAGACTTATTGTATTGGTACAGTACTGGAGTATTGTGCAGACTTATTGTATTGGTACAGTACTGGAGTATTGTGCAGACTTATTGTATTGGTACAGTACTGGAGTATTGTGCAGACTTATTGTATTGGTACAGTACTGGAGTATTGTGCAGACTTATTGTATTGGTACAGTACTGGAGTATTGTGCAGACTTATTGTATTGGTACAGTACTGGAGTATAGAGCAGACTTATTGTGTTGGTACAGTACTGGAGTATAGAGCAGACTTATTGTATTGGTACAGTACTGGAGTATTGTGCAGACTTATTGTATTGGTACAGTACTGGAGTATTGTGCAGACTTATTGTATTGGTACAGTACTGGAGTATAGAGCAGACTTATTGTATTGGTACAGTACTCGAGTATAGAGCAGACTTATTGTATTGGTACAGTACTGGAGTATTGTGCAGGCTTATTGTATTGGTGCAGTACTGGAGTATTGTGCAGACTTATTGTATTGGTACAGTACTGGAGTATAGAGCAGACTTATTGTATTGGTACAGTACTGGAGTATAGAGCAGACTTATTGTATTGGTACAGTACTGGAGTATTGTGCAGACTTATTGTATTGGTGCAGTACTGGAGTATAGAGCAGACTTATTGTATTGGTACAGTACTGGAGTATAGAGCAGACTTATTGTATTGGTACAGTACTGGAGTATTGTGCAGACTTATTGTATTGGTGCAGTACTGGAGTATTGTGCAGACTTATTGTATTGGTACAGTACTGGAATATAGAGCAGACTTATTGTTATTTAGCTGTTCTATTCCATAATTTCATTGTTAAGTGTGTAAACATTGTCATGTATAAAATGTTTTTTTTATACCTAAGTGCGTTGTACAAAATGTACAGTTTATTTATTACCTTACTACTCCACTGTATGTTTAATGTGTTCATAATAAATGAGATTTGAGTTCATCCACAAAATTATTTTTTTTAATTTCAAGGACTGAAGGAGAGCGGGCAAAAGATGTCATAAAAATAAAAAGAAGTTGCCCATGCCTACAGTACTGCGATGTGTAAACTGTGAATGGCTTTGGGCTGACTGAGAATTAATGAGGAAAGTATTGCATTTAGAAACAGCAGAAACTGCCAAGGCTGCAGAAAGATACAAGGGATCAACAAATGTGCATATTTTAAGAAATGTAATGTTCATATTTATTTATTTATACAGACAATAAGCATTTGTGACATAAACAATCCATGTACACATATATATACCAAATTATCAAAGTCCATGTCGACTCATATGTTTCTTGAGATGATCCAACCTGTAGAATCTGGCATGACAAATCTGGCAGATGATCTCACGTAGTCGCTTGCATTTCCATCTGTGTCGAGACAGGACATGGGACAGTGTATACAACTTGCCACAGTTATCACATTCATAGGGTCCAACTTTTGGTTCACGATACTTTTGTCTTGTAGTCAGCATTGCTAGTGAGAAGAAGTCAATTGAGGGTTAGTTATTGGTGTTAGCTGTAGAGTTATGTTCCATCTATCTGATCAAATATATACAGTCTAGAGGTTTATGTTAATGTACATTTGAACTTAAGCTGACATTGAAACTAATTTATACGCTTTTAAGATCAGCTACAATTACAATTAAAGCAGGACATACTCTTAGGTCAGTAAATATACAATTAAACAAGACATACTCTTAGGTCAGTAAAGATACAATTAAACAAGACATACTCTTAGGTCAGTAAAGATACAATTAAACAAGACATACTCTTAGGTCAGTAAAGTTACAATTAAACAAGACATACTCTTAGGTCAGTAAAGATACAATTAAACAAGACATACTCTTAGGTCAGTAAAGATACAATTAAAGAAGACATACTCTTAGGTCAGTAAAGATACAATTAAACAAGACATAATCCTAGGTCAGTAAAGATACAATTAAACAAGACATACTCTTAGGTCAGTAAAGATACAATTAAACAAGACATAATCCTAGGTCAGTAAAGATACAATTAAACAAGACATAATCCTAGGTCAGTAAAGATACAATTTAAATTAAACAAGACAAATATGTCTATCCGTTAAGTTTCAGCTCCATAGGATGACGGGAATATGTCGATAAGTTTTCCGAAGATATTTGGTTGTCAGTCAGCCAGGAACATGCACAATTTCGCTAAATTATTTTATTAAGGATTTAACAAATGACGTGGAGCTGAATAGCATCCATCAGCCGCTCTCTTTTTTTTTTAGTTAACATTACGTCGCAGTTAAATCGTCAAATATAACGTCACATCTTCAGAGCCTTTACAAGCTTATGTAGCGCCCCAGGGCAAAAGTTTCAGCGCCGCCCCCTTGCATACTGTAACTGCTCGTGAAGTTCTATATTTAGACTGAATTATACGCCCCCCCCCCCCGCCCTGGAAGTGTCGCCCTTGGGTATATGTCCCCTCTGCAAAATATTTGACCTTCAAATTAATTACAACTCTGTTTTTAAATTTAATAAACAAAAGAGGCTTTGACTAACTCATAGCATGTTGATCTGATGGATGAAAGTTTTAAAATGTACACTGATTCCCAGTGGTGTACGGAGGGGGGTGCGGGGGGTGCGGACCGCACCGGGTGACACCCTGTCAGGGGGTGACACCCGAATGAAGAATATAATATTTAAAAAAATGATAATTTTACAGATCCCGCACTGCTGGTCTAGTCCGATAACAGAACGGATGGCAGATCATAATCAAAAAAATTAAAATGACTAGCAGCACGGTGTGCCATCACCATACAGCCAGCAGCATGCATTCTTTAGAAGAGCAAATAGTGCAGAAAATGGAAGAGGATGGCGTGGAAACACAAGTAATATGCCTGGATTATTTGTAAAAAAAAAAGTTGATGCTGATAATGTTGATTCGAAACAAGATATGGCTAATGTCATTATGAGTGACGTTAAAGAGAAAAATCGGAATACTCTATCAGATGCTTCTTACTGGAACATACCAGTTCCAGATCATTTTCGGGTTGAAATCATCAAAAGAGGGATTTCTTTGTTTCAGAAATTATAGTCTACTGTTTTTGCTAGAGTTTGTTTGCTGTTGATGTTACCAAAACAACATCTAAATTTGTTACTGGGTTTGATAAGTGGTGGAACCTAGTCCAAAACTACATAATTATGAGACATCTGAAGAGCACCTACGTTGCCTTGAAAAATGGAAAACATTGATAGCAGGACTTAAGGTATATAAAACAATTGATGCCGCAAGAATTGTCTAAATGGATAGGGAGAAGAAAAAGTGGAGGGATATCCTACACAGGTTGCTAGATGTTACATTGTATCTTGCTAAGCAAAATCTGGCATTTCGTGGCCACAACGAAGATGATATATCACACACTCACCAAATATCTGAGGTGATCAGATATGTGAAAATCCACAGTGGGAAAGTTGAAGTGAGAGAGTGTTTCTTGGATCTTTTTCCTCTAAGGGGGAAAAAGCTGACGACCTCAGTTCTGGCATTCCTAAAAATCTAAAAAGGGACGGATTTGATATAATGATGTGCAGAGCTCAAGGTTACGACAATGCTGCCACAATGTCTGGAATCCATGGAGATGTTCAAGCCATTTTGAAAAGAAAGAACGAGAAAGCTATTTTTAATGGATGTGTCGGCCATTCCCTTAACTTGTGTGGTCAACACTCTTTTGCCGAAAATGCTTCATGTATAACAGTTTTGGGTACCCTTAAAAGAATGTTTTCCTTCTTTGCTGCTTCCACTCAACGATGGGATGTTTTAATATAACACACTGGGGTGTCGTTGAAAAGGCTATCTACAACACGTTGGAGCGCTCAACAAACTGCTGTTAAACCAGTGAAAGATAAGTTGGATAAATGTTATTACGGCGATAGAAGCTTAATGTAATCCTCGTGAAAATTTTGGACACAAGAGGTACAGCACAAGGACTTTTACATGCTGCCTTTGATGTCACGTTTATCTGCTACCATAACCTTTGGGCTGATATTCTTGAAGAAGTTAATCTTACACAGCAGTACCTGCAGACTAAAGACTTAACTCTTGATAAAGTGGTGACCAAGTTAGACGCATTAAGATTTAGCACGAAAAAGCGGAGTCAATTAGTGGAGCATGCTATTGATCAAGCACTTATAAAATCAGACCAACATGGGATTTCGGTAGAGAGAAGATTAAGATTCAAGAAGAGAATGGCTTGGGGAAATTTAAGAGGTGCTGGAATTTCTATGCGAGAAGAAAGCAGTAGGGAGATGCTAGAGTGTATTGATCGCTTTTATTCTGAACGCCAGATCAAATTAACAGCGTTTAAAGAAGTTGCAGATATGTTTTTTTGAGGCTGTTCAGCCCAAGATTCTACTGTCAGCAAGTGAAGAAGAGTTATTGGTGTCCATTCCCAAATTAACCACTTTCTACGAAGAGCTATCCGAATATGAGCTCTTAAAAGAGACACCACTCGATGATTGCATAATTTATAGAATAATAAAGACAGGAAAAGATAGTGAACTTTTACAAAAAGACCTAGATGAACTACAAAAATGGGAATCAAACTGGAGTATGTCTTTTCACCCAGAAAAATGCCAACTAATAAGGGTGTCCAAGAAAAAGAAACAAATAATAACAAACTACTTCATTCATGGTAAAGAACTAACTCAAACTAGCAATGCTAAGTATCTAGGAGTAATAATAAATGATAAGTTATCTTGGAACCCTCACATTGATGAAGTAATTAAAAAATCAAACAAAACATTAGGATTCATAAAAAGGAACTTTTACAAATGTAATAAGAATATAAAACTAAAATGCTATCTCACATTAGTTAGGCCTATACTAGAATATGCAGGATCTGTATGGGACCCATCAACTAAAGAAAACATTAAAAAATTAGAACAAATTCAAAAAAGAGCTGCAAGGTTTATAACTAGTGAATATTCCCAATTGACAAGAGTAACACCATTAGTCAAATCACTAAACCTAGAAACACTAGAGGACAGAAGGGCAAAGAGTAAAGTAGTAATAATACATAAGGCATTAAACTCTAATTTAGAAATACAACCCAATAACAATCTGTTGCAAAGCTCAGATAAACATAAAGACAAAAACACCTTCCTTGTCCCTTATGCGAGAACAAATGCATATAAGTACTCTTTCTTCCCGAGTGGCATTCGGGCATGGAATGGGTTGCCTGAACAAACCAGGAAAACCAATAACCTAACATCATTTAAAACATTAATAAAAATGCAAGACTAGACTCGGGCCACGGATGAGCGTAGGACGCAATAATCTTCTTTATAGAAGGAGCGTCTGTAATGTATAAGATAAGATAAGATAGACGACAGCTAAAAGCAGCTGATGTTGACCTAAAACAAGCCCTGTACCGGTCAGTGTTAGATATTTTGAAATTCATAGCTAAATGGGACTTCATAGAATATCTTCCAATACTCTCTCCAGGCCTTCAATTATTTCTAACGGTATGTGTCTGTGGCTTCATGTGAACGGAGCTTTTCAAAATTTAAAACTTATAAAAAGCTATTTACGCTCCACCATGGGACATTCAAGAATTTCTAATCAGGCTTTGTTATCGATTGAAGGGGATAATGTGAATTAAATAGATTTTGAGGAGGTGATCGACAAGTTTGCAGTTTTGAAGAGCAGGAAAGGAAATATTTAAATAAAGTAGGCCTACTTTTAATGTAAAAATAACTAACCGTACGGTTGTTTCAGTTGTTCATTGCTTTTACTTTCTAATTTTAAATTAATATGTTTTTGTTTTTGTCATATTGGAACCGTAGGCTTGTTTTAAGGAGACGAAAACTATGGTGAAAGTCGTGGGCGCGGGGGGTGGGGGGGGGTGACACCCAAAGTTTACCGCACCGGGTGATACCAGCCCTCGGTACGCCACTGCTGATTCCCATTAACCAAAGGCAACATAAAAACAGAAGAAATTTAAAATAGAGCTACAAGCTTCATTACTAGTGAATAATGACAACTTACAAGAATAACACCAATAGTTAAATCACTAAGCCTGGGTACACCAATAGTTAAATCACTCAGCCTGGAAACACCAATAGTTAAATCACTCAGCCTAGAAACACCAATAGTTAAATCACTCAGCCTGGGTACACCAATAGTTAAATCACTCAGCCTAGAAACACCAATAGTTAAATCACTCAGCCTAGAAACACCAATAGTTAAATCACTCAGCCTAGAAACACCAATAGTTAAATCACTCAGCCTAGAAACACCAATAGTTAAATCACTCAGCCTAGAAACACCAATAGTTAAATCACTCAGCCTAGAAACACCAATAGTTAAATCACTCAGCCTAGAAACACCAATAGTTAAATCACTCAGCCTGGGTACACCAATAAATAAATCACTCAGCCTAGAAACACCAATAGTTAAATCACTCAGCCTAGAAACACCAATAGTTAAATCACTCAACCCAGAAACACCAATAGTTAAATCACTCAGCCTAGAAACACCAATAGTTAAATCACTAAGCCTGGGTACACCAATAGTTAAATCACTCAGCCTGGGTACACCAATAGTTAAATCACTCAGCCTGGGTACACCAATAGTTAAATCACTCAGCCTAGAAACACCAATAGTTAAATCACTCAGCCTAGAAACACCAATAGTTAAATCACTCAGCCTGGGTACACCAATAGTTAAATCACTCAGCCTGGGTACACCAATAGTTAAATCACTCAGCCTGGGTACACCAATAGTTAAATCACTCAGCCTGGGTACACAAGAGGAATTAGGAGAAGAGGACAAAATATTACTTTTAATAAGTATTAAATATAAGCATTAAAATCTAACTTAGAAATACTGTTACAATACAACAATAATATATTGCTATTACAATACTCAGATAGATATAAGGATACTAACATTTTTCTTTTTCAATATGAAAGAACAGTGATTTATCTTATCTATTGTTCCATTACCAATAAATTATCTATTGTTCAATTGTTATTTTGACACGGAGGAGAAGGGCCCCCCCAACGTCCTCCAGAATCCCCATTTTTTCTTTAATATTTTTTCTTTAAATCCGCCCCTGGATCAAAGTCAAGTCTTACTTTTAGCAAAGGTCTAAATATAGACTACGGTATATAATAAAAACAACAACACATAAAAACGCATTAACTAAACAAAATACAGAAATCATTTTTGTAACGGTTTATTATCAAGAAGAACACAAAGCATAACGTAATAAAAATATTTATTTATAAAAAAAAGTTTAGTTCAACTTCATACCTGGTCATTGATATTATTACAACAAATATTGGAGCTTATCATTATAATATTATCATTTGGTACTAGTAGCTGTAAGGCTTAGTCTTATACCGGGGTGTCTTAATATAGACTAGCCGAGCAGTGTTACACAGTCATAATTGAATTTGAATGTTCTTAAACCGGTAAATCTAAGTTCAGTACCGATACCAGGCCTAAGAAAATATTTTAGTTCTTTGTTTAAATGAAGTCTGCTGGCGTGGAATAAAAATAATAAAAAATCTTTACAGTTGTAACCTTCATAGAAAGTTTAATTAAAATATAAATATAAAACATGTGTAACAAACGTACGGTAACTGGGATCTCCTTGACTCTAGGTAACAAAATATAATTGGGATCTCCTTGACTCTATGTAACAAAATATAATTGGGATCTCCTTGACTCTAGGTAATAAAATATAATTGGGATCTCCTTGACTCTATGTAACAAAATATAATTGGGATATCCTTGACTCTAGGTAGTAAAATATAATTGGGATCTCCTTGACTCTATGTAACAAAATATAATTGGGATATCCTTGACTCTAGGTAGTAAAATATAATTGGGATCTCCTTGACTCTAGGTAATAAAATATAATTGGGATCTCCTTGACTATATGTAACAAAATATAATTGGGATCTCCTTGACTCTATGTAACAACATATAATGGGGATCTCCTTGACTCTAGGTAATAAAATATAATTGGGATCTCCTTGACTCTATGTAACAACATATAATGGGGATCTCCTTGACTCTAGGTAATAAAATATAATTGGGATCTCCTTGACTCTATGTAACAACATATAATTGGGATCTCCTTGACTCTAGGTAATAAAATATAATTGGGATCTCCTTGACTCTATGTAACAACATATAATTGGGATCTTCTTGACTCTAGGTAACAAAATATTATTGGGATCTCCTTGACTCTATGTAACAACATATAATTGGGATCTCCTTGACTCTATGTAACAACATATAATTGGGATCTCCTTGACTCTAGGTAATAACATATAATTGGGATCTCCTTGACTCTAGGTAATAACATATAATTGGGATCTCCTTGACTCTATGTAACAACATATAATTGGGATCTCCTTGACTCTAGGTAATAACATATAATTGGGATCTCCTTGACTCTAGGTAATAACATATAATTGGGATCTCCTTGACTCTAGGTAATAACATATAATTGGGATCTCCTTGACTCTAGGTAACAAAATATAATTGGGATCTCCTTGACTCTATGTAACAAAATATAATTGGGATCTCCTTGACTCTAGGTAACAAAATATAATTGAGTGCCCTTGACAAAATATAACAACACGTACCGGTAATTGGGATCTCATCGACACTCTGGATATTATTGGTTTCGGCTGTATCTATGAATATAAACTAAATTGAAGAAAGAGAAAACCGAACTGCACTACAGTTTTCTTTTTTGTTGATTTCCTCCAGTCTCAGTGATTCGTTCTCTTTGAACACGTGACTTTGTGCCTGTAAATGTTTTTTAAACACGTCCTTACGAGAGAAGCCAATACAGCAAGTGTGACAGAAGTACTCTTGGTTCCTTTCACCGAGACCATGAGAACATCTCTTGTGTCTGGACAAATTTTGGGGGTAGTTGAAGCCAGCATCACAGATATCACAGCGGTAATGAAAGTTTAGAAGATGTCTAGGTCGGGGAGCAGCTAAATATAAAGAGTGAAGCCAGTGAGACAAAATATAAAACAATACAACACAAGTAAATCTACACAACAGCAGACGACAGGCTGAAAGCACACATTTTGACTTGTTGGCTAATCCCCAATATATACTTGTACTTGTACAGTACAATAGTGTACAATTAAACATGAACCTAGTCTTAGCATTGAAAAGGTGATAGTGAAAAAATACAGTACCGTAGGGCCCATAGTATATTAAATGTACAGGAGTATCTTGGAGGTTGGCCTATTTTGTACACCGTATAAAATAAAAATGTAGGTTTTCATGCAGTAGAGTGAATATGTCTTTTAAATAAAGACGAATTTCAAAGTATTTATTCTTTTATTTTAACACACAACAACAAAAATTGCACTCGAAAAACGATCTTAATAATCATCGCAAATACTGCAAATAGTCTACAGTCTACAGTATAATTACAGTACCAATACCGGTACGTCTAATAAATTTTTAACTAAGCTTAGGCCTAATACTAATACCGGTACCTTATAGTATTGTTATAACACTATGAATTAGACTACATAAATAATAAAATATGTCAATCAATTTTAAAGAAGACGTTTATATTGAATTTAAAGAAAAAATAAATATTTAGGCCTAGATCTAGTAACTTAAGTAACCAAACGCACCTTTAAAAGTTGGGGGAGTTGACAATTTTATTTTAGTAGGCCTGTGTAATGTAGGCAGATGTGTTTAGGCCCTATACTTATACAAATGTTAAGAGTTGTACAGTACGCAAAGGTAGGCCTCGAGTATATGTAAGAAGGAAGTATATTGAATGCATGCTAATTTTATAGGTAAAATGAGCGCGAGCTTTAAAAAAAAGTAAAAGAAAAGATCTCCTACATTAAATTCAATCCGGGACTTTGTCCGTTTGGTTTTCTGTCACTCGGTTGAGTTCGATCTAGACTTAGACTACCGGTAATACTAATAATTAAAACTAAATAAATTGTCTTTTTATTTTGTGAGTTTTAAAGGCCTAAGCCAAGGGGAGCAGCATTAAATTTTAAGTGTTTTATGGCTTTTTATTAGTAGGCTACATTTTCTTCTGCCGGTACCGGTACCGGTACTACTTCTGGAAAGGGGTACGATTCTGGCGGTGATATGTTTTCCCGCTAATTCAGAGTAGTCCAAGAAAGTTAGAAAGTTTAGAAGTGAATTAAAGTCTAGGCCAATAGAAATAGTTTTGTCACCCTGTGTAGACTTCTGTAGTTGTATCCAATTATCCAAGTCTTTTCATCATTCACTTCTTTTAATGATCGCTGAATGATTTTTTTTTAAAAATACAATTCACCTTCGTAGATTCTTGGAGCATTAGAATGAAATCATTTTTGGTGGATCCAATATTGCAGAAACACTGGGACCCACGCCCATACCCACCTTCTTTGTTTCATACTGGTACAGGTAGTTACAGTGTAGGTACAGGTAGTTACAGTGTAGGTACAGGTAGTTACAGTGTAGGTACAGATAGTTACAGTGTAGGTACAGGTAGTTACAGTGTAGGTACAGGTAGTTACAGTGTAGGTACAGGTAGTTACAGTGTAGGTACAGGTGTTACAGTGTAGGTACAGGTAGTTACAGTGTAGGTACAGGTAGTTACAGTGTAGGTACAGGTGTTACAGTGTAGGTACAGGTAGTTACAGTGTAGGTACAGGTAGTTACAGTGTAGGTACAGGTAGTTACAGTGTAGGTACAGGTAGTTACAGTGTAGGTACAGGTAGTTACAGTGTAGGTACAGGTGTTACAGTGTAGGTACAGGTAGTTACAGTGTAGGTACAGGTAGTTACAGTGTAGGTACAGGTGTTACGGTGTAGGTACAGGTGTTACGGTGTAGGTACAGGTGTTACAGTGTAGGTACAGGTAGTTACAGTGTAGGTACAGGTAGTTACAGTGTAGGTACAGGTAGTTACAGTGTAGGTACAGGTAGTTACAGTGTAGGTACAGGTAGTTACAGTGTAGGTACAGGTAGTTACAGTGTAGGTACAGGTAGTTACAGTGTAGGTACAGGTAGTTACAGTGTAGGTACAGGTGTTACTTTACAGTGTAGGTACAGGTGTTACAGTGTAGGTACAGGTGTTACAGTGTAGGTACAGGTGTTACAGTGTAGGTACAGGTAGTTACAGTGTAGGTACAGGTGTTACAGTGTAGGTACAGGTAGTTACAGTGTAGGTACAGGTAGTTACAGTGTAGGTACAGGTAGTTACAGTGTAGGTACAGGTAGTTACAGTGTAGGTACAGGTAGTTACAGTGTAGGTACAGGTAGTTACAGTGTAGGTACAGGTAGTTACAGTGTAGGTACAGGTAGTTACAGTGTAGGTACAGGTAGTTACAGTGTAGGTACAGGTAGTTACAGTGTAGGTACAGGTAGTTACAGTGTAGGTACAGGTAGTTACTTTACAGTGTAGGTACAGGTAGTTACAGTGTAGGTACAGGTGTTACAGTGTAGGTACAGGTGTTACAGTGTAGGTACAGGTGTTACAGTGTAGGTACAGGTAGTTACAGTGTAGGTACAGGTGTTACAGTGTAGGTACAGGTAGTTACAGTGTAGGTACAGGTAGTTACAGTGTAGGTACAGGTAGTTACAGTGTAGGTACAGGTAGTTACAGTGTAGGTACAGGTAGTTACAGTGTAGGTACAGGTAGTTACAGTGTAGGTACAGGTAGTTACAGTGTAGGTACAGGTAGTTACAGTGTAGGTACAGGTAGTTACAGTGTAGATACAGGTAGTTACAGTGTAGGTAGAGGTAGTTACAGTGTAGGTACAGGTAGTTACAGTGTAGGTACAGGTAGTTACAGTGTAGGTACAGGTAGTTACAGTGTAGGTACAGGTCGTTACAGTGTAGGTACAGGTAGTTACAGTGTAGGTACAGGTAGTTACAGTGTAGGTACAGGTAGTTACAGTGTAGGTACGTGCCTTCTACTTAAAATGTACAGTGTTAAAATGGGATAGTATAGTTTTTACTTAAAATAATTTAAATAGGTATTACACATTATTACTTAAAACTTTAAATAATTATTACACATTAGGCCGTAATAGGCCTACTTAAAATAATTTATAAATAGTTATTACTATTACACATCATTAATTAAAATACTTTAATCTTAAAATAAAGGCTATAAGCTATACTTAATGTTTTTTAAAATCCTTTATAGCAATAAGTAGGCTACATAACTAAACGATGACAGTATTACTGAATTACTGAATTACTGGTACTATGATTCCAACATAGGCACATAATAAAAAAATAAAAAAGAGAGCGATAATTAAAGTAACAAAAAGACAAAAACAACTATTTGAATGACTGGTACCGGTACCGGTAGTCCTATTTTAGGCCTGTTAGTATAGAGACTTTCAAAGACATGCTTTCGTCTCTTGGTTATGGAAAGTTCTTTGATGTTTTCTAAAGACGTCGTCGCGGGAAAATCTTTTGTTACAAAATTGACACCAAAATGTAACACCTTTCACTTTGTCAAGATGTCTTTTCAAACCTTTCATATCACTATATGTGTTATTACAGTGGTGACACAAGAAACGATTCTTAATATATGAAGTCACTTCTGATTGGTCAAACTCTGCACGTGCATCTAATGCCTGAGTGGGTCGATGGTCATATGTTTCTGTAAGTAGGCCAACGTCTAAATGTTCCTGTAGAATGTGATATTTAAAAAGATCCGTATCCTTACAATCAAAGTCACACAGAGCACAATGGAAACAACGTTTCATTTTTTCATCAACACATTCACATTTGGAGGTTCCTATGGAAGTGATGTGTTCACAAAACTGGTGGTAGCTGGTGAAAGGCTGTGGGCAAAAGGCACACATAAACTTGAGTTGATTTGAATTGATGTCTATGCCTGAGTGATGCTCAGCAATCATGTGAACCGATTGAATATGATTCTTATAGTCATAGCCAGTTTGAAACATTTCATCACACAAAGAACATGCTTTACTTCTGCTCCAAGATTTCATCTTCATCTCCATGAGTACCGAATCTCCGCTTGTTCTTTTCTTTGCTAAGCATTCAACTGGAAAATAAAATCAGAACAAAACTAAAACTAAAAAGCCCAGTTATTGTGTATGCCAATAGACATGTTCAGATATAAATTAAACAAAAGCCCAGTTATGGTGTATACCAATAGACATGTTCAGATATAAATTAAACAAAAGCCCAGTTATGGTGTATACCAATAGACATGTTCAGATATAAATTAAACAAAAGCCCAGTTATTAGTTATGGTGTATGCCAATAGACATGTTCAGATATAAATTAAACAAAAGCCCAGTTATGGTGTATACCAATAGACATGTTCAGATATAAATTAAACAAAAGCCCAGTTATTAGTTATGGTGTATGCCAATAGACATGTTCAGATATAAATTAAACAAAAGCCCAGTTATGGTGTATACCAATAGACATGTTCAGATATAAATTAAACAAAAGCCCAGTTATGGTGTATACCAATAGACATGTTCAGATATAAATTAAACAAAAGCCCAGTTATGGTGTATGCCAATAGACATGTTCAGATATAAATTAAACAAAAGCCCAGTTATGGTGTATGCCAATAGACATGTTCAGATATAAATTAAACAAAAGCCCAGTTATGGTGTATGCCAATAGACATGTTCAGATATAAATTAAACAAAAGCCAAAAAATATGTATTATTGGACGTTCATCAATGTTTAGCTGTGTGAGGCCATAACAAGTGTGTGAAAATTAAGTGATGTGAGTTAAACTGTACCACTGAAAAAAACGTGTTTCGTACCAATAATTGAATAAACGAAGCCATTCACTTTAATTAACAGTGCATCTTTGTGATTTATTTTACTGTGTGTGCATCTTAAGTGAGTGAACTGACATGTTCTGCTATAGATATAAAGATATACAAGGACGCTGTCATTAGTTATAAAAACAACGTATTCACCTCATTCTATTAGTCCTGGCACCGTTACTATGGTAACATGACATCCATTATTTACAGTAAACAATATGTTTTTTCTCCTTCTTAAAGTTAAAGTTTAAACCAAGCATCTACAATAGGATCAATAACATTTTATATTTGAAATAAAAACAATGTACCAATGTGTAGGAAAAATGGTAGCTCAATACAGACACTAGGACAACAATGTACCAAGTTTAGGAACAAGGGTATATTATTATGTACAGACACTAGCTAGGACAACAATGTACCAAGTTTAGGAACAAGGGTATATTATTATGTACAGGCACTAGCTAGGACAACAATGTACCAAGTTTAGGAACAAGGGTATATTATTATGTACAGACACTAGCTAGGACAACAATGTACCAAGTTTAGGAACAAGGGTATATTATTATTTACAGACACTAGCTAGGACAACAATGTGCCAAGTGTATGAACAGGGGTATATTATTATGTACAGACACTGGCTATGACAACAATGTGCCAAGTGTATGAACAGGGGTATATTATTATGTACAGACACTAGCTAGGACAACAATGTACCAAGTGTATGAACAGGGGTGGCTTTTTACACTACCCGGTACCCTTGTTCCTATACTTGGCACATTGTTGTCCTAGTGTCTGTAATAAGCTATACTGGAGATTGTTACGAAACGTAAATTTATACATTGTACCGTAATTAAATGGATACTAATCGTTCATAGGAATTGCAGTAGTAATGATAGAAATTATTTCATAAGCTACAGTACCGGACAATATGGATGTTGGTTTTGCCCAGCTAAATAACCGGACAATATGGATGACGGTTTTTCCCAGCTAAATAACCGGACAATATGGACGTTGGTTTTTCCCAGCTACTACCGGTATATCGGACAACATGGCCGTTGGTTTTTCCCAGCTACTGTACCGGACAACATGGCCGATGTTTCTAGTGGTCGTATTCGGATATTCCATCGCACGCTAGTATTTTATTATATAATGTAATGCACTCCCTTGTATTCGGTTATGGTATCGTATCGACCCATATGATAGTTTGATAGACCCATGCGGATCAATAGAAAGTTTCGTCAGTTTTTTGGCAGCTCTCGACAAGTAAACACGTAGCCTATGCTCTGAGATAAAATTCTTACAGATTTATACTATAAAGGATTCCATATTGTTTTAGCAGTAGTTTCAATGCTATTCAAAGTCTATTGAATTTTATATATTTCTTATTCATTCTATGGAACATGTGCTATTCTTAACCACTTGTGTAAATATCATTCGGATTTCTAATTGATGATTCTGTGATTAAATCAATAATTCGTTTATTTTACAAAATCCGAGCTATATTAGTTCTTTACGTTCCAGTATTTTGTGTGTTTTATTTATACTGCAATAGTAATTGCCAACACTACACAATAGCAACACGATACTTATTGTGTATATTGAGCCAACATAAATATACACCTGAATAAATCATATAAACTTTAATCAATGTTATAAAGATTGCCAGGAGGGGATATTTTGAATCAGGACCAACCTAGACTACACTAAACTAATATCAAAATGACCTAATAATGATACTACCAATTGAAGCAGTAATTATAATAACTACAAGACAACATAATAAATAAATATTTCATCAGCTGAATGGGGGCTCCAGCTAAATAAATAATACAGTCTACAATTCGGTACTCATTATTCTACAGTCATCTACTAATTAATAATTATCTACAAAAGATAACAAAAGCTGGCTTGTCATTTAACATTGTTATTGAATTAATACTTGAAAAGCATATCAAAAGCGACTTGACCAGTGAAATACTAAACTTATCTATTACGGCATATATGACATTGCATAGATGACCACTGATATATCGCCTTTGTAATAAGAATTGATAACTCAACTTGAGCATTTCTTATAAAGAAGAGGCTGTCGTAATAAGATGTTTATACTATTGTATTGACACGTGCGTTTGTATAGATCTTTTAAACTTAGTGTTGATAATTTTATAAAACCAAAGATTTTTATTGTGTAATATTAATATATTTTTCATTTAGGCGTGAGTCACGAAAACCTTTGCAGACTAGCTAGTGTTCCTATAGTCACTATAGTCTACACGCGCCTCTTGAAAAAATGCTTGCTATCTATATTGTACATTCAATTAAAAAAAACAAAAACATAGAAGACTTAAAAGCAGCAAAGTCAACGAAAAATTCCTTTATTAAAGAAATGTAAGTGATCGACATAGACTATCTGTCAAATGATTTTTTCACAAAATACATAAGGAAAAAAGAGATCTATATAAAAGGCTAACGAAAATACAAAGCTAAAAAACGTTCTACAAATAAAATACGGTAGTGAAGATTTGTACAACTACAATAAGGCACTATGAAATAATATACCGTGTGTCTTAAGATGTGATGTCTCTGGTCAGGGCAGCACACAGTGCACGCAAAAATGCATTATTTCAAAGCAGCCAAATCCTAGTGCACTGTGCATGCCTTCAGTTATCACATATTTCAAAGCAGCCAAATCCTAGTGCACTGTGCATGCCTTCAGTTATCACATATTTCAAAGCAGCCAAATCCTAGTGCACTGTGCATGCCTTCAGTTATCACATATTTCAAAGCAGCCAAATCCTAGTGCACTGTGCATGCCTTCAGTTATCACATATTTCAAACCTCTGCCTCTTCCCTTTTTTTTCGCACCCTTGACAGATTCCTGGCGTTTCTTTCCAAGCTAAATCTAAATTATCGTCATCCTTCCCAGCCATTTCACATTTTTAGTTCCATTGTTTGTAGTAAATCTGAATTATCGCTGCTGCTATCAGATTTGACTGAAGTTACTTTCTTTTCAGTTTTGTTTTCTGTTCTTCTTCTCTTTTTCTTGGTCTCATTTCCTTTTTAGAGTTAGAGTTTCTTTATCTTCGTCCTTCTTCTTCTTGCTTTCTTCCCTACCGGTATATATTATTTATTCATTTTCTTTCAATGTCTTCTTTATGTCACGATGTGATCAACTAATTAACTAGCATCACCTTTTCCCATTTTAAATAAAAATGACTATGTTTGGCGCGCTGTAAGACCAGCCAAGCAAAACGAGGTTTCGCCCACCACTCCTTTTGTTTACAATTACAAGATCCCAGAGGATTCGGTGGGACAGAGACTTAAACTCGCGTGTTGTTTATTTAAAGGAGCACCTGGGTAATAGGAGTCACTGTGGACGTTTCTCTTTGTGTTGCTATAACCTTGTCTGGATCAAAAGGTACTAGTCCAGCTGCTTGAAAGCTTAGTGCGGCAATGGAAGGGGTGGTGACATTTGACCATACAGGCTTGAACACTTTAGCAAAACTCTCCAAGTTGACTCCATCTCCATGTTCACTAACATGTTGCCGTATGGCGTCTGACCAAGTTGGCTTTATGGCAGCAAAAAATACTTGGCCTAGAGGTTGAATTAAATGGCTAGCATGTGGTAACAGACAATATAACACTATTTGGTTGTCATGACACAGCTGTGATGTATTAACTAGCGTTGTGTGGCTGGAGTGAGCATCTACCAGTAGAACTATTGGTTTCTGTACATTGGCTGTGGCTGGAATGAAGTTGTCTCTCAGCCACGAGTAAAAAATTTGTGCTGTAATCCAGCCGTTATCTGACACTTGTAAAAATGCCTCTGGAAAATGTTCTAAAAGGCTTTTCGATGGTATCCTTTTGTATGGATATATTAACAGTGGGCTGAGGAAGTGTCCACCAGCGCTTGCACAAGCAAGTACAGTTACTTGGGTTTCTACACTTACTGTAACATTGTACACGTGTTTTGAACCACTACATTCAATGACTTTCCTGCTTTTCGCATCGAAAGAAAAGCCAGTTTCATCTGCAGTGTAAATACGTGTGGGATCATTTAGTAACAAGGGGTCGATGCTGTCTACACAAGATTTAAAATCTCTAAACCACTTCTCCAGAGATACACTAATAACCAGAGCTCTCTCCTTTCCAAGCGAATGATGGCTCCGCAATATCACTTCTGGGTGTCGTTTCAAAAACTTAGATAGCCATGATGTTGTAGGCATATCTGTCTTACTCTTTGAGGAGCAATTCCTCGTATCTAAAATTTGTTTGGCAATGAGTCTAACCTCCTCGCCAGTTTTGCGAAAGCCTCTCTTAGCTATTTCTACGATCCATTTAACTAGTTTGTCCTCCTCTTCTGCCGTCAGGAGAGTCTGGGCATGCGCATTGATGGGTCGTTTGCCTGTAAGTTTATCGTGAAGAGTGGTAAGTGGAATGCCATACTCCTTAGAAGCTTTCCTAATACTCAAACGTTTTTCTCTTATGCTTGCCAATGCAGCATTTACAACTTCTGGTTTGTGCTTTATCCTAGTTTTCGACATGGCTTCCGAATCTGAAATAAAAATTGATCTTATATAGTCTTGAAATTTCTGTGTATGGACCTATATGTCCTATAGGCTACCATATATGATAAAGTGGGTACCGAAGTAGTGGTATAATTATAAGCGGGTCGCAACCAAACAAAGTTTGGGAAACGCTGCCTTAAACTATTTTCATATTGGCCTCTTGGTGTGCTATCTAAAAGTCCATTTAGTTGTCAGAAGTCCATTTAGTTGTCAGAAGTCCATTTAGTTGTCTGAAGTCCATTTAGTTGTCAGAAGTACATCTAGTCGTCAGAAGTACATTTAGTTGTCAGAAGAACGTTTAGTTGTCAGAAGTCCAATTAGTTGTCAGAAGTCCATTTAGTTGTCTGAAGTCCATTTAGTTGTCAGAAGTACATTTAGCAGTCAGAAGTCCATTTAGCTGTCAGAAGTGCATTTAGTTGTCAGAAGTACATTTAGTTGTCAGAAGTACATTTAGTTGTCAGAAGAACATTTAGTTGTCAGAAGTACATTTAGTTGTCAGAAGTACATTTAGTTGTCAGAAGTACATTTAGTTGTCAGAAGTCAATTTAGTTGTTAAAAGTCCATTTAGTTGACAGAGGTACATCTAGTTGTCAGAAAAACGTTTAGTTGTCGGAAGTACATTTAGTTATCAGAAGTACATTTAGGTGTCAGAAGTCCATTTAGTTGTCAGAAGAACATTTAGGTGTCAGAAGTCCATTTAGTTGTCAGAAGAACATTTAGCTGTCAGAAGTCCATCTAGTTGTCAGAAGTCAATTTAGTTGTTAAAAGTCCATTTAGTTGACAGAGGTACATCTAGTTGTCAGAAAAACGTTTAGTTGTCGGAAGTACATTTAGTTATCAGAAGTACATTTAGGTGTCAGAAGTCCATTTAGTTGTCAGAAGAACATTTAGCTGTCAGAAGTCCATTTAGTTGTCATAAGAACATTTAGCTGTCACAGTACATTTAGTTGTCAGAAGTACATTTAGTTGTCAGAAGTCCATTTAGTTGTCAGAAGTGCATTTAGTTGTCAGAAGAACATTTAGCTGTCTGAAGTACATTTAGTTGTCAGAAGTACATTTAGTTGTCAGAAGTACATTTAGTTGTCAGAAGAACATTCAGCTGTCAGAAGTACATTTAGTTGTCAGAAGTACATTTAGTTGTCAGAAGTACATTTAGTTGTCAGAAGTACATGTAGTTGTCAGAAGTACATCTAGTTGTCAGAAGTACATTTAGTTGTCAGAAGTACATTTAGTTGTCAGAAGTACATTAGCTGTCAGAAGTACATTTAGTTGTCAGAAGAATATTAAGTTGTCAGAAGTACATCTAGTTGTCAGAAGTACATCTAGTTGTCAGAAGTCCATTTAGTTGTCAGAAGAACATTTAGCTGTCAGAAGTACATTTAGTTGTCAGAAGTCCATTTAGTTGTCAGAAGTACATTTAGTTGTCAGAAGTGTATCTAGTTGTCAGAGTCAGAAGTCCATTTAGTTGTTCACTTTCAACAAAACCGAAAATCAGTTTAAAGATTCAAACATGTTTAAAAACAGGATTTCCTGTTTAAGTTTAACATCCCTAATCCTAACATGTAGACCAGAGATATTTTTTTTTATCATCATTGATGAGCAACAACGACGGAGGAAAAAAACACACAGATGGCCATAGGTCTACTAAGTAGGCTATTTAAATATGCAGTGGGGACGTAGGGAATTTAACACCAATTATAGGCCGTCATATAGACAGGAAAATTATAGGCCTTCATATAGACAGGAAAATTATAGGCCTTCATATAGACAGGAAAATTATAGACCTTCATATCATATAGACAGGATAAGCATATGCCTTCATATAAATAGGACAATTATAGGCCTTCATAAAGACAGGACAATTATAAGCCTTCATATAGACAGGACAATTATAGTTATAGGCCTTCATATCATATAGACAGGTTAAGTATATGCCTTCATATAAAAAGGACAATTATAGGCCTTCATAAAGACAGGATAAGTATATGCCTTCATGTAAATAGGACAATAATAGGTCTTCATATCGACAAGATAAGTATATGCCTTCATATATATATAAACAGGACAATTATAGGCCCTTATAGAGACAGGACAATTTTAGACCCTTATAGAGACAGGACAATTATAGGCCTTCATATAAATAGGACAATAATAGGTCTTCATATCGACAGGATAAGCATATGCCTTCATATATATATAAACAGGACAATTATAGGCCTTCATATAGACAGGACAATTATAGACCTTCATATAGACAGGACAATTATAGGCCTTCATTAAGACAGGACAATTATAGGACTTCATTATAGACAGGACAAGTATAGGCCTTTATATAGACAGGACAATTATAGGCCTTCATATATGAAGGCCTATAAGTGTCCTTTCTTTAATCACTTCCAAATCGACAGGACAGTGGCCAAACAAATTGCCGCTACTTTACTTCTAATCTAATGAGTAGCACCGGTGTTAATTAGTTAAAATTAGCCTAATGACCGATAGAACAATCTGTTACTCTTACAAACTAACCTATAACTTATGACAGAATGAGAATGAAACACAGTACGGGGTAGGCCTATAAGTATAATGGAATTATAGTATAATATGGAGTCGACCAATTATAATTAAACTTTAGTAGCTTTTAATTTAAAACAAATAAAAATTAACATTGTTAATCGGTGGCGTAGCCAGAACTGCGATGTGATGGGGTGAGGCGCATTATAGTTATAGTACGAACTTGGGCGAGGTAAGCAGGTACCGTATAGTGTCGTGGGGAGGGGGGTACGGTGGGGGAGGGGGGTAGATGGCAGTCAATTCAGAAATTGTGCACAATTTCCACCAAATTATTATTTTTTTTAACTAATCTTTTTATCTAATCATCAATAGCTAAAACGTATACATTCGATAAATTAAATACGGTATTTCAATGTTTCAAATAAGTTTAATTAAGCATTTCTTTTTAAAAACATGTGTAGGCCTATGTCAACTATGTTTCAGTTTCATTATTCTGAAAAATGAAAAGTACCGGTAACACATTGCTGATACAGTAGACGACTACCGACTAGTCAAAACAATCACACAGTGACACATGTTCACAAATATTTTTTTGAAAAGGCAAGTTTATAACAATTTAGAAAAACATAAATTAAGGTTGAAAATTTTTAAGAATTTGTGTAAATGTAGGCTATAATTTAATACTGTGCATGCCAACAATATTTACAAATGTTAACTGTAAGGCCTATAGATCTATATCAATACTATATAATCTATGCCGGTCTTTAAAACATTACAACTAGGAGTAGTCTAGGCTACTAGGAGTGTTAAGATCGTGTGTATTTTTGAAAACCGATTTTCGGTTCTAGAAATAGAAATCCGATTTTAAACAGATTTTCGGTTGGCCCTCTCCACCATGTCCTTTTTGTGTTTATTTTATTATTATTATGTAAGCATAGGCATAGGTGGAAAATAAAGCTACTGTTTTGTATGCGAAGTGTCCGACCGAGCGATAACAAGAAATGTTAATTGGAATCACACACACACACACACAAGCGATACCCCCTGGTACAGACACTGAGTTGACTGAGACAGTCTATCGGTCTGTTTGTCTGAACGGTAAATTCAGCGTCTGTGGGGAAAGCCCAGTTTTTGCTTCTCAGGTAGGCCTACCGGTACGTAGATCAAAAGAATGTGCCAAAGACTCGCGTTAATCTGCGTTTGTTGTTTTCTGTGTATCACAAGCAATATTCGGGATTTTTTTTATAAAAAAGGCCTAGACTAAGAGTGGCCTTTTGACAAATTAGTGTTTGCAAAGCATTAAATGTTAAGAAATTGTTTTGTGCTAATCAAATATGGTTTTAAAATTAATAAGTTATTTCTTCGAGTAGGCCTACAAATACATTTAAAAAAGATGCGTAGGACAAGTGTGAATGATTTCTCTCCCAAACATCCAACAAAACTGAAAATCGTTTTTTCAATATTCGGTTTTAAAACCGAAATCATTCCTAATTAAAACTATTAAGCATTGGACTTAAGTTTTTTATTCAAATTTCTTTTTAAAGAAAGAAAGAATTTATAAGTATTAAATCCAGATTTTGGAGGAGAAAAAAGACGGAAGTGGGGGGAGGAGGCTTCTAGAATATGTTGGGGGTGGGAGAGAAAGGACGTGACCCTTCTGTTACGCCCCACCCCCTCGCCCAATGGTTACGGCTCTGCTGTTTATCATAGCCGCTGATACCGTAATGGACACGGTATGCTTCTAACTCTTTTCCTATATTTAATTTTGTATTATTTTCTATGTACCCGGCATACCTTGCGTCGTTATATAAATCTGGACTCTTTTGTGCCGTATTACGAACCGTACCGTAGTTATAGACAATCAGAGAAACCCAAATGCCTATTGCAATCGGTAGGCCTAGGCCTATATAGGCCTACTAGGTTATTACTATTCAGTAAACTATGTTGCTTGTAGGCCTACAGGTAGTTATATGTACTTATAATCACTAGTGCAATCAGACTCTCATGGAACGGTTAAAAAAATAGATATGGGCCTACCAGTATATTATATATTAGTTTTATATCTATAAGAGTGTTACGCTGAATTAAATAATTCTAAGTTTGACATTATGTTTTGTATGAAACAGCGAAGACTGGATACCGGTACTTATTATTATTTACTCAATACAGTAATACTCTCTGTACAAATGTCTGTTCTCTGTATTAGTATCACTAGTATAAGTATAAGCCAATAGATCTAGATCTAGGGGAAACTGGGGTAAAATGGGGTACTTAAGGAAAAAACTCTTCTATATTGACAAAAAACATCAAAATGAAAACAAATTTAGCTGAAAATAAAAGAATACAACATTGACAACATTGTAACAAAGCTTAAACACCATAGAATGTCATTTTTTAAATTTATTGAACTTTTAAAAAAATGACACAAATACCCCATTTTGCCCCATGCTTGGGGCAAAATGGGGTTCGGCATGGGGCATAATGGGGTCATGGTAAGAACTTGTATAAAACCATAAAAAAACATCAAAATTTTTCACTATTAATACACAGTTCACATATAAGTTTGGACTTTTATTTTTTTCTTCGAGCAAGTCTTCTTAGTTCAAAGGATGAAAGACAAAATAGCATTTTCTCCATCTTCTGACTAGTTCAGGTTCTTGTTCAATCATGTTCAACAGAAAACACAATTTTAAATGCACCTAGGGCTGAAAAAAAACATGCCTCATTAGAAATTGCATTCACAAATAAAAATAATTTCATATTTACAGGCCTAATTAGAAATTTCATTTACAAAAATTAAATATAAAAAAAAAGTAGTATGGTGAAGAACCCCATTTTGCCCCATTGAAACTACCCCATTTTGCCCCATTGTGGTGGGGCACAATAAATTGCATTAAAATCGCAACATGCTTGATTTTATTGTTAAATTAAAGGCCCTATTTGTCGACAAAAAGATATTATTCAGATACAAAAAAAGATTTAGTTCAAAACTTTAATTATTAAGTATCAGTTTCTTAAGTCGTAAGTTAAAAAAATTAGATGAAAAAGATGCAGAAATTTGTATTTACCTTGTAACAATAATTCTGCGTGAAATGTGGACTATAGCTCAAGATGTAGTCGTCTCGTATCGTGTTACTTCAAATCCAATCAATTGCGATAGTTTTTGAGGCTCTGAAAGGGGTGTATTTGCAAAACCCCATTTTACCCCAATACCCCGTTTTACCCCAGTTATTAGTTGAGTATTAATTCAGCATAAGATCAGGACTGAACCGGTATTTCTATATTCTGTGTCAGCGATAAGTCTACCGGTATAGGCCTAACAATATATACATTAAACACAAGTTCATACATATGGTAGTTTGTATTCAATAAGCTTTAATACCGTTTCAATATATATTTACACAGGCATAATCATTTCAATGACTAATAATAATTAATAATAAAATAAAAATTGCCGTTCGGAAATATTTTACCCGAAACAAAATAAATAAATTATTTTTCAATTATATTATAATTATATTGATTTTTACATTTTGCCATTTCCACAGTCCAATGTTATACAGGTACTAGTCTACTAGACCTAGCCTGCTACCGGTGAGGGCACCTACAGTCAAAAAGGAATTTAACTACATTATCGGTACCAGGGTATGTGTAAAAATATAAATATATAAGTGTGTATAAAGGTACCATACCGTGCACTAATGAATACGTTCTAAGTCTAAGACAACTCTAAAATTCTAAGTATATACCGGTACCTATGCTAAGAATTAGATTTGTTAGAGAGGCATTTAGTTAGCGCAAGAGAGTAAAAAACGGTCTAGAGATACCGTTACGTTTATAAATGTAACAATAATAGTAGAATACTAATACACAAATGTCCTATTTTCTAACGGTACCGGTATCAGCTTGGCCTTTTTATACAGTAGATAGTGACCCGAGAAAACTGCAGGATAAATAATGTGATGTTGATTCTACCATACTGTTACTCTGGAATAACATGCAAAGATTTGATCTGATGAAAAGCAGACGTGGAAGTACTGTGTGAATCTTTCAAATGTTTTCTATATTGTTCTCTAAGGTTAAAGGTGTCCTCGCAGTATTCACATTGAAATCGTTTGACATCAGCACACACCCACATATGGCGCCTCAAGCCTCTTTTGTAAGAATATTCTTTCCCACACAGATCACATTGAAAGACACCTTTGGCTTTTGAGGGCTTTTGTTTTCTCCAGGCTTTATAGGAAGACATCAAGGAATTATCCAGTTTTACTTCTGAGCTTAAGAATGAAGCATTAGAGAGTAAATCCTCTTCAAGTTGGGCTACTGTTGACTGACTAGTAAAATCCGTTAATGGTACTCTACTACAAGAATCTACGTCTTCTTGTTTCTCTTTAGGAGGACTCTGCATTCCAGGAAAGAGTGGCGTACTTGCTACCTGAAACTTGAGCACATCAAAATCTTCATCTCTCAGACTGGGTGCCGCGATCAATCGCAGGAAATCTGACGTTATGTCCTCTTTCAGATCTGCAAGGACATATATAATTGTAAGAAAGAGCTAGCTCTGACAAGATTAGAACACTTCATAATACACAAAGTATAAACATAGGTGGGCCTGGGACTATCTGTAGTTCATTTATCCTTATCCACCTGAAGCTTGAGGCAATCACTCTGTGGGTTTCAGTCAAAAGTTTGAACAAACTATGATGGCAATGGCATGCTTTTTATTACAGACACACTCACTACATTGTGAACCGTTCTGTACAGCCAACATTATTTTGTACCGGTACTCCTATTATATTACCGGTACCGTAATATTAATATAAGTATATTAGTTTCATGAAATATATCAGTACCGTTATCGGTACTTTTGAAACAAACCAACATATGTTCATCATAGGCCTACAATAACATGGCATCACCATACATGAAGAATTATTTATATACCCAGTACCGTCATTATTTATTAGTAGGCCTATATTAATATTAGCTTAAGTGTATAGGTGTCTTACTGATATTGGAGAAGCAACTAATTTATGTGGGTGATACCTTTCAATTTTAAGATGATAGTTTTCTACATCTTATTTCTATATATATAAACTTCTACTTCAAACTACCGGTACTTATAATATAATGTAGCTTAATATCGTAATAGTATACCTTAGCAGTACCGGTATAAGCTTACTTGCAGTAAATGAAAATGCATTACTTACAAATAAATAATGTTTATTTTTAATATGTATGGTACTTAGCATGCCAATCTGTTTGTAATAGCACTACCATCTCTGGAATATAGTAGCGGTACCAGTATATAGATCTAGATGTTGGATACAAATAATACAATGGTAAAATTGTCTTGTTATTAACTGTTATGTTACTGTTAATTTAGACATACCCCGGAATGTGTCCAAAAGTTTTTCTTCTGATTGAAATATCATGGTACCGGCACAAGTAGAAACATATAGTATGATATACTAGATATAGTCATCATGTTTTTCTTTTAAGCAATCCTCGGAATATAAATTATTATATCAATCGAATAGTTTTATGACAGTTTTTGTACATAGTACATAGACTAAACGAAATATAAACCAAGAATCTATTCAGATACCTGGTACTAATAATACTATTCTGTGTATTATTCCTTAATGGAGATTTCTGTTTATCGCAAAGTCAGATGTAGGTTTCAAATAAATAATACCAATATAAACTCTAACGGCATCAACATACCAGCACCGAACTAAAGTACGGTATTAAAAGTGTAATTACTGGTATGTTATCAAACAACACATCAATCAAAAGCACAATCATGTTATCAAACAACACATCAACCAAAAGCACAATCATGTTATCAAACAACACATCAACCAAAAGCACAATCATGTTATCAAACAACACATCAATCAAAAGCACAATCATGTCATCAAACAATACAATCAATCAAAAGCACAATCATGTCATCAAACAATACAATCAATCAAAAGAACAATCATGTCGACAAACAACACATCCATCAAAAGCACAATCATGTCATCAAACAACACATCAATCAAAAGCACAATCATGTCATCAAACAACACATCAACCAAAAGCACAATCATGTCATCAAACAATACAATCAAAAGCACAATCATGTCAACAAACAACACATCAATCAAAAGCACAATCATGTCAACCAACAATACAATCAATCAAAAGCACAATCATGTCATCAAACAATACAATCAATCAAAAGCACAATCATATCATCAAACAATACAATCAATCAAAAGAGCAATCATGTTAATGGTATCAAAACAACACATTAATCAAAAGCACAATCATGTCATCAAACAATACAATCAATCAAAAGCACAATCATGTCAACAAACAACACAATCAATCAAAAGCACAATCATGTCATCGAACAACACAACTTTAAAAACAGAATAGAAACATTTTATTCATTTCAAAATTGAAAACAATCAAAAGATTTTCATGAACAACTTGAATCATGTATATTGATTTATTAATTCAAATATATATTTCAATTAAAATAATATCTCCATACGGGTACACCATACCATACATGGAATAACAATACAACATTTTTTGTTGTTTTATACAGTTTGCTATGCGAGTGGGACTGTGGAAGTAGGTAGTCCAAACCAACATTTTCTTTTACATTTAGTTCATTTAGACTATTTTAATGACAATCACTTGATAGAACTTTTTAATACAATAAGTTTGATACATTGTTTATAACAAAAGCTCAATAAATAAAAAAGTTCCACTGGAAGCATCCACATACCGGTACCGTACTGGTATTAACTGGTATTGTGGTATGTAACAATACCGCTATTGAAATAATTAAAAAATTTCAGAATTCTCACTGTTTTATTTGCTTTAAAATGAAAATAATTTATTAGCTGTTGTCTTTATCATAACTTTATTATGGATACAGATATATACAATGTACGGTATACATACATATATAAAATACCAGAAAATCATTAATATTATATTATATTAAAATTATAATAATATATACATGAAAGTTCAAAGACCAAGTTATGAAATTAATAAATGGAAACAATTATACGAAATTAAATTGTTTAAAAACAAAGTAGCCTACAAGTCATCAAAGATTACCACTAAGACTACAAGACTAAGATCTAAAAAAACAAACTGGTCTAACTATTTAGATGGCATGCCATTCTGCTGAGTGTATTGTTGCCATATGTCCTTTCAGATTGTCACGACGATGGAATACCTTACCACAGAATGGACAAGGCTGTTGTCTTAGATTCAGACACTTCCATCTGTGTCTGTCCAAATTTCCTTTAATGGTAAATAATTTCCCACAAACATTACATGGATATTTCATGATCTGTCCACTATGGTGGTAAATGGGTTGACAATCACCTTTCCCATGCAACTCAAAGTAAGCAATGCTTTTTCCTGCAGATTGAACAATCACTATCACTATGTATACAGATTACAGATACAAACATCTAACAGTAACAGCCTTATTCAGAGTATTAATTATTAAGTATAGACATCTTTATCCAGAGTATCCAGTATTAAGTGGAGATTTATTCTTGTATAAATCTTATTCACAGTACTACGGTAAGTATAGAAATATACAGACATCCTTATCCAGAGTGTACTAAGTTTAGAGATATAGCAATCCTTATCAAGCTTCTCCCTTACTAAAACTAAGTACAGCTATAACTATATCTTTATTGATATCTTTATTCAGAATCAGAGTGGTATGCTTACAATTACAATTCAATTCTTCCAACACATTGAGATCTTATAAAAAAAAATATACACTACAATTGTCCAATCCTATTTATCAGTATTCAATTTACATTCAACAGATCTTTAAATTGAAAGAAAGATTCAATTTAGAGTGAATGAACAATGAGCATGTGCTGCTTCAAACTATCGTGTGTAAGAAATGTTTTCCCACATAGAGGACAAACTTGAGCCACAGAAAACCCACATTTTCTATGATGCCTTTCCATATTATACTTCGTAGTAAATCTTTTACCACAAACAGGACATCCATATATATATCGTGTTGTGGAAAAGTTGTTGCTTCCTCCATAGACATTATTTTCTGTAAATGAAGACACATGAGCAGTGTGTAATAAAACAGTGAATTAATCTCAATCAACCTGGGCTGGTACTCTACATCCTATCGATAGAATCAATCAACCTGGGCTGGTACTCTACATCCTATCGATAGAATCAATCAACCTGGGCTGGTACTCTACATCCTATCGATAGAATCAACTCAATATTACCGCTACCGGTACCTCAAGTCTTTCTAAGCTAATGTAGAAAATGTTAAAATTGACTGACACTACTTTTAGTTGGATGTTTCATTGCTACATGAATTTGAAATTTGTCAGTTCTGTATAAAATCTTGCCACAAATAGGACACTGAAAAGTTTTTGTGCCTGCACACTTTCCCTTATGTCTTGTCAAGTTAAATTTTTTGGTAAAACTAGTAGCACATATGTCGCAAATAAAAGGTCCACCCATGCTATGATTTCTAGAATGAAAGTTTTGAAGCCTGGATGCTTGTAACATGACCTTCTCTCTGGTACCGGTAGTTGTCAGAGAAGTTCCTTCATATGGACAAACGTATTCTGACTTCTTAACTGCAGGCAAAGAAAAGGTCAATTATTTACTTTATAATTTTTAAATATTGGAGAGAGCCTATACTACTGTAAGGTTTTTAATCAAGTGTTGTAACGTATATATATATGAATGTCTACATAACCTATAACTACTGTAAGGTTTTTAATCAAGTGTTGTAACTTATATATATATGAATGTCTACATAACCTAGGTAATGAATAATGAAGAACTTTTATTTTTATGTGTAGCCTACATTTTCTTGTGACTAAGTACCGGTAACGGGCACCAGTAAATAAAATATCGTACCGGTAGATTGTGTATAGGCCTACAACTTAGACTTAGATGCTGGGTTCTACGTTTCTATTTCCAAAATGAAAGCAAATTAAAGGATACAATCACACTGATTTATTTTACAGGAGGAACAAGAGTGATAAATACTATTGGAAAAAGCAACAACAACGGTTTCCGGTACTTTGGGAGGGGGGGGGGGATTTAACCTAGTGCGTATGAATGTATTACCGATATTTATATTTTTGCATAAACCTGAATCTAAGACAAAGAAAAGAGTTAGTCTTTGTGATATCAATGTGTAAAAGTTAAAATAACATTGCAAATAAAGAATGAGTGAATTGATTTGCTCCCGAAATATAGCATACACTTATTTTGCTGTTGTTGTTGTTTTTTATGATATAAATAATAAATATAAGAGATAGTCAGTCCAGCTAGTGCTAGTAGTTTTCGGTGAAAACATTTTTGGCACCAAGACAAATATGTTGTCTCTCGTGAATTTTGAGATGATCAGAGCGGTAAAAAAATTTATCACAATGATCACAGGGCCATATACGTGAGCCTTCACATTTCCACTTGTGTCTTCGTAGACCTTGTGAGAAAGAAAACACTTTGTGGCAATGTTCACATTCAAGACGTGATGTACTGGATCGTGTTTTCATGCCTGTTGGTTGAAACACTCCCTCTTCTGTATTAACCCTTGGACCTAAACGTAATACAATGTGAAGATTGTATAATGATACAGACATAAGAGTGACAAACGATAACTGATCCAGTTGATAGGAGAGGGCCAAATGCATTAAAACCGAATGTGCAAACTAAGCAATGGAAGTGGAAGAGAAATAAAGAAAATCAATAGATGATAGATCTAATGATTACTGACAATTGAATGAAAAACTAGTTTTATTTCAATACCGGTACTGAATACAGTTGACAATGGAATGGAAAACTAGTTTTATTTCAATACTGAATACAGTTGACAATTGAATGGAAAACTAGTTTTATTTCAATACTGAATACAGTTGACAATTGAATGGAAAACTAGTTTTATTTCAATACTGAATACAGTTGACAATTGAATGGAAAACTAGTTTTATTTCAATACTGAATACAGTTGACAATTGAATGGAAAACTAGTTTTATTTCAATACTGACTACAGTTGACAATTGAATGGAAAAGTTTTATTTCAATACTGACTACAGTTGCGTTTTGTAAAATTAAAAACCAACTAATTTTCAGATTCTTCATTTGGGAGCTTTATGGCGATGGAGCTGGCTAGTATGTAACATAGGAGAAATATGACCATTTACTAAGTGATTAGGTCTGTCTCATAAATAGGAAGCTATTCCACAACTCCAGCTTTTCATACACCAGTACCGGTAATCAAATTTAAAAACAAAATTACTTGTATCTTTCTTTTACATTTAATTTACACACAATACAGTGACTACTAAATCATATTAAGAACAGAGGAATGTTTCACTTCATGCTTTCTGAGATAATCCAATCTGTAAAAAACCTTGCCACAAAAACAACAGTTCAGGATTCGGCTTTCTTCACATTTCCACTTGTGCCTTGCAAGGCTCTGGCTGTACAGAAAAGTCTTGTTGCAGCGATGGCACGTGTATACCTGACGACTAGGATGACCAACGGATGTAAGCTGTCCACCTAATAAAAGTATCAGGTCACAGTGTGGGTTGAAAATGGTAAGATATAATAATTACGGTACCGGTACTTTGCAGGCAGGTGGTATAACATTAGATTTTTTCTAACTGGATGGTGGTTTTGTTGTACGTACTTTAGACCTTTTCGTATTTTGTATCTTATATAAATTAGACATTTAGACTTCATTTCATCAATTTAAAATATATTGTCTCATGTTTGATCTAATTAATAGATAGTACCGGTATGTCAGGAAATGTCTAGCAACTATTCAGTGTAATGTGCAGTTATTTTTCTCCTACGGTTTGATGGACAAGAAGATGTTCTTTAAATTTATCAGCACGAAAAAATTCTCTGTTGCAGTATGGACACTCAATGATTCGTGACCTTTCACATTTCCATTTGTGGCGATTAAGACTTTGACTGTAAAGAAATGTCTTTTTGCAGCGTTCACAGAGGTACACTGTCTGTGGGTTATAACAGCCAACTTGTAGCCGAACTGAAAGTGAAATGGCCTTATCGAATATCAATTGAAAGACATAGTTTACATAAGAAGTAGTAAAATATTTCCTAATACTAATATAAGCTTTACAAAGAAATGCATGGATAAAATGTATATATTAATACATTAATAGTACTACTAGTATCCTGTGAAAGGCCACTGGCAGGCAGTAAACATGCAGGTCCACTATGAGAATTGTAGAGTTGACTCATCTCCCGGTGAAACTTTATGAGTTGAAAACATGTGTTCCTTAAGCATATCAACACGGAAGTACTCTTTGTTACACAGTGAACAGTTTAAAACTCGAAGTCTCTCACATCTCCACTTGTGACGATTTAGGCTGCCTTTATATGCAAAGCTTTTGTGGCAGCGAGAACAAATAAACTGCCGATCGAGTGGATAGCCAGAGTTTGAACCTATTGTGAACAGATAAGGAAAATACTAACTACAGGCTCAGTATAGATAAACATTTGGGCGAAAGGGAGGCAGGTGGTAATACTAAAACTCTACACAGTATGAATTATATTTGTAAAGCTATTATTATTATATGTTAACATATTGTATTTTGTTGGTCAGGATTAGACTCGGGAAGATATTTCATACTACAATCTAAACAATGCCTATCCAGCTACCACTCGGCATACAGGCACATGTACAAATAGAATCCAATGAGAAAATATTCTGTACCGGTCTTAAAGATGTCTTCTGTAATGTTATACGTTATACGTTAAAGTGAATGTTGCGCCAGGTAATGTGCCTTCAATCTGTCCGAACGATGAAATCTTTTACCACAAAGATTACACTCTAAGATACGTGTGCCTTCGCATTTCCATTTGTGTCGCGTTAAACTTTGTTGCATATTAAACACTTTAGCACAGTGTTCACACTGATAGAAACCTTTTTTTCTTGGTCTTGTTCTTCTCTCCACAAAGGACTTAAAACTTTCAGTCAAGTAGTAACCTAATAGGGGAAAGAAAATTAATCTTCTTCTGACTTGTGTATTAGGTAACTAAAAAAAACTTTCAAAAATAAAATAGGAAATTCTGGTAGTAAAGTAAAAGAAACATTTTTACAACCCTTTTATTTTTATTCTTCGTAATACAGTAATTCTCATTTGTGAAAGAAAGATACTTTGTGAAAAAAAGATACCCTATCTAAAATACATACATCAAAGTATACTTTAAAAGACTTAGTACCGGTATCGATGGAACGAACCTTATTTATTTCTAAAGAGTAAATGTGCAATAGCTTCAAGTTGAAGTGTGTGAAGTATTTTTCCGTATCGGTACCGGGTAGGCTTAGACTTTGGTTATAGGCCTAGTAACACTAACAAAATTGTATTGCTTTTCTTGATTCATGCACAAAAACCAATCAAAAGATACTTCGTTGTTTTGCATGCAACAGAGGCCAATAAACTGAATTAACATCAACTTAAATAACATTTCCTTGTACCGGGTACTTGTACGGTATTTTGTATGTTCAGCTCACAGTTTGTCCAAGTGATCTTTTTTCTAATATTTAGTATTATGTTGAAGATTTTAGTTGATACGACATACGAGACAGTACCAGTACTGTCAACTCATAGGCCTACTAGTACGTACTACTAGACTAGAACATTACTGTGTTGCTTTTTAAATGTTTTGTTGAGCAATTTTAAAAGTCCAGGGTAATATTTGTACACCTGTAAAAACAAACGTCTTGGCACCGTATATCAGATGGCGAGGATGTGATATTATTCTATCACCAAAAACAGACAAGAAACTATCTTACTTTTAAATAATTGGTTATAACCACACCATTATAAAAACTCTCTACACAGGACACTATACAATCTGACAGCATTTATGGATATCAATATAAATTCTAGATAAGGCAATACGAAATAGTCCTATACCACCTGACTGTTACACTGTAGCATCTTTACCGGTACCAGTAACTAATAGTACCCGGCGTGCATTGTCAATGATAGGTACAGTATTATTATTATAGAAATTATACAGGGTTCATTTCCTAACAAGGTTGTTACTCTAAATCCAGTTTAAAATTTCCAAAACTGTTCACGAACGTGTCCTTAGCGGTACACAAAATGCACAAATCAATTTACAATGACATACGGTGATAGTGATATATCCCACTGTCTGATCAAAATGTTCGAAGAAACTAGATGAGACTTAAGGCAGTTAAGGACTCGTTAACCTAACCCTATAGTTCTTAACTTTTAAAATCTGTATTTAAATTTCGCAAAACTTTGTTACTCGTCCATCAAAAGGCTAATTGGTCCACTTTCTGTCATCCTATTTATATGAAACATGGTACGTAGACGTAAACCCACGGGGAAGACATTATATAAAGTTTTCAACCACAACCACATTCCTTCTTAAATCAGTTAACTTTTCTCAACACTTATGGCGTGCATTGGTAAATCCCTCTTGAAAACACCAGACTAACCGTTTCTTTACTGCATTTTTGCACTGTCATCATTTCTTTGTGGGTGTCAAAGAGCAAAATCTTTAAATAGCTGATGCATAACAAAAGTAGGCCTCATTATATTAGCTGTAATTTAACAGTGCGTTTCTCTCTTTATAAAATAGTTAATACGTTTGTTTTGATTTTCAGCAATATTTTCTTTTATAATGCTAATTATGTGTTTCTATATTAACTTGGTTTTTGTATTTTCCTTACTAAGTGGATGGCAAAGGGCAAAAGCTTCAAAATGCTATTAAAAAATGCATAATTTAAACAATTTACCGGTATACGAAAAACGTTGCTTACCGGTATTATAACTTGTATGGTTTTCTTTAATTTACAAAATTTATTTAATTTAATATTTTTCACACTGCTAAATTAGTTTTCCCAAACTTTCCCCAACCTTAAAAATAAAAGCGTGCCAGCGTACCGATACATTTCCAGCCCGTATAAAGGAAGTAGAAAGCCTGCCTAATTAATAATAGGCCTACAAACCAGTAGGGCATCATGGGGTAAAACGCCCACCTAAACTTTTAACAATTCTTATTAAATATATATTTTTAGGTTATTTAAGACCAGCAAGACTAATGCTACCGGTACCAAAAGACACTATTTTGGTTACCGGTATAAATGTAAAAAAGGAGTACCGTACCGGTATAAGATCCATTGACTTGAACAGTAAAATTGTTCTTGTTACGGTAAGTGAAGTACTGATTTGGTTAGTTTGCTATCAAATATTAGTCACAATAAAAGGCATGAAGTACTCATTGTTCAAATGTACGGATTCAATTTTAATAAAGGTCAAACGAATACACTCCCTTTTATAGCAATGTCAACAATGACAGTAATCATTATTTGGCTTTACAAATTTAGTAAAATAGGCGAGCCACACAATAACTGCTCGCTTTCAGATTCTCCATTATCAGTACAGTACTATATTATGGCTTCTAATTATTCTAGCTTCGCTCTAATTAAAACCAATTGTCCTACTAATGCACCAGGTGTCTTTATGAACACAATTGGTTTCTCTTTCAATTTAAAAAGCCTAACAGTACTAACACTAACAGTGAGTTAGACTGAGATGGGGGAAAAAAACAAATATTTATTGTAATCAATTATCAATTTAAATGTTCTTATAATTGAAAAAATAAAAAAAATAGAACTTTTTGTTTAACGTTCATTTATTATTTATAAAAATTCGGTACCGGTACCGTTAGCCGGTATGCGCGGTTTACCCATAATCAAGCTAGATTCGTCAGCCTATCAAGTTTTATCACACTTTAATTGAACGTAAAATTTTGAAAACAACTGCAAAAATTAAAAAATATAATAATAAAAAAATAAAAATTGTTCGAAAGAGAAACCTGAACGCTTGCTACTAATACTACTAGTACTATTAATTAAATTATTAAGTTGCGCTAACGAGAAAATAATACCGTTACTCTAGACAAAAAAGCTAGTTTGGATTGGAATAAATTTTGATATTTTAATTTAAAGGGTTAGCATCTTACCCTGAGGGGGGATCAACTTACCCCAGGTTACCCTATTCATCGGTTGAACGTTTTATTAATATATTCCGTTGACAATTATTATTAATTGTGTATCATTTCCTCGAAAAGAAAAGAACTCGATAATTCAGTCAAATTACAGTAAAGACATTCACGTGTAAATACAAGTACAAGGCAACCCAACTTGAATATTTACAGTGTAAAGGATCAATATTTTTGTACAATTTCATTCGATACCGGTATTTAAAAGGAAGAAAGAAAATAATTTCAAAAGTGTTTTTTTTATTGTTTGTCATTGTAATAGTTAAGCTGAAGTACAAATAGTATGAGAGTAGACTGTTTCCCAACATTTTTAATGGAGCCAGTAAAAGCTCTAGACGTAGTAGTTCAAAATACAACTTCAATTATGAGTTTATGGCTTGTAGTTGTTCAACATTTTTTTTTATGTCCCTGAAAGACCAATTTGATCTATCGGGCATGTGAAGCAGCATTCAAAAGTTTACCGATAAAAATTATTATTCCAAAAAAAAAATATTTACATTTCATAATATGAAAGTATTGTTGGAAAATGAATAAAACAAACAAAAGCTAATTACAATTTTAGTTGGATGAAATTTTCAAATTTTATGTGGCGCCTCAATCGCATGAGCTGTTATCATGTGTCTTTTAAAGTGATCACTACGATAAAACACACTATCACACATACTACATAATATACTTCTTGTGCCTTCACATTTCCATCTATGGCGAAATAGAGAACAGGACTGCCTAAAGTGTTTATTACACTTCCTACACTCAAATGTGATACCAACTGGGGTTGTCTTTCTTTTTTTGTCAGTTTTACATTTTTTAACATTATAGCTTTTATTGATTGCTTTGTTATCCTTGTGATTACAATGTTCTATAAATGATTCATAATCTGCACAAATGCGCCAACAGGTAGTGCAAATAATAGGCTGTACTCCTTGATGGTGAATGTTGACATGTTTACTGAAGTGTTTCTCATTTGTACACTTGTGTGAACACCAAAGACAAGTTGCCTGACCACCAGAATGACCTAAAAGATCATAAACTTCTTCCACCGATACACTGGCAGCGCTTGACACATGGCACTGCAGTTTGAAGGCTGGAGAGAAACAAGATTTGTTCACTGGATTACACATAATCTCTCACAACTTGGAGGACTCTGGGCTTGCTTAATTCCTTTATAACACCACCCTAAACACCTTTCATTCCCTATTTACACTTACAGTGCTCTCTAGACAGTTTCATAACCATTAATCTATCCAATATAGGTGATAGTTTCATTTAAGAAAAAATATTATATTTCACTGCTTACTTGTACACCAATAACCCCTTTCAACAAGGATAAAGGCTAATGCCCTATACTAAAGTAAAATGATTTTCCTTTAACATGATGAGTATATGGTTACGTGAATTAATTTCTAAAAGACTTATTCATTATCGTGGTTAAGATTCACAAGAAGTAGAGACAAAGCATTTAAATGTTGCTAATCTTGAGATGAATTCTGCAAATGCACATTGCTATGTTCTAAAGAGAAATCATTTTGCAGAGATAGGGTGAATAACGAGTCCGGATGAAGAGTTTTTATAATTCCAGAGCAACTATGATCATATAACTGCGGTTTATATTTGAATGATCTACCACAATGTTTACATGATATCATTTCACCCAGACCATGTTTACCGCGAAGGTGCTCTTTTAAGGCACACATTTGGCTGTAAACCCGTTTACATATTTGGCACATTAGACGGTTGCTACCATTACAGTTAACTTGATGAGATGCACACATTCCTGGGTTAGTATATTTGCCGCCACATTTACAACAGGTAGAAAACAAAGGGTTGCCATAAACATCTCGCGATAGTCGTCTGTAAGAAGGAGAGTTCAGAGGATGTGCGGAAAAGTCAAAATTGTCTTGATCTGAAGAATTGACACAACTCTTTTTATAAGTTAAAGAAGAGCTACCGGTAGGTGAACTCGCTATTCTATGGTGGTTCCATGTCATTAAGTTGTTGGTACCAGAATGGACACTGGCCATTTCAGAGGGTTGTGTGGATCTTGGGGCCCCACGGGTGATCCTTTCAATGCCTAGGCTTGGGGGGCCTGGGGAAGCAGAGAAATATCTTAGATGTGGATAATGTTCAAATACAACATACAGCATGCAAGAGTACAGCAATAGAATGTGTGCACGGGGCCAAGTCTAGCAGATGACAAATCAGGACAACTCAGACACAATGGTACCGTATGCAAATCCAGACAAGTAAATCCATTAAAAAAAAATACGATACCGGTACTTGATATACTTGCAATATTTGTATTATAATATTATTAATATGGTTGTGTTGTAATTTATATTAGTCTCTAGTATCGGTATATAAATAAAATAAAAAGGATTTTAAAAAACTATGTTTGTGTGTGTGCAAAACCTTGAAATCTAGCGCCTATTTATTGTTCATACCGGTACTTCAACAAGACAAAACCCTTAGGTACATGAACTCCAATCAATATATACGAGTCAACGGATCTGTTCAATAAAATATACTATAATTGAGGTCAACACTATAATTAGTCTAATTTAGCCAATTTCTCTAGTATTAGGTACCTTCCATATTTAAAAGGATATAGGTCTTAGTTTCAGCCTGATCTATATATTACATTTTAATGTCTTACTTACTCTCTAGAAGTGTACAAGTAGGGCCTACCGTACCCGAAAATCAATTATACACAAGCTAGAGCTTCTTGAACATAAAAAAAAAGCCTAATGTTATAGACATTAAAGATGTTTTGTTTAGTTTGAATCCGGTCATTTACATACCGGTATTGAAATTTTCCATTGGCCCCCATTTATATCTGATCAAATACTGTGTACACATAATATACTATATGGGGTAATACTAGCTGTAATATTGTTCAAATATTTCTATTTTAATGTTGTTCAAATATATATATATATATATATATGAGCCCAAGTCAAAAGGTCGTACCTCAAAACTGATATTTTTAAAATCGCTATTAAAAATTAAAGGGTCAAAATGCAATGAAATAGTTAAAGCTTGGACTTAGTTCACACCAAACATGGACAACGAGATAGCATGAGATAGCATTTTGACCTAGGTTGATTAAAATGTGTCTCAAAACGCATTTTTTGATGAGAATGGTACGTTTTTTTGCCGGTGACTCTAAGTGACTAATTACATGCAATTTTTCTAGACTTTATTTCAATAACCAAGGAGCAAACTCATTTGGTGAATACAAGAAGCCCTTCAATAACTATTTGCCACAAAGTTTGCTGAAAATGATGCAGGGATATTTTTTTTACAAGGGTTTAAAAAAAATAGTGTTGCTTAGAACAGTTGTTGTCATTTCAAGTGTGTGGAGTTTATGCTCCTAAACCCCCTCTTTTGCAACCCCTATGCTTGTAATACTCTTGAATATCATAAATATAGGCTATGATGGAGATATGTGTGTTAAATTCTTGAAGAAATCCATCAAGCATTAGTGTGTTTTTTTCTGAAGTCAATTTTTTGTTGTCATTTGTCCTAAGTGACACCAAGATGTCTATAGCAGCCACTGCTTTTGTTTCGCGTTTTTCGTCACTGTGTCTTTTACAGTGTATAACTTATCTTCCCACTATTCAAATCATGTGTAGGAAGGTTCTGATAATACTTAAGTGCATTTTTACACCTCTCTGTGAACATTAATTTTTTTTCCCTTGAAAGAGTACCTTTTGACTTGGGCTCATATATATATATATAAAGACATTGTAATATATTTCAAATATTTATATATAAATATAACTATAACCGGTATATCAAATAGATCTATTGTAATTTATTTCAAATGTGTCTATTGTAAATATTGTAATATTGTTCAAATATGTCTATTGTAACTATTTTTTTTTTAAATATATATTTTTTAATACGGTACCGGTGTATTTCAAGTAGGTACCGTAGGTCTTTGTAATAATGTTCAAATATTATGTCTATTGTAATAATATTGTTCAAATGTCTACAGTCTACTCTACTGTAATATTGTTTATATATATATATATTATAATATATTTAAAATATGTCGTAATATTTTCAAAAAATATATTTATTGTAATATACCTGGTATTTTAAATATTTAGTGTTCAAGTAGGTATCTATCTTGTTCTCATTATTACGTGACGGAATATCCACTATAATATAATCCATTCACGAGATAATCCACTATAATATAATCCATTCACGAGACATCATTTTATTACGTGGCCGTATTTAATTACTGGAACGAGCCACCATGTATTACATCACACCTGGTCAAATTGTAGTTACAGTGTTTTTTCGGCTAGGGCCCCCATTCAGTTCATGAAATAATAGTTATTATATTGTTATAATTAGTGTGATTATACTTTCACTTGGTGATGGTTTTATTATTTCATTCTGATATTAATTTATTGTAGTCTAAGGTATTCCTGGTTCCAAATATCCCCTGGCAATCAACATAACGTAGAGTAGAGTTTCATTTGATTTTCCTTCATGTATAATTACTTTTGGCTCATATTATACAGCAAGTATCGTGGTGTTGAGTTGTGGTGTTGGTAATTACTATAGTTGTATAAGTAACACATACATACACGTAGATAACGTTGATAGATCAACGTAAACCAAGTTGTGTAAAAGCAACGAATAATTGGTTTAATTACAAAATCATTTAGTGCCAATCCGAATGATATTATACACACATAATTAAGAATAACACATAATCCAATGAATAAGAAATATCTTCAATAAGCTTTGAATAGTATTGAGACTAATTGTAAAATAATATTGAATCCTTCATATTAGAAATCAATAGGAGTTTCATCTCAGAGCACAGACCTAGCATGTTTACTCGTCAGAGGCTGGCAAAGAATTAAACTAAAACGTCCAGCGCTACACGTGGATCTATCTAATTACATTGGGAAAACCTAAGACCTTGGTCTATGAAATGTCTTATATCGCTTTTACGGCAATTCGGTTAAATGATTAGTATTTGTTTAATAACAATGCAATGTATGAGTTTTAGGTTTCGTAACATCATGAATAGTCAGTTTTGCAGGATATGGTATTAGATTAGTATTATGCCAGAATTTAATGAAATACTAATAATACTATAGATTTGAAATAAAGTATTCATTTTTCAAAATGTTTAATAGTTTCTAGTTGTATTTCTAGTTGTATACAATTTTACAACAAAAGAAAAGCAAGAACACAAATGCTGTTCCAAAATTATTTTTTAAAATTTATTTTATATAAGAGAACAAACTTGTAAAGACGAGAATTATTGTACCGTACCGCGGTACTAGAAGCTACATAATTGTTGGGGATCACTCAATTTGAGTCATTAATGTCTTAAACTTGAACCATTTAATTAAGGAATAACAAAATAGTCTCAAGGGTTAACATCATTGGATTTAATCAATGCATAATAATCCTAACAAACACGATTACTTTATAATAAAATAATAATCACTCGTAAAGTATCCAGTCAACAAGACGTTAAAGGAAAGGAAGAATTGCTAACAAAATATAATAGTAATAGTAATAGAGTGAGTATATTTCTTCTTGTTTTTTTCACTACCGGTAGCGGTTAAATAAATTTATGATGTAAAGTAATTATTTTGATTTTGAGAAACTTTCAGCATTGAACAAACACCCATGTGGTTATTCAGCCTAACATAGGATCTGAAATACATGCCACATCCTTGACACACAGTAGGATTACCTACATTATGTTTATTACGTAAATGAACTCGAAGATTATCTTTTCTCCTAAATACTGTTCCACATTCTGGGCAACAAAGTTTTCCATACGAGTTTTTTGGAAAAACCTCTTCCTCAACAGAAATGGACAGTTGATGATTATGTTGGCTGACTGAAGAATGACCTATTAGAGTAAATGAATATAATGTGGGAATAGTTTGCGAGGCTAAACTATTAGAGATTATCTATAACCTGAATGAGCTTACTTCAGACCTACTATTAGTACTATATAATATGACAGTATGACTTAATAAATCAGGTACGGTAACTCTTAGAATCTTAGGGCTAGCAGGTAGTAAATGTTCAGAAATTAATTTTTTCCTAGCAATTAATTCATTATTGAAACTAAAGTTAAGAATGAAGAAATCATCTAGAAATGAATACATTTGAGCATCTAAAATAATGAATTTGTTATGCTATGTATTAGTTTATAATGTCTTCTAAGTGAATCGCTACGATTAAAAGTTCTTCCACAAAAACTACAAGAAAATCTATAAATAGCAGTTGCTTCATGAGTATTCATGTGTCGAAGTAATATATGTCTTGATGCAAATAATTTCCCACAAACAGAGCAATATGTCCGATTGGAAAATTTTTCACAAACTGGAACCACTGTTTGCTTCACATTAGTACACAGCACATTGTCTAAGAGGTTGGAAAGGGAATTCATTAAAAGTATATCTATAAGTGCATATTGTATTTGTTGGAAAAGGGCCGGACTACACACGCTACCCCAACTGTTTTACTTTGGCAAAAATTTAATGCAATGCTTGTAATATTTTACCATGGTTTAGAATGAAAAACTTAATCAATATTATCCATATCTACTGACATAGTAACATCATAAGGAAACGTTATTTTGGAATCTATTCTCTCAGTACCAGGCTCAATGGTATCGGATGGAAATGGTATGTCTAGCTCTAGTTTAATAGGTCTTTCCATACCAGGCTCAATGGTATCGGATGGAAATGGTATGTCTAGCTCTAGTTTAATAGGTCTTTCCAAACAGATTGTCTGATGTTGATACATTTGGGGTCTGTATTTAAATTTTTTTCCACAAAATCTACATTGAACTTTATTGCCTACACCGTGAATGCCACGCATATGTTCAGCAAGAGAATCATACCGACTGAGAACTTTAGAACAATAACTACAAGTCAGATGTTTCTTTCCAGTGCACGTTTTTTTATGCACAGACATTGTGAGTGCATCATTGGATACAAATGTACATTTTTTACACTCCAAATCAAAAGCAACCAGCAAAGATGAACAAGATAGTGCATCATTCACTGCTAAGAAAGAAGCTCTTCGAGCACATACATTGTCCTTTGTTCTTTTCTTCAGCTTCCAGAAAGCATCACCTTGAACTGGAAAGAAGAAAAGTTGTTAGACACTAAGTGTCTAGAAACATGCTTGAAGAGTTATTGGGCGGACAGGTGTTGGTTGACTTGTATACTCAGAAGAATAATCCAAAAGAGTAACGCTTATTGAACTTATTGTTTTAATGTGCTATAAAGTAATAATTTATTCCATCTAATGCCAGACGTGCTTTCATTTATTCATGTAGTAAGCCTGTACTTGATAATAAATTAGTATTTCATCACAGAAGCAGCAATGCTTACAAATTTGTTTTTAAACACACAAAATACCATGTTTACTTCTCATATGCATTTTTAGAACATCCTGTCTGTAAAAGACTTTTTCACAATACATGCATTTAATATCAAAGTTTCCCTCACAAGCTTTTCTATGGCGTGATAGATTGCCAGGGTAGCTGAACGACTGATTGCATTTTAAACATGTAAAGCGCTTTAAATGTAATGGTTTCCACAAGAAAGGGGCCATATTTTCACACTGACTATTTTTAAAGTTTCCACCTAATCCCTTTCGTAAAGATGACTTCTGCCAAGATTCTTCTCCCACATCATGAAATGTTTCTGTTTCTTCTTTTAATAGAGATTCAATAATAGCTGGAAATATATAAAAATATAGACATTCACTATCACTTCTAAAAAGCAGAAAAGAAGTACACGGAAAGGGAACCGGGTGAATGAGCAAAGTCAGAAGTTCAAAGATGTTAATTGTTTTCATTTAATGTCTAAAACAATTGAAAAAATTTAAATCCAATGTTTAAACTTTGAGAACAAAGAACATAATAAATCTGACAATTACCATTAACAGCCTAAATTGTCAATTGAATTTTCTTTTTCAGTAGAGAAATCTCTTTCTAAAATTACAGAAGCTCCAATATTGAATGGACATTTTTTGAAATGTTTCTGAAGTTCTCCTCTATGGGAAGAGCTCCAAGAGCAGGCATCACATCGAAATGGTTTCGCTTTAAGATGTATAGAATTTATATGCCCTTCCCAATCTCTTCTGACCACAAAAGCCTTGTGACAAAAATGACAGGTGTACTTGCGTGCACGTTCTGCCCACTTCAAGGGAGCCTTTTTAATATCCACATGTTGACTCAAAGGCTTTTCTTCCTTACCAACTGAAGGAGCAACAATGAAATGAGTGCTAAGGGGATAAACATCCTTCAGTTCAACTGGAAGTGACAGAAACATCAAAATTATTCACACTGTCTTGCCACTAATAACATGGGCCAAGGCTGACCAAGGGTAGGACTAACAAAATCAAAGCTAATGCACATACATTGGCAGATAGATATACACCTGTCCCTTTTTCAACTTAAAGTAAAAGTTCATTGTAAAATGTAAACACATCCATGGACACTGAGCTATTAAATGGTTTATGTTTGTATAAAAGAGAATAATCAACAAACTTAAGTTTTTATTTTCATTTATTAAATAAGCATTCATAAACATAGAACAAATTTTTGTAAAACAATATCATGATTTAAATTTGTTTAATTAAAAAAAAAACATCTTGGTTTAACTGGTATTTATATACAAAATTTAAAATACGGTAAGTTTTCAAACATTTTACAAATTTATACAGAAAAACTTTAGTATTGTATTTCACACTATATCATTCATTATGATTCATTTTGTGCTAACTAAACAAAAAATGCACAAATAAATAAGAAGAGTTTTCTTGTTATTTACAGTCAGAGACAACCCAAATTACAAAGCAGTTCAATAAAAAAAATGATTAATTAATGAAATTCATCTTTAGCCATAGCTGAACACTTTCCATTTTTTTGATGAAAATCTACACTTCTTTTGTAAGCAAAGCCATTACCACAGAAATCACAGAGGTATGGTTTGACATTTAAATGTCTGGCGTTTTTATGACCTATATAATCTCTAGTAGTTATGAAAGTTTTATGACAAATCTCACAAGACAACCTGTGCTGGTTGGAGGAAAACCAAGCTCTTTTCACAGGTGAATATTTCCTCCAGGGTGACTTCATAAAAGTAAGTGCTGAGGAATACAGCAAGGAGACATGTTTACTTATTTTTCATGAGGCTTCCTTTAAGTTCTAGTAAATCATTGTTTCCAACAGATAACAAAAAGTGTCACAATGTTAGCTAAAAATGTAGCTTCATCTTGCAGTAAAGTACATCACTGCATTCTTCAACAGTACCAATCATTGGGAATGGACACAAACAAAAATACAAACATTCAAAGAGTGGGATGGTGCCTATGTAAACACAATCCGTTTACTGGACATAATAATACTGACAAGACTATTTAATATCTCACATTTTCACTTACTACAAAGGAAAGCATAAACTGTCTAGTACATTATATATTAAATTAGCAAGAACGATTTCTTTATTGTGTATAAGTTAAATTTGGAGAGGTAAATAGGGCTGGACAAATTTTCTTATGAACATGTAAATTTCTGTTATAAGAAAACCCCCTCCCACACAGCTGACAAATGAATGGTTTAATTTTTAAATGAACAGCATTAGTATGACCATAAAGATCTCTTCTAGAAATACACAACTTTCCACAATGCTGACAAGAGAATCCAGACCGGGGTGTTTGTAAAGAGTTTGCAGTCCACAAAGTACTCCTTGTGTTGAAATCCCCATTGAGGTCAACTGAAACAAGTTAGATATTTTGGCTTACACTTAGTCATAATATATATATAGTTTATATGCTAAAGAGAATTGCCAAAAAAAAAGTATCACGGTAGAAGTAATAGTTTTGTTATTTCCAGGAATGAAGAGTGGACATTACAATTTAGTTAAAAACTGTCCAAAATTATCAACACAGACTTTGTTATGTGCATGTAAATGCTGACTATATGAAAATGCTTTCCCACAATTATAACAAACAAAAGGTTTCAGCTTCAAATGTACTACATTGAGATGACCTTCTAAATCACGCCTAGAAGTATATTTTTTCCCACAAAAGTGACACATAATCTTTGATCGTAAAGCTCGAAATCTGAATGGGTTCCTAAACTTTAGGTCTTCAGGGATTCCCTGGAACACAAAGGTTGCTGCAAAGGAAAAAAAACAAAAAAGAAAGAAAAAAAACTGTGACAAATTGGGCATGGCAGGAAAACCCAGAATTAAGCTGAAGGTAAATTTAACACTTACTCATGAAGAATTGTTCAACTTTGGTAGACATAATCTCTTGTGAAAATGAAGGCTGGTTTGGTGCGCAAAAGACTTGTCACACCATTCACACTGATATGGTTTTTGATGGAAGTGAGAGGAATTCAAATGGCCATTCAGTGATCTGCGTGAAGGGAACCTTTTTCCACAAAACTGACAAAAAATATTTCCAATTATCTGCCTTGCTCCAAGCATATTTGTAGTTTCTAACTCACTGATTTCAGGCTTAAGTGGTCGCCATATTTCTATTATGTTCAAAAAAAAAAATTGGATGAATTAATTACAAGACAATAGCTGCTGAAGATCTGGGCTGACAAAGTACCTAATTTATTGAGCACATTCTTCAAGGAAGTGAAAACTGGACACGGCACATTTTTAAATGAATATCAATACTATTCTTGTAAGAAAATGCTTTTGAACAATTAAGACATTTGTATGGTTTAATATTCAAGTGAACAGAATTAACATGCCCCACCAAAACTCTAGAATTGACAAATGCTTTAGAACAAATATGACACACATGGTTCTTCTTTTTCCTAAGACTATCAGTCATAGCATGATTTCTGTACCACTTGACACATTCTGTAAGTGATAAAGAAAAACAGCATTTGAAACCAACAATAACATACAAATACAAGGAGAGTAAGGATATTTAAGAAAGGGTTCATTGCACTATGCTCACAAAAATCAAGCAAACAATGATGAAAATATTGACTGGCATGTTTTTAAGTGATAATCAAGACTAGTTTTGTATGAAAATCCTTTAGAACAGTGTGTACAGATATAGGGCTTGGCTTTTAGGTGTTTGGAGTTCATATGACCAGATAATAGTCGACGGCTGGCAAATGTCTTTTGACACAGTTCACAAACGATGCTTGTTTTCTTATATCCTTGAAATTGTGTACCCTTATAAATCTCCTCTTTAGAGTAAGGTGAAAGATGTGGCCACTCTTCATGAAGGTATTCTGAATAAGAAAATTAAACAGGACTACAATAACCAGATGAACCTGAGACAACAATAGTTAACCCTGTTCCTGTCTAGAACTAGAGTTTTACAAATCATTTTTATTCAATCATTTAGTCTTTTTCAACCCATAGAAAAAGGGTGGAATTTTTTTTTTAAATAAAAGGTTTCAAAAAGGTTACACAAGTTTAGTCAATGGGGAGAGGGTGAAATATTTACAAATGTGTTCATTATAACTCAAAGCAAATGTTTAAAAAAACAAAACAACGAAAATGTACTGCAAACACTTTTCAGAGATCTAAAAAAAAAAATGATCATTGATACAAATGAACATGACGATGTAAATAAAAAAAAACCCACAGAATTACAATTGTTTTCTTTTGGTCGATCTAAGATACAAAACATTTTTTCCATTGAAGATGTGTATCATTTAAACTTGATAAAATATATAAATTCAGAAAAATATTCCCTGTAGTTAAATATTTAAGAAATGAGAATTTTTTTGATGAAATATTAATCCCTTTTTATAAACAAATGATTTGGAGCACAAATGGCAAGAAAATGGCTTTATTTTCAAATGGTGATTATTTATGTGCCCTACATATTCTCGTTTAGCTGGAAATGATCTGTTACAAAATGTACATATGTAGCTTCCAGCCACACTTCTGACACTTGCCCTAGAAGACTTGGTCTTGATCGTCAAGGAAAAAGTGCCTCCTGTACACAATAAAACAACAGCTAAAACATTTTATAGAAACACAAGTTGTCTAACAAGTATTTTTCTCTAAAGATTAGAGTGAAAAATCAGTTGCCCAAAACAACAGTTTAAGCTAGCAATCTAATTTGCAGAAAGAATTGAGATATATTTATATAAGAAACCAATTAGCTTACTGACATCATTATTTCAAGTCAGGATTTATACGCTCGAGTGACTAATGCGCCTATGGTGTTGCAAGCTCCTCTTATAAGCAAAACATCTAAAACATTCAGAACACTGATATGGTTTACTATTTAAATGTCTTGCATTTTTATGTCCTTCATAGTCTTTTCTTGCCGTAAATGACTTCTCACAGAATTCACATACGTAAATTCCAATCCTACCAAATTCACATTTTCCATGGTTGAGAAATGATGACTGATTGGATAACATCCGAAAAGGATGATTATTATCTGCCATACCTGGGAACAAATAAAAGTTATTTTCCTTTGAGGCTTATCTATTTTTCAATTTTGAATCCTATTTTTAAAAGAGCACATTGAAATGTCCATTGCTTTAAATACAGTCTAATAAAATGTTAGTCCTCAAGATATGGAATTCCTAATCCTTTTGACTGCTCAACTACTGAAATTCCACAGGAAAAGACGAATAAATATATATAGATAAATACAAACATGAAATTTTTTTTTAAAGCACAACAGAATCCAAAATAGTCCGTAGCACTCCAATAGAAATAAATTTGACTATGTGGAAGAAGATGAAAATTCAGAAAAAGAAGAAACATGAGCTCTTCGCATATGACAGTTTAATGTTTTTTCATAAGCAAAAGCTTTGTGGCAAATTGAGCACTGATATGGTTTACAATTTAAATGTTGCGCATTGACATGTCCTTCCATATCCTGCTTAGCAGCATAGGATTTAAAACAATATAGGCATTTAAAACCCCTTGTAGATGTCAATTTGTGATCTTGACTGTACGTGATATGATGAAAAGTATCTGATCTGTATTTTCCTTTACCCATATCTGTAACAGAACAGAATCTAATATTAAATCAGCAAGAAATGTAATATTCTTGCCCATTTAACTTCAAAAAATATATCAACTTTGGTATAATGCTATTGGAAAAAGTAAAACATTTGGGAACGCAAGATAACAAGACACTCACAAAAACATAGGCACCAAAAATTAAATTAACTGCAAACAACTTCTTTTGTGTGAATTGAAGCTGGTCCTGTGTGAAAATGTTTTAGAACATTTTTCACACATAAATGGTTTTTTGAACAGATGTCTTGAGTTCATATGACCATCAAGGTCTCTTTGTGTTGAAAAACATTTCTGACAAAATGAACATACAAAATTTTTAGATTGAGATTTTCCTTTAACTTGTGCCAGAGGGGTTTTAAACCATGACTTGTAGTGTAAAGACTTAATTTCAGCTGATACGTCAAGCCTGGATAATATATTACCTGCAGATGTTAAAAAGAACAATTAAGCTAAGCACGTAACACAAACAAAAATAAGTTGATGTACTAAGCTGAAAAACTGAACTGTTAGCCTTTTTTTAGTGGAAATACTTTACACACAAAAAAATTAATTTGTTTATGTTGTGCCTTAACAGAATGAAAACTTTTCTTCAGTACTTTTCAGGAAATATTCAAGTATTTAGCAGAACAAGAGCTTTGATGTCTTCTTTGTGTTCTTTTGTAAGGAAATTCCTTCCCACAAAAGTTGCATGGGTAACAAACTTGAAGAAGATGCACAGCATTCCTGTGGTCCCTGCAGCTCATTCTTGTTGTAAATACTTTGCCACAAAACTCACATGTGTTACTTGACAAACTTCGCTCTGTTTCCATTGAGTTGATAAAATCCTCTCTCCAATCAACTGAAATCAATAATTTACTTAAGTAAGTAATCTAACACGAAGTTGATTCAAGATTACACATCCTTCATGGTGATGAAAAGTTTATTGTAAAATACAGATATGCTTAGTAAATAGGCAAACTTCATTAATGTTTAACCCTCCTTGCAGTTTAAAATCCTATCAAGCCTGGCTAATATTCAAAAACACATTCCTTTGCTGAGAAAAGCACTCTAATGTGATGGAAAATAAAAGCATTAAACAAACAAGTGCTAATGCTTACACATTCTTTGATGTCTTTTTAAATTTTGTAAATAGGAAAAACATTTACAGCAATGAGAACATGTAAATGCTTTAACTCCTAGATGCTGACTATTGATATGGCCGAACATATCTGATTTGTTGACAAAGCATTTTGGACAATAAGTGCACCGATATTTCTTGTGAAACTCTGTTACTTTGTTACTTTTCCACAAACCTAGGAGAAAATAAAATGACTATTATCTTTCCACAGACTAAAGAGCAATTTTAGCATTTTAGAGAAAATATGCCATTATGTGTCTAAACTACTAGTTTGTTCCAAGATGATGCTTTTTGCAACATAGAAGATGTCGGTTAAGACTTTGTTTATATGGATAGCTCATGGTGCAATACTTGCAAATAAACGGTTTAGAATTTAAATGAACACTGTTGACGTGGCCCAAACAATCAGATCTATTGTGAAACTTTTTGCCACAAAAAGAACACAAGTTAAGGTTGCAGATTAGATTACTTGCTGGATACGATAACTCTTGTCTGTGTTGCAGCACAAGTTGAGACCATTCTGGGAAATGGATGGAAAACTTTTAGTAATATTTCATGGTTGGGCTGGCAGGCAAAGCACAAGGTATTTAAATTTATGACAGCTCCATGATCAATGACTTTCAGCATCTGGAAATTCTACAGTGATGCGAGATGAGAGTATGTAGGAATTATGAGGATTATTTTCACAAGTTCTTCTATGCCTACTTAAATTAGTGGCATATGCAAAAGCTTTATCACAAAATTCACAGCTAAATGGTTTTCTATTCATATGCGTATTCAAGTGCCCAACATATTGGTGTTTTACACGAAAGTTTTTCCCACATAAATGACATGAAAATGTTTTGTTGGCGGAAATACCAACATAGTCAGAATGGCTTGTAACCAACAGACTAGAATTCTGCACATCTGTATTAAAGGCTAAAATTTGTTTCAAATTTTGTTCATCAAGAAAAGCTGAAAAGTAAAAAATAATGAACAAGAATTACAAAATAATAAACCCCGCAGCATCAGTACATCCAGCAGGAATGGTGATGGTAAATTCAGGCAAAGCACATGCAACAGATACAATACAATACACACAGTTACAATCCACATGTTTAACATGAACCAAAGAATTTGTCAAAGTAAAAGTCTCCAATGAGTTCGCATACTAAATAATAATGTATATATTATGCAGAATAAAAAACAGTCTAGTTTGAAATAGAACTAATTAAAGGAAACTTTTAAAGACAAGTCGGCGGTAGCCTGGAATTTATAACCAGGTCTTATAATCTAAATGATCGAAAGAAGCAGCACATTTTCCTTGTTTCATTTATTAGATCTGTAGTTCTTCACTTAGCATATAAAAATCTTTAGTATATATTTATCTCAAGTAGAAACATTAAAGAAACGTGTTAGCGGTTTACTAAAATGTTAAATTTAGCACTATATTTATTCCAACTAATTATAAGAAATTCAAGTCAGCTTGTGAAAAGTGTCTGCCAACTGCCAACTGAAGTTTAAAGAATGTATTGAAGTCAAGTCTATAAAGAAATGCCTGCTTAAATTTGACAATTAATTTTTCTCTTATTCATAACAATTTGTAAGCTTGACAAGAGTCTGTGATATAATTAGAAGCTTTTCCCCCTTGTGCTTTCAGCCAAAATTTAAATTAGAAAAAACAGGAGGATCCTTAAAAGTTCGCATGGTTACAATGTTTCATTCAAAGCAAAAGTCTCCTGCTTATACATTTCAGATTCTCTTGTCAACCTCAAATTGTTAGAAGGCCAAAATAAAACAATTATTTGGGAACCATGTGAACTTCTGAGTTTACCACCTGCCAGCCCAGGCCCTCTCCAACAACAATTTAAAAATAAACAATTTTAAAACAAAGGTGAAAATAATAATATATTTTAGACAATTTTTTTCCAGTTTTATTTTGTCGTTTTGAACAATAGTGTAAATTGTGTTCAATTTAGAATATTATTGAATTCACCTTTGTTTTTATAAATATAATGTATATATAAATACTATCATAACTACATGTATGTTAAAATACTTATTCATCAAAGAGAAAAGGCTTAGGAGGTGAAAGCTAATCATTTACATAGTTTTACAGCTCACTTAAATTTTTCTTTCCTTTAAATAAACAAAAAATTAAAACAATAGGAAAAAAAAAGGTAGATCAGCTTTCTCCCCTGCAACAATTGCTGAACAGGAAGGATATATTTTCATATCATTTTTATTTCATGAAAAAGTTTTAAAATGTATTGACATTTCAATGAATTAGAAATAAATTACAAGCAAAGTAAATCTATCCTTCCTGTTCACAATAACTCAGACCAACACAAACTTACCTGCAATTTAGCAGGTTGGACTGAGTTTAATAGCACAATATTAAATCAGTTCAAAAGTTATCTTTAATATTATTTAAATTTTAATAATTATACAATCTTGTAAAGACCTGTTCTAAAAATTTTTTTTTAATATTTCAAGCTGCCCATACAAAAAACAACATATTTTCCTACCTATTGTACAAGCTAAGCATTCTTTTTTTTTTTAATTTAAATATCTTTGTTCTAAGATGTAACAAGTTAACACTTAACTTTTACCACTTGGTCAGTCATTATAGATTGACCGAAGATACTTGCATATAGGTTGCACTTTTTTCTTAACAAAAATTAGTTTAATAATTAGGGGTGCGACAAGCCCTAGTGATTTTTTTGTATCAAGACTTTATTTAGGCCTATAAACTATTATCAGACATGCCTACAAGGAACACCCAAGGTAAAAATGAGGAACATGTGACCAAAATGAGGAACATAAGCGCGGAGGAAGCTTTTTCGGGCTAATATGTACGCTAAATAATATTGTTAAAATACGTAATAAAAATAGTCTCATTTACAGTGTCAACACTGTATATATTAAATATATATAAGATCTAGAATACAATCTAAGTCAATATAGAGTTTATGAAAAGAAAATTATTGTGGAGGGGGGAGGGATTACATTTATCTATGTTTAAGTAGTTTAACTAAGGTTATAAAACTATTAAATAATTAAAAGGAAAAACAGTGGCTTTTTATGTAGCTATATGATTTAAAGCTATTACTCAATAATAACAATGCTGTGTTTTTTTTTAATAAACCTTTCAATCTACTAAGTCTAAGGCCTAGCTAGGACAAAAACTCAGAAAGTGGCTAAATTCAAATTAATCAATATGTCTACCTAGCTAGGGCCTATCTATATTCTTAACTAATGACTAAACTAAGGTCAATGACAATGTAGCCTAATTGAGTATCAACTTAAATCATAAATGCTTGATATTGGTAAAAAACTAACTAAAAAAAGTAAATTCATAAGCCTAGGCCTAGGACTAAGTCTAAAGGTCTATGCCACTTTACGCCTAAGCAAATTTATTATAATAGGCTTGAATAGGCCTAGCTAAATGTACTAGGCACTTACACTAGTACCGGTATCACTATGTCTGTTCTAATTTTATTACACCAACATCAGTTTTAGCCTACCAATTTAAAGTTAAAGCAGTAGGGAAAATATACTTTACTTTATTTTGAATTTTAATTTAGCAACTACTTTTATTAGGTTACTAGAAGGTAACATTTTGTTTTGGCTAGCAATGATTAGTTTAGTTTTAGTGTCCCTAAAATTATTTGACAAGTAGTCGGCAGTGCCGCGAAGTCCTAGAGGCGCCTAGCGCTTATGCACTCTCGACCAAAAATAAATAGGAAATAGTTTACATTAAAACGGAAGTGACATGAAGAAAACAAAAGTTGGCAAACGCCTTTTGTTTATTTCGCGTTATTACTTTCCTAATTAAAATGTCGGCATTTTCGGAGACATCGATTTTGCGGAACAAACTGGTCTGATGCGGAATTGCGGAATGGGGGGTAATTTTTGGCCATTTTACGGAACGGTTCCGGAAAATCCGGAACGGTGGGCATGTCTGTATTATTCCTGCATTTACACTGTTTTAATCACCAATTCAATATATCCTTAATATATCCCTTTTAGTTCTTTAATTATTTATCAGAGCTAAATTAGGTCTATATATCGGTTTACAAGTACTAATATATTAAAACATCGAAAGAAATAGTAAATGTCTGTTAATTTTGTTTCAGTAAAAAAAAACAGGAAGTAAAACTTTTCTAGAGCCATGTATTTGTTGCTAATTATTGTAATCCAAATTTTTATGGTCCAAATATCTTTTTTTTTTTTTACTATATAGCGAGCGACATGGGACATAGTAGCGGGCGAAACGGGAAGTTAGTGGTTAAAACATTTATTAAAATATGGATACCCAATTATTCATTCAAGGAAAATAAAACACAGGAATTTGAGATTGAGTGTACATTGACCATTTCTTTCCGCTAGCAGACATGCCTACCCCTAAGAACTAAAAAGAGGAACAATCTTGATGAAAAAGAGGATTTTTCAACAAAAAAGCGGAACACTCTTTATCTAACAATCTTTTATAACAACAAAAAAAACCATTAGCTATTTAGAATGTAGATATAGGCCTACGTTTTACAGACAATTCGCAATGGATCTAGATCTAGATTAGTAGGCCTACAAAAAAACATTAAATTCACATGTTTTTCTTTGCTTGAATAAACTCCTATGAATATTCCTTCCTATAACACTGAATTTGTTTTTTTTGAAGTTTGAAAAAGTCATATTTAAACTTTCTGAGGCAGGACGTTTAGATATATTCACAATCTTAGCAATACAGTAAAGGAAAGGAACGTATATCCGAGAAAAAAAAACGTCATAAAAGCCCAGAATATCTCTTTTAATAAACCCAGAAAACACCAAGTAATGATAATTATAGCATTGTGACATTATTTTTGCCGTTGTTTTATCAACCTAGACACGGACTATATTTCAACACATGAAGAACCCAAACTTTACAGTTTGGCGTAACAAAACTAGTAAAAAGCGGAACGGCGGAACAAAGTGTTTTTTTTTTATAAAAAAGCGGAACAAATACGCCAAAAGCGGAACGGTAGGCATGTCTGCCCTAGTAATAAGACAGGGCCAGATAATAGAAAAATGAATGTACTCTTTTTAAACAAGTTGAAGATTTTGACTTGGCAAGTTGACATACCTATCCAAATGAGAGAAAAAAACAAAATGCTCTTTTCCTTTTCACAACAGTTCAAAACTTTATGTTAACAAAAACAAATCCAATGGAATAAACTAAAATAGTAATGATCGAGTGGTGGTAAGAGTAGACAACTGGAAGTAGACAACTTTAAATATCTAGGAAATATAGTCAATAAGATAGAGGGACCCTATACAAAAGTACAAAAGCAAGACCAGTGTTTTTATGTTGTAAGTCAACAAAGGATGGCAAAAAAATAATTCTAAACTTTTATAGAAGGCTGCCTATGAAGATTAAAGGACAATAAATGGATTGAGAAAATTACAAATACAACAGCAGGAAAGTCAAAATGGAGAAGGCAATTTACAAAAAAAAGGTGGAGATAGTTAGGCCACACCTGGAGCACAGGATGCAAAATCAAGAGGAAGACCCTTTATATTAACTTTGCTATTGTATGTTTTTGGTGACTGAACAAACTTTGAAAAGGCTTACTTTCCATCAACCTATGAAGCTAAAACTTGGCTAATGAAGTTTACACTAATGACCAGAAATTTTTTTCAGGGTGGGCTGAACTTTTGCGTGACAAACAATTATCAAATTTTGTGCAAATTTAGTGCATCTTTAAAAAGACCTGTTGAAAAAAAGTTATTTTTCAACAAATTTCAGGAGAGGGGTGAATGTCTAAGCCCTCCTTAGCCTCAATTGTGGCTTCGCCCCTACTAATGATATTATATCAAATTTTCAGACACATACTCTCCCCCCCCCAACCTTTACCTCAAAAATAAAAGGGATCTTTATTCATTTTAATATATTTTTTGTCATTCCACTCTTTAGCTCTAGTAAATTCTTATTTAATACACCTAATGAATATAAACAACTATACATGATAACTTTATTTTTTTTTCTTCATTTATATTTCATTATATATTTAGTCAATGTATTTGTTATGTAATTGTTGGTTATAACTCTTGACAAAATATTATCAATACAATATTTTGTTTTTTAGTGATATTTTTTGTACGTCTAATTATAAGAAAACATTTGAAGACCAGAATTTCAAATTATATGCTTTTTTGTGGGTGACAAAAGGCAAAATTTTCTGAAGTCTAATGCATATATAAAGGATTTATAAGAAATACCTTTATTGTTTTTGCTACATGTTCATTCTCAAAGTTTACTCTTTAAGTTATTAAGTTTAAAATAATTTACTTTCTACATGTTATTATCACTTTTTACAAACAAAGAAGTACACATTTTATTCCGGAACCCTATTGATGTTTCAGCCATTAAGAAAAATAAAGTCTGGGCAGTGGGGAGTAATTAGTAAAATTATAACCGGTAATGGTATGCATAGCAAAAAAGTAGGTTGTGGCAAGAAGGGTTAAGTATGTATTATGATTTGCATTTATTACTTTCTGAAAATTCTAATTTGGCTGAAAAACATTTCTTGTATCAATATTTACTAGTAAAAGTATATTTTTTAAGAGCGAAAAATTACCTGCTCTCTAGTTCCTGAAATATTAACAGCTAAGTATTAACAGTCTTACTTGCATTGTTAACACAGGATGGTAAATGTGTAGATTAGAAATAAAGATTTGAATATTAAACAATTGCCTAAATCTATTATTAATCATTAAATTAGAAAACACAAGAACTCAAATATTTGTTTATAACTGGTTTCAAATACATTATAATCATTATTGATACTCATAGCATAAAATTTAATATTTTATTTTATTTTTGACTATTCAACTAAATTGACTTTTGAGTATGTATATTATTGTCTATGCCTACACAAATGACAAATTAAACGTTTAATATTACCGTAACTCTTTAACTCCCATTGGCCGGTACATTAGGCTTTTTAATTTTTCTTTTTGTCCCACGAGCCGAGACAGATGTCATTTTACTTTGCAATTTCCAATGTTCTTAATGCAATTTGTTTAAATTTGTTGTGTAAATTTTTTACATTTGATTGATATTTGGGTTCAATTATTTCTGTTAGGGGGCCAAGCGGTCCGGGACCATGTCCAACTAAGATAATTACTGCTATTAAAGCTCTAGAACTAATTTATTCATTACAATCAGATGATGCCCTATTTTGTAAACTTCTAACAAAGAAAACTCCACAGAACAAGAGAGCAATTATATTTCGGAATAAAGCAAAATAAATGATGTAATCAGGGGTGCCACTCACTTGAAGCAGTGAACCCTGAAATCCTTTTCTTAAAATTTCTTGAATCCTGAAACCTACTTTCCAAAATTTTACAAACCCTAAAATTTATCGCAACTCCTAAAATTTATATTATTTTTACCATATTTTATATACCGATATATATATATAATTTAATATAATATAGGCTACACCAATAAGCATTGTTGTTTTTTTAACAATATGTTTCTGCATATTATGATAGGAAAATTATCTCTTTAAAATGTTTTATGTGATTGTGTTATTGTAAGGCCTAAGCTTACTTTGATTATTGATAAATGGCTTGAATAATCTTTAAAAAAAAAACTGGACAAATCTAAAATCATAGTTAAACATACAAAGATGTGTTATTTTAACAATTTAATAACATCATTCTTATTGATCTTATCATAACCCTTTTGTTTTTTTCAAGTTAGGCTAGCCTACTTTAAAAATATAATTATGTGTTTCTTAAATTTATTCCCCATTTACTTTGCTCTGTATATTCTAGGTCAGTTACCAATAAATGTAATTAAAATATTGTATCCTAATCCTAGTGACTTTAACTCTTAGGCATATGATACTTTAGTTTATTTAGAATAACATGTTAACTAGTAAACTATTGAATCTAGTCTGTAACCTCAAATACCTAATAACTGAAAAGAGGGAAAAAATAAAAACTGAAGGATTAATACACATTTTTTTACGGTAGCCTATATAGTTCAGTGATATGACGTATTTTTATTTTGTTATGAAAATGAGGAAATTCGCGAATGCGCCGCACTATTAATTAATTTAAAACTTCGTTTTGAAATTAATTTAAATCAACATTATTTTATGATTTTCTTGTTATGTCCGATATTGTTAGAAAAAATATGCACCAGCATAAGTGACTGATAGAACTAGGCCTAGTACCTAGTTCTAAACACTACACCGACTGTTTTACTCCATTCATTAGGCCTAATAAATAGCCTTTGTATGACTGCAACGTATATAGTATATAGTAATAGGATATTATTAGTAGGCCCTATATTTAAACAGTAGACCTAACTGTGACATCGCTCCAATAGATTAATGTAGGCCTATTCATATTTCGTCGCCTTCATTTAAACAGACTGATAAAAAACACATTTTTAATGGAGGAAAAAAAAGCAGTTTTAATCTTTCCATTGAATTGACAGTAACCTTTCATATTACGGTACAAGCTTATTATAGTTAGGCCTAGCCTAATATAGGCTACTAACAATCGCCGAGTCGGGAATTACCAATTACCGATATGACGATAGAAATCTAAGCGGCTAGAAAATTTAGGTAGCCTACCTTATTTTCCAATCATTTTAAAAAATCCAACCGTATAGCGTGACATTTCACTAAACTAAGCTTATAGGCTAATACTGTAGGCCTATCTAGGTATGGTTTACAGTATGCCTACCAGGTCTATTAAGTCTATCTATAGCGGATCCGATTCTCACCGGAGCGGGTTTCGTATCGCGATTTCGGACCCGTAGATTTTTTTTTTTGGGTTAACCCACGAATCTGGAATCAAAGTAAATTGAATCTCGCGAATCCGGAGCCGAAAAATATTTAGCCTCGCAAATCCGGATTTCCGGGATAATCCGGAAAAAAGGCACCCCTGGATGTAATAGGAGCATCCAAAAAGGGGGCGTGGCCCACTTCCAAAGATGGCAAATTTGGAACCAATTTTTTTATATAGTTTTTTCATACATTTATCATACACTACATTCAATTTAATTTCTTTTGATGTATTACACTTCATGTATATTTTTAACATTAGGCCACTTTTAGAGAATATGAGATTTTTCTCTATTTCAAGCTAGCTACCATTATTTTGTGATGGCATATCTTTGGTTAAATATTGTGTAACTTTTTTTGAGAATATGAGGAGATTTTTTCTCTATTTCAACTTTGCTACCATTATTTTGTGATGGCATATCTTTGGTAAAATATTGTGTAACTTTTATATTTATTAATCAATTTTGTTCAAATTTGAAAGTGTTATTATATTATTTATTAAATTTACTATCGAGGTTTAATATATTTTGTCAATTTGTTGATAAGTTTTATAAAAAAAAAACTTTTATTGGAAACCTAAAAAATTAGTTTTTTATAAACAATTTTTTCTTAGTTGTTGACCACTATAAAATATTTCATATAGATCAATAAATATATTTTTAAGTACTTTAATCATAAACTACATTCATTTTGCTCAAGGTTTATAAATATTTGTTCCAAGATTTACATTTAAACATTAAGGTCCTATTTTCTTCTACTATCTGTAAAAAGGCTTGGTAAAACCATGAAAAAAGCCCTGGCAGTCAAAGAGTTAAGTTGATGGCCTAAGTTACCTTAACTTTAAAGCTTAACTTACTTCAGTTAATTTAGGGCTACTTATTACTAAATCTTTATCTTGTCTGTAAAACTTCAGATTAAAACAGCCTACTTGACAAAATATAAACTGATATTTAGATACTAATGGTTTAGCACGAAGTAATTATAAAAGGAAATTGAGGAATGTTAGCACCTAAATCGCCTGAAAAATTGTGACAAAAAAGTGAACTGCAATTACAGAGGGAAATCTCATATCTGTTACAAATGATCATTAAGATATTATTAAGATTAAATAAAAATGTATCTCTTATTCCTAAAAAAATATTGCTTCAACTTTTGTGACAAGTATTTTCAACTGTGTGTTCAAGTATGATAACTATTTTAATTTGAAAAAAAGTAACTTGTATGGGCAGCTTTTCAACTAACTTCTTATGTAACAGAAAGATAATAAACTAAAACAATTTACCAACCTGATGGATCTCCTGAATTGTCTGCTTCTAGATGAGATGAACCTGGACCCGATGTATATAATGAAGATCTTTCTGCAGCTGAACTAAAATTAGACCTAACTGTTCCCCCAAAGCCTGTTGGGCTAGCAAAATTTGTTGTTGGAAATGACTGATTTGAATAATAGGCAGATGAATCTTCACCATGATTTCTATCACGATCTGAAAAATAGAGAAGAAATGTATCAGAAAAATAATTTTGTACTACAAATTCGCATATAAACTTTACAGCGTTATTAAAGCAACATAAATACATCAAAAAATATGAGCAAATATGCTAATACTTACTTTGATTGCTTGATTGTGAACAACTAGAAGGAGCAAACTCCTCTTTTATAAATGTAACATCTGTGTCTATAGATGGTTTAATATCCCTTTCTTCAGATTCATCGGCCATAGAGTTTTCATCATCACCAGTCTGGAAAAAATTCTGCTGATATGAATCAGCGTACTGAGAAGAAGAATGCAGTGCCTCTGTGCCTAGAGCTGAGACAGGGGCAGTAATGCCATCAGCAGTTGGACTAGGCTGTGAAGATGTGCTGTTTTCACTAGCAGGATTCGAAGCTTGCAAAGACAGATTTTGATCTGATGACTCAGTTCGATTCTTTTTATGCTTCGGAGACATTCTTCCTGATTTTGAAGGCGAGGCGCCATCCTTTGTACGTTTAGAGGAAGGAGAAAAAGCCCGTTTAAAATTTTGAGAATGTGGTGAATTCTGAGCACCACGAGATGGTAATGTACCAAAATTTGTACTTCTTGGCTCTGGGGTAACAGTCTGGTTTTCACTTGCATCTTCTACTTTAGAATCTTTTTCAAAAGGCTTTTTAGATGGGGCTTTTGGTCTTTCTGCAGGTTGAGCATGAAAACTATTGCTTATAAAAGTTACGCTGTTTTCATCAGTTTTACAAACTTTTTCATTTAAGATATAGTCTATTGTTTTTCCAGTGTCTACACTTAAATATAAGTGCCCTATAACCTGAACTCCATTATCAAACTCTACATATCCATTACAGAGTGACTGTAGAAACTTTGCTAATGAAGAAATAAACTTAGTAGAAGAATCGTAATCCATTTTTACAGACTTGTAGAGCCTAGATACATGACAAAAAGAAACTGAATTAAGAAAAATTAAAAATATTTCTAATTATGCAATTTTAATCATCAATAGAAATGGTTTTATTTATTTTTTACAAACACCATAATATTGAAATTGAAAACTAAATTAAACAAAGCAAAACTTGTAATAGGAAATGAGAGGTCTTATTAATCAGTTTCATGGCAATCATTGTTAATAAAAAAAATGTTTTCATCTTTTATATTGTAAACCAAAAATCTCCGATTTTAAAGTGTGTTGCTTCCTTAGCCTATATATTATATTGGAACTTTTTAAAGCAAAAAGTTTTTTTAAAACATACACATATATTTATAAAAAGGGGGCAATTCAATTAAGCAAGCAAAATATTAGAAACTCAGAGGTTTAAGGGTAGGGATGGCAGTGAAATTCATCTAAATGTCAGAATATTCTATTTTTAAGCTTTTGCCTAAGTTGTATACTTTAACTATTCCTGGATCTAAAAGATTTAGTTCGAAAATTTTAGTAACATTATTTAAATGTAAAAATTGCTTTTGATATGGGTATGCATCAGAATTTTATTTTATTTTTTTACACTACAGTAATATAAAAAATGAGTTAAATTATATATTAATATGCATGAAATTAAAGGATAACATCTTGTCTTTGGGGGGGGGGGGGGGGGAATCTTGCAACAAACCATTAAGAAATAGATGAGAAAATTGAATTTTTTCAATTCAACTCCCCAAATTATTTTTTTTCTAGAATTGTCAGTTTTTCCGTTTTTTCTCAAAATACTACTTTTTCTGCTTCTTTTTGTATTAACTGCCTTATTTATGAACCAATCTTTATGAAATTTTTTACATACATTTATGACATGTAAAAAATCAAATTTAGCTGATGAATTTTTGATACGAGTGATAGTTTTCCTTAAATTAAATTTAATTAACATTTTTAGCTATTAAATTAATTTTGTTTCCTGTGTCCTACTAAAAAATTCATATAACTTTTATTTATCAATTTAACCAAAATTCATCAGCAAATTTTATGAAGATATAGCTTATAAATATTTCCACCCAGTTGCAATACATTATCCTGATAAATAATCAAGCTGATACATTTTTTAAAATCGTTAACTAAAAAATCAAAAATGGCCGCCATTTCCATCGCAACCATCAGAAAATATTTTTTTTAGCGTATACCTACTTGGGCTTGTTTGTACTATCTATATACCAAAAATGATCATGATGAGTGTACAAATAAAAAAAATAGGTTTCTACTGGCTCCCAGACATGCCTACCCCTAAGGACTAAAAAGAGGAACAATCTTGATGAAAAAGAGGATTTTTCATCAAATAAGCGGAACACTCTTTATCTGACAATCTTTTATAAAAAAAAAAAAAAAAAAAAAAAAAAAAAAAAGCTAATATCTAGGCCTATTATTAGATTTAAAATGTAGGTAGGCTTACGTTTCACAGACAATTCGCAATGGATCTAGATCTAGTAGGCCTACAAAGAACATTAAATTCACATTTGGTGAATAAACTCCTCTGAATATTCCTTCCAATAACACTGAATTAGTTTTTTTACAATTTGTACAAGTCCTATTTAAACTTTCTGAGCCAGGACGTTTAGACATTTTCACAATCTTAGCAATACAGTAAAGGAAAAGAATATTAATTGCCAAACACGAGTAATACCGCAAAAAACGTTAGAAAAGCCCACAATATCTCTTTTAATAAACCCAGAAAACCCAAGTAATGATAATTATAGCATTGCGACTTTTTTGTGCCTTTGTTTTATCAACCTAGACACGGACTATATTTCAACCCATGAAAAACCCAAACTTTCCAATTTGGCGTAACAAAACTAGTAAAAAGCGTAACGGCGTAACAAAGTGTGTTTTTTAATCAAAAAGCGGAACAAATACGCCAAAAGCGGAACGGTAGGCATGTCTGGGCTCCCCAACCCTTAAAGAGTTTTATCAATAATAGATCTATCGGTATCGACTATCTACAACAAACGCCAAATTAAAAAAAACAAAAACTAATTTCAAATTATTTTTTAAAATATTACAATCCTTAAAAAAAAAAAAATTTGAAAATGTTTCCTGACAACCGTATTTAAAAAGGTTTATAAATATTAAAATTATTGAAAAAACATCATCCTGATTGCAAATGGAAAAAAATACAGACAAAGAAGACATAAAAAACAAATAGGCCTACAGAAAATGCATAAATAACTCTGATATTCAAGTTAAAAATAAAATGGTTTTGTATATTAGAAAATCAGCTCTTTCCAGTGATATTCTATTTGGGATGCTGTAAGGAATAGAAAATTTAATATGTTGGAATGCCTATATTTATATTATATTACTATATTAGAGTAGTCTCTGGACAATCTTTTATGATCTGATCATATACTGCCCACATGTATCTCAACGCCATGCCATCTTTCCTATCAATAACCAGTGGTTTTGTTATACGGCAGTCATATGACATGGTCACCGGAGGAATATCTCGTGCACTAACAGTTGCTAACAGTTGCTGGGCGTGTAGACGTAGACCCTCCGTTGTCATAAAATAAAAGTATGGTATCAACTTCATCAATATTGTGTGACATATAGTATGATTAGGCTATATATTTTGCCGCTCTTTAGTCAAATGTATTTTGTAGCCTTGAGCCTGTGCCACAAAGTTACAAACTGTCTGGTCACTGGACATATTTTGTATTTTATATAGGGCAGGTTTCACAAAATGGCCACCAAATGATGGAGATTTATTGATATTGTTGATACAAAATGCTGTTTTTTTTACTTGTATGTGTTAATATGTCCATAAACAGACCTGCCAACCTCCCAAGAAAAAACATCTGTATCGGGAAGGGGGGGGGGGGGGAAGGACCGCGCGCGCACAAGTTATGAAGTTATGTATTTTCAATTAGACGGAATATAACTAGTATTGTTTGTTATTAATGTAATTAGTTAAAAGTTTTAATTAATATCTATGTATTTAACTTTAAAGAAAATCAAAAGGCCCAGTTATAAAGCTAAATACTGTAATAAAGTAATAAAGGCTTTAGGCCTATATATAAGCTATAGGCCTATAGTTAGTCTATAGACTAGTTAGGCCTAGTAGAAGGCCTAAATAGTAACTAGTACTGGTAGACCTACTAAAAATGTTAGTAGCAGGCCTAAACATATTTATACCGTATTTGGCATATACTCCTATACTTATATCAGGTTATTTTTTGAATCGCTACATTTATTCATAAGTTGTAATCGGACTTTGGCGGCCATGCTGTAACACGAAAACGTTTCGTAACAATCAGGTTTGCCTATCAAAATATTAGCCTAGGGCCTAGGCCTACGGTATAATGAAAAATAACGAAAATGGCATAAACAAAACTTAACACTTGCGGGCTTTCTCTCTTTTTTTTGTTGGCTTCGGATTTTTACGATTGACAAACCTGACAAAAAAATAATAAAAATAAAAAATTGCAGAAAATCGGAATTTTAAGGGCTTTATCGGAATTTCGGAATGAGGGGTGAAAAATCTGTATAATTCCGAGAAAATCGGAATGGTTGGCAGGTCTGCATAAAGTATCAGCTGCATCAGTATGTTTTAATTATGTTATTGTGTGGTTTATATTAATTTGAACACACTTGAAAGTTACATAATCCACAGAACCCATTTCCAGATTCTTTTTATACATTTGAAAATCACTTACCAGAACATTGTTGTTATTAGTTAAACAAATCAGTATTTCTATCAAAACATTGATAATGATATTGGATTTCATTTTATTATTACAATTTTGAAAAAATAATTTAGTTATTTACTTTTCTTATATATTTAAATTATATTACAAACGAGAGTTGTAAATAAAACATTTTAATTGTATAAAAGTACTTTCAATGTTTACTTAGCTATACGGCACATGTAGCTACAAATATCTTGTAAGTTATCGAGGTTTCTGTGTCAAATATAGCCAACTATATGTATTGTTGTAGGCCTATATGTAGCTACTTGCATAATTTTTTAAAAAATTTTTAGGATGAATAAAACCTATTTCATGAGATAGAGGACATTAAATGCTGAATTTTGATACCAAATTTATATATCTAGGTCAATTAGAAGCGAAGATATGAATTTTTAAAGGTGAAGAAAATTCACCGGACATCTTAACAAAGAAATATAGGAAATTTATTTTAAAAAGTGGGCTTTTCACAATAAGTCAGAAAATATGCAAAATATACCATCAATTATATAATACAAAATGTTCATCTCATCCCACTCTATGTAAATAACCTTAAAAGCAACATATGGATTCATATTTAGTGCTGATTTGGCATTTTTTTCTAAATGTGGGGGCGGAGCAGGATCGGGGGGGGGGGGAGGAATTTTCAAAATTTAAAAATATATGTTGTGTTATATATCAAAATGCTCAGAATAAAGAGTTTAATTCATCTCTTTTGTTCCTTTTTCACAACTATATCATTTCAAAAAACAATAACCGATTAATAAACTCGCCACTTGGCCACCAGGTAGGTACAATTTTTCTGGTAAATGTTTTTGTATGTTCAGCGTATTTGTGTCTATAAATAAAATTATTCAAACTTGAATTTTATTTTTCATCTGTTTGTTAGTTGTTTCAATTTTATTTACACAATACAAGCACAACAGAAACACTTTGGCTATTAAAATAATACCATCATCTACGACTTTAACTTATAATCCCTAAGCCTAAGGCGGCTATGAATTGAGATTCATTTATATTATTCATATTAGGCCTATTTCATGAATTTTATAAAACTGATGATAATGTTCATGTAGTATGATTTGTATCATCATTTTTGACATTTAAATGTTTGATTGGCCTACTTTCTAAGTTTTCTTAAGTTATCAGGACATTCAAACTATTAATTGATCTTAAATTGTTTCAAATATTTAAGTAGTTAAAGTAGGCATATAAACTAAATTTGAGAAGTATAAAATAAAGACTTAGACCTAGACTGAAGTTGACTGTCCATTGACTAAATTGATTCTAAATCCTCAACCTAGCCACATAATGTGACATAATACAGAAATTATTCTTTGTCTTTGAGACTTTGACCATGACCATAGCATACTGCACAGTGTCCATAGCAACCATAGGGCCCACCAAAGACCATAGGCCTAGATAAGCCTAGTCACAATCTATGTTTTAGATAGCACTGAGCTATAACTCTATAAGTAGGCTACTATAAGTATAATAAGTTACCGTATAATAATACTTTTTATAAGACTATAGACCATAGGCCTAAGTAAAAAAAAAAAAGTCATAAATAGTCTTCTAATATTTATATTTCTATATTTTAGAATCGCAAAAGGCCATTATTTCATAATCAGGGTATTTTAAATCACAGTTCATACAATAAACATGTTAATTTACTCATATACAAGTGAGATCATTACATAATCTATAAAAATCGGCACCGAATTATAAGTTAAATAGGCGCTATCGAAAATAGGTTTTTTGCCGACATTTCATAGTGATATCATAGTGCCGAAGTTCGCAAAATTATAAAAATACTTTGCAATGTTTTACAAACAAACATTATATATGAAATTAAAGATCTAAAAATATTCTGTTGCGTCATATAGGTTTCATTAAACGTCGTTCAGACTGGAATACTTAAATATATTGGTAAAAATTAGCTACTTTATGCTGCTTTTTTAGCTTAAAAAAAGTCGCGATCTTTAAAAAATATTTATAGCCACGGGTTGCCTTACTTTCGCTTTCAATGAAAATGAATAGTAAAGTATGATAGTACAAAGTTCCGATAACGTTTTTTAGTTTTTTCAAATGTATATATAGCGTTAGTCAAAAGAACTCGAAAAACCTGGCGAGTTTGTACAAAAGATGTCATTTAGCAAAAACCAATATGGCCGCCGACCAATGCAAATACCTACCTATATGTCTAAGTAATGTATACTTGTATCGTTATAACATAGAAGGTACAAGGTTTAAAACTGGTACAAGGTTTAAAACTACAAAGACAAAAGGTAGCCTACTGATTGACTGCAAATGGAATGGGATAAAATGTTTTATGGTGGCCATGTGCCCCCCCCCCCCACACACACACACTCAACAGCCCGTGTTGAGAGAATAGGCCTATAGGTCAGCAAAGTAATTCTTTCACTCTCCCTGACGTAATCCGTCAAGAAAATGTGCATGTCTTGGGAGAAGGTGAGAAGGGAATAGGGACTGTGTTCGTTTTTGATAGATATATAAAGTAGGAGGGTTTTAATGTGTTTGCAATGTTTCCCAACGTAAAGGACTTAGTATGGTCGTTCCTGAAAGGAGAGTCTGGTCGGGCGGGAGGGGAGGGGACATTCTACGTTTGCTCTTGTTCACACAACCAGTATCATACTATGTAGGGGTGGCGGTCAGGTAGTCAGAGTTACGTAATATTGTAGGTCGTAGGGGAGACACGTATGCTTTGATGCGATAATGGCTAAAAAATCTGGTCCGAGAAGCGTGCAGTACATGTAGTGTGAAAAAAATAAACAAACCAAAGGGACGTAACACAATAAAACACACAGTGCTCAAGGGAAGTAAAATTATTTTATAAAACATACAAAATTAACAAATATTCAACATTAAATAAAAAATCACAGAAAAGGAACCGCTCAATGAAACCTCTATTTTCGTATTCAGGACAAAAAGATCTTTAAAGTGATATATGAAACTTAAAAAAAAAATAGAACAAGTTACACCAAAGTATAGCCCAAGATCCACTCATTGTGTTCTAGATCTATATAAAAAGTAATCATATTAAATCACATTTTTACTTCATTTTTACACCCCCATCTCAGAGTGTCCCGACGAGGTCCCGGCTAGAAATGGCAACCCTATTCATTGGACGGTTTAAATTGCCAGGATTACCTTAATAAACTTGATATTAAAGCATATAGAATATATTTCATTTGCATGCATACAAAACTACAAAAGGACTGCTTCTCTAGTATATTTGAAGGCCTTTGGATGTAGGAAGGATTAAAGCAACAGTATGACTATATATGCCAGTAGCCTATATGTTATATCAATATTGGCATTTGTCATTGGTATTCCATTTCGTATTAGATCTATATAGTTTATAGTCTGGACTAGTCGTTAGAATCTTGTATGTGTACGAGTACCATTGTCATTGGCCTGGGTATAATTTAGAATGAAAGATGGTTCACTTCAACGTAGACTAGACTATATAATTTTAGAATTGAAGTAAAAATGGAATTAAAGGGAAAAGTACACATTTCTATGCATTCGGTAGTTTCTTGTTTGTATGTCCACTTACAAAAAAAATAATAGATGTAATTACTCACCGTAATAGGGGGAAATTACAAAAATATCATTTCTAGGACAACACCGACGCCTGGATCGACCTATTTAAAATTTATAATAGTGTGAGCATGCGCAAATAGGTAAGTTTGAGCCGTGCTTTACTATTTGTAGACCCCGTTATTTTGTCTCGCCCCCAATTCCTTCCCCCTTCCATATTTCTTATCGAGCACCCTTTCCCCCCTTCAAAATCCTGCCTGATCTTACTTACCGGTAAATTTTAACCTTCTATGTCAGTGGTTCTTAACCGGTGCTCCTCTGAGCACTGGTGCTCCGCGAGGTAGTTGCAAGTGCTCCGCGAAATTATGAAACTCAAAATTTAATGTTCACTCACTCTATCTGACTGAGCTGAACAAATGTTTATAATATTAGGTAGTCCAAAACGGGGAAAAATCTGCCTTTTTGCCTATTTTTACTGTTTTTGTAACGAAGTTTTGACTCACTTGTACTAATGCTACATAAATAAAATTTATATGTGATTAAAGTTAAAGCCTTTATCTAACAAAATATTTAACTTTTAAACTCATTAATTGTATTTAAAAAAGTGTTTTGTGTGTTTGAATAGTGGGGGTCGTTTTGGCAGCGGCTTTCAAAACGGGTCAGTAAATTTCCGTTCTCCCTCGTGTTACGCGATCGTTCGCCGCTCGGTCGGTAATCAACTCAGAAGCATGATTTAACCACCATTTTAAAGTAGGGATCCTGGACTTTCATTTGATATATAGCGCTTTTATATATCTCATGTTGAACATTTTTAAATGATTGATTGAAAACTTTAGTCAAAGAAAAAAAAGAGAAAATATTTAAAATGTTGTAGTTTTTTTTTAAATTATACCTGCATGTTGTGAAATGGTTAAAATTATGTTTGGCGATGAAGCAACAAAGGAAATAATGAAAATTCCTCGTTCAAATGATACAATAAAAACTAGAATTAAAAATATGTCGGATGATATCGAGAAAACAGTTGCCGATAAGCTTTCCAAACGGCATTTTGCTCTGCTAATTGACGAGTCCACTGACAAAAGTGGAAAAGCTCATATAGGCTACTAGGGTTCGTTCGTGTCATTCATGAAAACGAAATAGTGAATTAATTTCTATGATATCTTGAGCTTACCGAACGTTCGACAGGACAAGATGTCTTTGATTCTATTTCTTCCTATTTCGAACAATTCAAAATATCATGGGAGTTGTGTGTGGGCATTTGTACGGACGGTGCTCCATCAATGGTAGGCTCATTAAAAGGGTTTGTGACTCTCGCAAAGAAAAGAAACGCCAATAATATATCTACTCACTGTTTTTTGCACAGATAATCTCTGGTGTCCAAAACATTACCAGTAGCATTAAAACCTGTGCTAGACAAAGTTGTAAATATGGTAAACTTCATAAAATCGAGACCTTTGAAAATACGCGTCTTTAAAAATCTTTGCATCTCTATGGAAACCAAGTACGAATCTTTGCTTTTGCATTCTGAAGTGAGATGGTTATCCAGAGGAAAAGTGTTACGTCGTTTCTTAGACCTGAAGAATGAATTGATGACTTTTTTCTAAAATGAAAATATGGATGATTTTGTGGAATATCTTCAAAATGGCATTTAGCTGATATTTTTTATTATTTAAATTGTGTTAATACCAGCCTTCAAGGAAGAAAAGAAAAATTTTTAACATCGACCGACAAATTGACAGCCTTTCGGAAAAAAGTTATTTTTTGGAAAATCGTTTGTTGGAGAAAAAAAAGTAGATATCTTTCCTTCTCTTAATGATAACACTACCGACGAAATTATTTCAGCTGTAACAGAGCATTTAACTTTTATTAGAAGAAAATATTGAATTTTATTTTCCATCAATAAACGTAGAAACATATGACTGGATACGTAATCCCTTTGTCACGGTTGTTACATCAAATAGTAAGTTGTCATACCAAGAAGAAGAAGAATTAATCAACCTATCATCGGATCGTACACTTAAAATAAAATTTTCCGAAATGGTTCTGGAGGAATTTTGGATCTTTGTGCAAGAAGAATACTCAGCTCTCTCCATGAAAGCACTTAAAATCTTGTTGCAATTTTCAACATCATATTTGTGTGAACTCGGTTTCTCGATACTCACCAACATAAAAACTAAAAAACGAGCAACACTTACTAATTTGGATGAAGAATTGAGGGTAGCTATTTCTAAAATTAGGCCTAATATCACTGAAATTTGTAAAAACGTCAAGCTCAGGTTTCACATTAAATCTTTTTTTTTTCTGCATTAAATTTTGCTCAATGTTATTTTTTTACTTATTAAATTTATGTTTATTAAAAATTTGTTTGTCATGTTATAATTTTAAACTCTTATGTTATAATCTTTTATTTTCAATAAAAGTCGTACGTATGTGTATTTTTTATTTTTTTTTACTCCTTGATTTTGGTGCTCCCCAAATTTTTGTCATGATCAAAAGTGCTCCCCGACTTCAAAAGGTTAAGAACCACTGTTCTATGTCAATGGTTTGCAAAGAGTTCGCCGCGACGTCCATGGGAGGCCTTAAATCAGCGGTTTCCAGCCTATGGGTCGCGACCCCTTTAGGGTTCGAATGACTATTTCACGAGTGTCGCCTAGTAAGACTATGATTATAGTTGATATAGGGATGTTAATAGGCCTACCGGTTGTTTTTCCATAACCGATTTTCGGTTCTATAAAACCGGTTTGTTGTAATCAGTGGCGTATTTAGGCATGTTCCACATGTTTCATTGGAACGGGAGCCCACACAGAAAAGGGGCCCCCACAAATAAAAAAAATAATTTAAGTGACATTCCCATTCTATCGTAAAAAAATAAAAAATAAAATGCATTTACTCCCTTACAATTTTAAGCGCTCCAGTCCAACCAAGCTAAGCACAACATACAATTTATTAATGATTTTGCAGAATGTAACATGAATTAACGGCCCTTTTCTGAGGTGTGTGCACTATCTATGTGGAAGGAGATGCCAAGAGGGGCCCCAACATAAATTTGGGAAGGGGCCGTCCATAAATTACGTCACACGATTAGGGGGGGGGGGAAGGGGGTCACGCATTTGTGATGATGTGTGACGAGGGGGAGGGGGGGGGGTCTAATATATCTGACGTCACATGAAAATGAATATATATATATATATATATAGACTATAGACTCCTATGCCTTTTTGATCGATCTGGACAACCAAACATTTTTAATGGACATTTACTCGCAACTTTCCGGAATAAACAAAAATTAATTAATCACGTATGCTGCTGACTTTGTTGATTTTATATAAATAAAAGTAGGCCATTTATACACACATGAAAACTGTAATTTGAAAAAAAAAGAAATAGCTCCCGACGTAAAAGTAGCTTCCCATTCATTCTGTTTTCACTTAGAGTGTTTGGGTTTTCCCGACATTTTTTTTTTGTATTGCTGCGCACTCTGTTGTTTATACCATAGACTATAATAGGCCCTAAACATGGACCGCTTGCTTTAGTATTTCTGATATATGATGACTCGAAAGACTGCTTTTCGGAATTTCCGATTCGTTGTTTCCTTCGCACTTCCGTTTTATTGAATCGCTTCGATTTTCTCAATGAAAAATTTAAATTAAAATCGAAAGTTCTATACAGCGGAAACATTTAAGAAACAACGAGGAGCGTAGAATTCATTTAAGACAGCCTTATTGGTTGCGCACGGGGAAAAAAAAGTACATATTATTATATTATTCAATAACAGATTTTTTTTTCCATTAAGATACATCTTAATTGCTTCCAGACAAGAAAAAAATCTATCCAAGACTTTACCTATACTCCGTATGACTTTCTTCTGGAAGAGACTTGAGAAACTATAAATTGACTATCTAAACAATATATTCAATCACAGATTGCAAGACCAATGACGGGAGCTTTGCATACAAACATTCCTGAACTAAAACAATCGACGTCCAGTGTGATTCCCATGTAGTTCGCCATGCATCACCAACCAATTATGCTGACATACGTTGTTTTCACTTGCATTAAAAAATATTCTTGTAGGTCTTTCGCGTGCCACTGAAAATCGTTCTGCGTGCCGAGTCTGGCACGCGTGCCTTAGGTTGCCGACCCCTGCTATAGAGCATTCGCGTTGATTCTATAATACTTTTCGATACTAGATGTTCATCGCGAAAATGAGAAGTAGATGCAATCAATTTTGCAGAAATTCTCATCACTATTAGCTGCTAGAAAAAGAATCGTGAATGGTTAAATAAAAACTGCACTATTATACAGTGTGTGTATCATGAGGCACAGTGTTTTCTTATAACACTTGATACGTACGAATCTTAGTTATTCTATTAATATGGAAAATTGATAAAAGTGGGGCCTTTTCCCTAAAATTTCGCTCCCCTTAGCGTCAAAACCTGGCTACGCCACTGCTTACGGTGCAATCAGATCTGGAAAACACTCTTCACCAACAGCATCCAGTCATGGACTCGATTTCAAGAAATTGCTTAGTCTCAGGGATTTTGATGTCATTACACGGAGTGGTATTGATCGCATGGTGAAACCAATGCAACAGTTAATGGTGGCCCAGACGAGAACCCAAGATAGGGAAAAGTTATTAAGGTTGCAGTCCACCACTTTCTTCAGTACGATTTTGATGCTGTATTCATCACTACCAATGCTCCAGGGAGAAGTTCGTTTAATAGGGTCGAAAGGAAAATGGCGCCACTCAGTAAAGAACTTACTGTATTGATATTACCACATGACCACTATGGCAGTCATTTGAACGATATAGGTGTTACCATAGATGCTGATTTAGAAAAGAATAATTTTCAGTTTGCAGGCAACACTCTAGCTAAAATTTGGTCACAGTTGGTAGTCGATAATTTTCCAACAGTGGCAGAATTCACCGACCCAACAGTCTCAGAGATCGATGAAGAACACCTGTTGTCAATAAATGATCAAAAATGGTTTGACGTTCATGTACCAATAAGCCAATACTTTTAACTCAAATGGTAAAATGCACCGACAAAAAGTGCTGTTCAAAACCAAGAAGCTCATATTTCAGTGTAGATCTAGTAACAGAGAGATTTTTGCCATCTCCTTTACCAGTTGATCAATCGGGCGAAGGTCTGAAAATTCAAGATCGGACAACAGATGGAGCGTCTCATAAGTTTCCATCTCTGTTTGCAGTACAAAGTCTGAAAGTGGATGATATCCTTCCTCGGTCATCAAATCCTTACCGTGCGATTCCATACGATTTGTGATGTCCCTCAATCTGTGCTTAGCGATAGGATTTGCAAAAAAATATCATATGTACTTCGCTTCGTTAGTCATGCTGACATGCTGCGCAGTCATTCCTCAGCACACAAGCAGGAATCAATTATTCCTCCCAAACCTATCAGGCCACAAAGAGTTGCTGTACGTAGACAACGTGAACTAATGGTTATTATAATATTATCGCAAATGAAGAAAATGGAGAGAGTGCTGAATGGATAGATGAAGAAGAGCTTGATTTGAATGGAATATCCATTCCACCTAATGAAGAGACCAATACTTTCCCCATTTTATTCCATGAAGGAGCATTTTTCATCACTATGGGAGAATGCATGACTAACATACATTTTGTGTTTTTTTTTTATAAACTTTTTTTTTTTTTAAATTGTAGGGCCTACTGATTTTACTAAAGCATTTATTTTGTGCACATGATATTAAATTATTGTTACAATTACACTTTCGACTTTTCTTTTGTGTTTTACAAAATGCATTAATTACAAAACGATGGATGAAAAATAAAAGTAATAAATTTGCATTTTTAGATATATATCTTTTAGAGGGGGGGGGAGGTGCAGATTTTGTGATGTCATATTTGAGGGGGGTCTGACTTTTTGTGACGCTGTGTGACAAGGGGGGGGGGGTAGAGGGGGGGGGGGGGGTAAAAATATGCCAAAATCGTGTGACGTAATTTATGGACCGCCCCGAACTCCGAACAGTCCATTTGCACAATCCTAAATACGGCCCCGGTTGTAGGCCTAATTAGAAATATATCTCTCAAAATCTATAATTACATAGGGCATAAGCCTACTGTTTTTGTGATTAATCACTATGCTTTAAATATCTTCAATTTTTAACACTGAAAATACATCCTGCAGATATTTACATTACAATTCATAACAGTAGCAAATTACAGTTATATAAGGTAGCCACGAAAAAATGTAGCCTATGGTTGGGGTCGCCTCAGCGTAAGAAGATGTATTAAAGTTAAAGCATAGGTTCTCAACCTTTTACGGCTCACCGCCCCCTTTTACATTTTTTTTTCGCTCACCGCCCCCCCCCTCTTTTTTCCGAAATTAATGGTCACATTTGTTGCATCGATTTCCATATGCAGACTAGATTTATATGTGTTTTTAATGAGATAAAAAAAAGAATTGAAAAGAAAAAGGTTGTAGGCCTATACTAGATACTAGTGAAGTGATACGACTTCCGGCTACGATCTAGACGTTTTTCATCTCACTTGCTAAGTTTTCTATATATTTTCCATATTTAAATAACTAACAACCATTTAAACTTTATACTAACCCCTAATTAAGTTAATATTTGGTCTATATATTTATCTAAAATAGTATTAAATAGAATAATTGATCGTAATTGCGAGCTTAAAATATTATTTAGACAAAAATTTAGGCGCTTCGAAGTCCGCCATTTTGTCTGTTTACAAAATCGGACCTTAAACAAAATCCTAGGCCTACAGTCTACTGACGAATAGACTAGGTCTAAGCTAGTAGTTAAATAGGGCCTATACTTATATAAGCCCAATTATAATACATAGGCCTAATAAAAAGAAACTTAGACAAATAAAAACATATAGACTATTAAATAATATTATAGTAATATATATAGTCTAGTAATAATATAGTAAAACTATTCGGTAGCCTAACCCTTAAAAAAAAATTAAAAAAAATGAAACTCTTAGTTCTAATCCTAGCCCTATTAAATTTCTGGTAAGGGCACTAAAACTACCAAAATATGAAAATGTCCATAAACAGATAGTAATTAACCATCACAACATTAAAGATATTGACAACACAATTATTTATATCACCCTTAAAAAAATCACCCTAAACCATTTTAAACATAAAATTTGCAGGTATAGACAAAAGCACCTTATACTGTTGTTGCTCTTAGCTGGTGATGTTGAATCTAACCCAGGCCCAGTCAAGACAGTTAGAGATAGGTGTAATATTTGCAGTAAGTCATGCACAGCAAAACAACGAGCCATTCAATGTGACACCTGTGATGAATGGTACCATGCTTCATGCTTACATATGAACACCCCAGTTTATATAGCGCTAGGAAATAAAGATGCCTCTTGGCACTGTGTACAGTGTGGGTTGCCACAATTTAGCTCAGGTCTGTTTAATTCTCATGACCTGGACACCACTAACCCCTACAGTGCCTTGACAAGCCCAGAAGTTAATAACTTAGACCTAAATAAACCCTTAGCTAGATCAACACCAATTAAAATAATTAAAAAGACACTCTTCAACACTAAATACCATAAAACCCCTAATCAGCATAACCTTAAATCACTAACAATAAACTTCCAAAGCATTAAAAATAAATCCGCTGATTTGGAAATCCTAATAAATAAAGAAGAACCAGACATAATTGCAGGTTCCGAAACATGGCTTAGCCCAGATATTTACAACACAGAGATATTCAATAATAATTATGAAATTTTTAGGAAAGATAGGTCAGACAGGCATGGAGGAGTCTTACTAGCCATAAAATCTACTCTAATAGCTGAAGAAATTAAAATAGAATCTAAAAATAACATAGAGTCAGTCTTTTGTAAAATAAGTAGACCTAATTCTAAACCACTAATTGTAGGCAGTGTTTATAGACCACCAAACTCAACATCAGAGTACATGACTGATCTATGTAATCAGATGACAAGTATTGAAGCTAAATATAAAAATGCTATAATTTGGATAATGGGAGACTTCAACCTCCCTGATATAAATTGGAATAGCTACTCTATAGAAAAACACCAAAACATAAAAGAAATAAATGAAATGTTTATCAATACCATCCAAAATCTAAACTTAAATCAAATTAATAAAAAACCAACAAGAAACCATAATATACTAGATTTATTCTTAACTAACAGACCAGGACTAGTAGTAGATTATGAAATAATTCCTGGACTTTCAGATCATGATATTGTCAGAGTAAATAACAAAATAAAAACCCAAATAAACAAGAAACCCAAAAGAATAATTTACCTCTGGAATAAATGTAACACAACAGAACTACATCAAGCAGCAATAAAATTCCAAACCAATTTTCTTACTAAATACAATATAAATAGTCCAGTTGAAGATATTTGGCATTTCATCAAAACCAACTTAAAAGCAATAATGGCTGATTCTGTGCCAACAAAACAAACATCAAATAAAATTAACAAATGTTGGTTTAACACTAAACTAAAGAAACTGTGTAAACAAAAAGAAAATCTATTCAAAAAGTTTAAGGCAACTAATTCAATTAGACTACATAAAAAATACCTAAAAATTAAACATTTAACTCAGAAACTAAGCAGACAGCTGCAAAATGAATATGTAAACAATGTAATTTCTAAAGATAATAATAAAAACTTATGGTCCTACATTAAATCAAGAAAAATGGACACTACAGGCATAGCTCCACTAAAAGGCCAAAACAATGAAACTTATAATGATAATGAAACCAAAGCTAATATCCTTAACACATACTTTGCATCATCTTTTTCAAATCCAGGTGACAAAGAAATCTTCATAAATTTAAACAAACTAGAAGAGATAGGACATATAAATGTAGATGAAAAAGGCATTAAACAACTCCTAACCAACTTAAAAGCAAACAAAGCTTCTGGTCCAGATGAAATACCAGCAAGACTGCTTAAAGAACTAACCAATGAAATATCTCCAATCTTTAAAATCCTTTTTTCAGGCCTCTCTAAACCAGGGCAAAGTGCCCAGAGATTGGAAATTAGCTAATGTAACCCCCCTTTTCAAAAAAGGAGATAAATCTGACCCCGGTAATTATAGACCTGTTTCTCTAACCAGCATAACATGTAAATTACTTGAACATATTATATATAGTAGTATAGTAAATCATCTAGGCAAACTTAATGCACTGTGCCCACACCAACATGGCTTTAGGAAAAATAGATCATGTGAGACTCAATTAATAGGCTTAATAGATGACTTGTCAAAGGGATTAGATAATAACAACCAAATTGATGCTATATTACTAGATTTTTCAAAAGCATTTGATAAAGTTCATCATTCTAGTCTACTAAAAAAACTTAAATATTTTGGCATATCTGGTCCCTTACATCAGTGGATTCAGGACTTTCTTATAGGCAGAGAACAAACAGTGATAATAAATGGCTCTAAGTCATCACCAATAACTGTAAACTCAGGAGTTCCACAAGGAACTGTTCTAGGACCCCTACTATTTCTAATTTATATTAATGATCTGCCAAATTGCATCAACACAGGAACAAAAGTAAGATTATTTGCCGATGATTGCATAATTTATAGAATAATAAAGACAGGAAAAGATAGTGAACTCCTACAAAAAGACCTAGATGAACTACAAAAATGGGAATCAAACTGGAGTATGTCTTTTCACCCAGAAAAATGGCAACTAATAAGGGTATCCAAGAAAAAGAAACAAATAATAGCAAACTACTTCATTCATGGTAAAGAACTAACTCAAACTAACAATGCTAAGTATCTAGGAGTAATAATAAATGATAAGTTATCTTGGAACCCTCATATTGATGAAGTAATAAAAAAATCAAACAAAACTTTAGGATTCATAAAAAGGAACTTTTACAAATGTAATAAGAACATAAAACTAAAATGCTATCTTACATTAGTTAGGCCTATACTAGAATATGCAGCATCTGTATGGGACCCATCAACTAAAGAAAACATTAAAAAATTAGAACAAATTCAAAAAAGAGCTGCAAGGTTCATAACTAGCGAATATTCCCAATTAACAAGAGTAACACCATTAGTCAAATCATTAAACCTAGAAACACTAGAAGACAGAAGGGCAAAGAGTAAAGTAGTAATAATACATAAGGCATTAAACTCTAATTTAGAAATACAACACAATAACAATCTGTTGCAAATCTCAGATAAACATAAAGATAGAAACACTTTCCTTGTCCCTTATGCGAGAACAAATGCATATAAGTACTCTTTCTTCCCGAGTGGCATTCGGGCATGGAATGGGTTGCCTGAACAAACCAGGAAAACCAGTAACTTAACATCATTTAAAACATTAATGAAAATGCAAGACTAGACTTGGACCACGGATGAGCGTAGGACGCAATAATCTTCTTTATAGAAGGAGCGTCTGTAATGTATAAGATAAGATCTATTTGTAAAAAAAAGTAAATGTTGAACGATTTTAAAAAATGACTAGGCTATATAATCGGATTTGTAAAAAATACTAGGCCCCTAATGTAGGCCTACAGTCTACAGCTAATGTATGATGTGTTTGTCTAAGCTCTTACATTTTGCTCAATTTCGGTAATCAACCCCCCTGGGTTTCTTTCAAGATACATTACAGGTACTTGAACTTGCTTATAGTAAATCTCTTTTGACAATTGAGTGGTAGCCTAACAGCACTAAATCCATGCGTTATTAACTTATTAACACTGATCTCTAAAAAGAATGGATTAGGCTCGGAAGTAACATTCTTGAGGAAATTACCGCCATTTGGTTTCTACTGTTACTGATCAATATATATAATTACCGTGAGTTTGTTTATTTATTTAGATGTTTGTTTCTGCTCTATATTCTCCTAAGCCGTTTGACTAATCGGGTTAAAAGTTAAATGTATAAATTGGAAACGTCCTCCAAAATAAAGTTTTATTTTTTTTAACAATATTGCTTAATTCGTTAATTTATTTTTTTAAAATAAACTTAGACCTATACTAATCACTGTATGTTAAGGTTATACAATGGGCGCAGTTTCCAAATGATGTCCCTTTGAAATGCTTTCAAATTTAGTGTGTGTTCGGGACCGGGTTTTTCCGTACTGCGAAATATTGCTGTCTACTTTTTTTATTAACTTTTTTTATTGTTTGGTATTTGTTTTCTTTTGATCGTATTATCGTTAGTTTTATATTATTAATAAGAAGTCAGAAGCTTGACAGCAGCAATCCATTTGCATATTGTGTAAAATGGCAGCAATATAGATTCCGTTCCGATCTATTTATAGATCAGTCGCACAGTAAGATTTAGACACAATTTTGTTTACTTCGGTACCGTAAGTGCAGTGGACATTTTTAGTTTTTCCTTTCTTCCATAGATCAGTGCCTTTCTTCACTTTGCTCAAACCCACTGAGTGCTCAAGCAATTAAAATAGAGAAGAAAAAATGGGAGAAAGTGCGGATTTTTTAATATAGATAGGTGCACTGTAGACTGACCTATATATACATAAAAAGTACTTAAAATTTAAAAACTTTTTGTAATTGCCTCATTGTAATTTGATAAAAATGAACTATTTTATATAGACTCTATATATACTCTCTTATACTTGTAAGTTTTAAAGACCAAGTGAAGAGCTTTTTATCAAAATTGAGTTAACATTTGATTTTGATAGTAAATAGTGTATTCAGTATCTGAATGTTAAAAAAAACATTTATTCAAAATATCAAAGATACATTTTAAGTAATTAGTTCAATATTTGTACTTAAATGTGTGTGTTTTTCGGATGATTACTCCAAATCTCGTAGCCATTTGAGATGTTTTTATTTCCGGCAATATAGGAAAGTGACGTAACATAAAGGATTCCTACTAGGAAAAATGAATATTGTCTCGTGTTTTGAATCTATTGCCACATGTTTTGAATCTTTTCCCGGTTCTTATTTTTAACAAAATGGTTAAATATAGATTTATAGCGTCTATTTTTATTTATTTATTTCCCTTGTGATACGTCACTGCCGTATGAGGCTATTCCAAATCTCGTTCCTTTGAGAAAAACCTCTTCACTTGGTCTTTAATAAGTACCGGATTCATTTCTTTGTCAAGTCAAAAGATGAAATGGTTGATCATTTTTCTCCATAATTCTTTGAATACCACATGAATGATAAGCTTATATATTATTATGTTAACTGAGTAAAAGTATATATGTATTATTTAGACACTAATTTATATTAATTAAACCACAATGTTAATTTATAAAATACGTGGCGTGCCGTGTAACAGTAAAAATTCCGCAACTAGGATTATACACTGTGGTTCCCCTAAGGATAATTATCGTGTTGGCTCGCCCGTAAACCTGCACTGTCACCCGGTAGCACAAATCCTATAATATAAATACAGGCGTCCAGGCACCGGGTGGTTCTCGAGACGGGGTTGCTGCGTCCATTGCTGTCCCCCATGCGTTTGCCCGCCGATGTATTCTTAATGGGAACGTATCGTCGGTTTACACACATCCAGGCACCGAATGGTTCTCGAGACGGGGTTGCTGCGTCCATTGCTGTCCCCCATGCGTTCGCCCGCCGGTGTATTCTTAATGGGAACGTATCGTCGGTTTACACACTTTGCCAGTCTTTGAGGCCCACATCTCCTTCCTCACCAAAACCTGCTTCTTCCACATGCGTCGTAATGCTGCCATCCGTCGCTATCTCACCCAGGAAGCTTGTCATCTCTCTACTCTTATCCCTCTTGGATTATTGCAATTCGCTATTTTCTGGCCTCTCGGCCTCCTCCATTTAGGGTCAAACGTGTGCAGGACTGTGCTGCCCGACTAGTCCTCAATAAGAAGAAATCAACTTATAGCCTATCACTAGTCTGCTCTGATCTCTGCACTGGCTACCCATCAACTACCGGATCTCCTAAAAGCTGGCTTCTTTCTGCTACAAGTGCCTTAATAAATCCGCCCCAGATTACATTCGCTCCTGTCTCAAGCTATACGCCTAATCCTGTCCACTTTGCTCGGCTTCTGACCCACTGAATCTTCGGATCCCTCGTGCGAAGCTAGTGACCGCAGACCAGCGTGCATTCTCCTACGCGGATGCGTCCGCCTGGAATCCCCTATCCCACTATATATATCACAACAACTATCGAAATGTCACGAGACATCCAGTGGTCACTTACACAGAAATGGGTGATTTTATTTTTGCTAGCCCTGTCTAAACTAAGTATATCTATGATATATTTACATTTTTCACTTAGATAGACATAGACAATTTTTAATATATAATTAATTAATTATATATTTTATAACCTACATACATTTGTTTACATATTTAGTTTTGTATTTCTCTATTTCTTAAGGTTTCCAAATCAAAGATTTACAGAAAGAAGACAACAATGGATAGAAAATGTCGGTATTGAGAAGGAACATGTAAGAATTACTACACGTACTTGTTCACTGCATTACTACACGTACTTGTTCACTGCATTACTACACGTACTTGTTCACTGCATTACTACACGTACTTGTTCACTGCATTACTACACGTACTTGTTCACTGCATTACTACACGTATTTGTTCACTGCATTACTACACGTACTTGTTCACTGCATTACTACACGTATTTGTTCACTGCATTACTACACGTACTTGTTCACTGCATTACTACACGTACTTGTTCACTGCATTACTACACGTATTTGTTCACTGCATTACTACACGTACTTGTTCACTGCATGAATACACGTACTTGTTCACTGCATTTAGAAGAAAAAATGTTTGGCAGATATGGAAAGCAAACAAGATTAAATAGAAAATGCTGTACCAACCCTTTTTGAGCTGAATAAACAGAATGTAGTATGTTTAATTTTTGATTTTATTAATATACACTTGTTATTATTTAACAAAAACATATAAATATTTTTTAAAAAAATTTTCAAATGCTGGTACTTTAATGCACCACTGAACCAGTTGGCCTAACAATGATATTTATACAACCCATGACAGAGTCAAGCCTAACAATGATATTTATACAACCCATGACAGAGTCAAGTTATCGTAAGAGGTTAAATTGTGTGACTGTATAACGGATATGCACAGTGGCGTATTTAAGCATGTTCCACGTGTTCCTTGAAACAGGGGCCGCCACGCAAAAGGGGGGCTCACACACATAAAAAAGAAAATATTTTTGTGTGACATCCCCATTTTTTCCCCTACAATATTAAGCGCTTCAGTGCAAGCTAGCTAAGCGCAACATATGCGGAAGGCAGGGAGGGGCCCCCACTAAAAATTTTGAACAGAGGCCCCACAATCCTAAATACGGCCCTAGATATGTAAACAACGTCCTATAAATACTGGATAAGAGACAAGACCTAGGCTACTAAACATGAACGGAACAAGCAAACGCATGTAGGCCTAATGCCATTGCAATATTGCATGTACCTAAATTCACCGCATGCCTCTGCCTTAATCTCCTGCACCAGCGGCATGTTATGCTATGATAATTTAGTCCAATAGAGAAATACCACTGAGGGCTACATAGCTTATTTGAATCATGGACTCAAAACGGTATATATGTGTGGCAAAAAATGAAAGTGAATTTAGCAGCTCAATGTTTAAGTACAAGTGTTGCTGATGCAATAGCTTTTTGTAATAAACAATACAAAATGGAAAATTTTAAAGATTCTCATATAATACAGTACATTTTAATAACACATTTAATAAATTAATTGATATATTGAACAGTAGAAATCCGATAGCAAAAGGTTCAAAAGCTTACGACACTAATATTAGTATTGATTCTATTACACCAGATATAACATTTGATAATGTCCCAGATTATGAAGTAAGGCAGACTGTCAGAATTTAAAGAAGCTGCAATTTCTTACATTGCAGGATATGTGATTAAGATGATGAAAAAAATAATTAAATGTCACCTTTGTTTAGAAACTTTATCTTTTGAAAATAATGTTACATTTTCAAATAGTCTTGTACATTTTAAGAATAAGGGAGGATTAACAATACCCAATAGTGATATATTTTCTATATGCCTAGAAACAGAAAAATCTCTTCAAAGAGAACTGAAAATTTCAGTGACAACTTTGTTGATTGCAAAGTGCTGTGTCAAACATTTTCACAAATACCTTAATAATGTGTCACAATAAATGGCTTTTTACATGTTTAGATTTCCACTTATTTGATTCATCACCAACATGTAATCATGTTTAGATTTCCACTTATTTGATTCATCACCAACATGTAATCATGTCATTTTGTTGATCAAATGTTGCATAGAAATCTATTTAAAAATTAGTAAAATGTTTAATGAAAAAGTTTCTGGACAAAAAATAAGAATTTTTTTTTCTAAACTCGTTTAATTTAAGAACCAATAATTTTCAATTCTATAGTCTCTACTTCTGTGTATATATCAAGTGAAAACATCAAAACAAGTTAGAATAAACATGTTTGTATTGGCCATTTCATGTAAAAGTATTCTTCAATATTCTTTATTTATCAAGTATAAATTATGATATAAATGCAAACAACATTAAAGTCTATTAATAGGAAATGAATATCTTTTGTTGAAATTGTATTGTATAAAATGAAAGGAAATGTAAAATACAATTATGTTGATTATTAAAAATATGTTACTTTTATGATACTTTGAATTCAAACACTCTTTTTATGCCAATATTGTTGAATGTATGTGTGTTGATATAAACAAATGTTGAAATAAAATTTTTCCTAATTGATGGATTTAAAAAAGTACAATATATAATAAGCAATTCATGAACGTGATGTCTATATGCACAATTTCATTATTGAAATGATTACCTTATAATTTTATCATGATTGTGTTATATTTTAGGTTGTCGATAGGTTCTATTGAAATTAAACCATAACAGTAGGCCTAATTATAAAATTTTGAAAGTGATTTGATTTTTAAGAAAACTGCATTTTGTTTAAAGCTAAGGAAACATTGAATATACATTATGAAAAAAATATGTTTGAATATAAGAAAAAAATTGTAATCATACATTTTATGTCCATTGTCCATTGTTAAAAATTGTAGAGATGGTAAGACTATATTTAAAATTGAAGAAGATTTAGTAAATCATCCAAATGTTATACTATGGTAATTGTATGGCTACTCCTATGAATTTTATTATGTGAATAAACAAATTGAAGCAAATTAATTACAAGTTTGGTTGCTATACTTTTAATGTAAATCTCAATACTTAATGTAAGCTCATAGCGCATTTCAACTACAGCCTAACTAAAAAGAGCACATAAACCAATTTAAAAAAAGTAAGAAAAAAATATTTGATTTATCATTCCATGAATATATAGCTCAGTGCACTTATCTATATCAAAAAGTCCTCATTTTCTCCTACAATTTACTTCCTTTGAGCACTCCATATATTATAGCATTTATAGCTCACTGCTCAAACCAATTTATTATTAATTAATGCGCAATCCATTCTTTTTATAGATCAGTGGCTTTTAAATATGGTGATGGAAATGTAATAAAAAATATATTGCCAAAACCCATAGAAATTAATGGTACCGGTATGCAAACAAAAGTCGGGATTATAAAAGGCCTATTATATTAGCTAATTAGCCCATTTCTTACAAATTTCAGTTTTAGTCTTCACTGTTTGTTAATATTATCGATTCCTCTTGCAGTTGACCTGATTTTAATTCTTCTCTATTGGGAAAGAGACTTTTCTTGTAAGCTTGTTATAATACCGGTAATATCTTTAACTTTAAATCGAATGTTGAAGTCATATCATTCAGTGCTCCAAGGTGTTGACTATGACTCGATGAGTAAATCTTCGTCAGTTTTCTCTAAAAAAGCAAGCCTAGGTATTTGCGTCCAATGTTGCGTTTGTAGGCTACACTAGAAGTTTGGACACGATTGAGATTGCCAAGATAACACTTTGTTTTAATCAAACTGAGGTCATCTTCTTGCTATTGAATATTCCTTTAAAAATATTCCTATGGAAAAACATTCTACAATTAATTGTCAATTTGATTAGATTATCTCTGAAAGAATTCTACAATTAATTGTCAATTTGATTAGATTATCTCTGAAAGAATTCTACAATTAATTGTCAATTTGATTAGATTATCTCTGAAAGAATCGTCTTTGATTTCCAAAAGCTCTAGCACCGTTTCAAAGATTCGTAAAATCTACACAGGAAATATTTGATGGCCAGCGTAACTCTGTGTGTACGGTAACAAACGATTGTAGTTCTCGTCATTCTCAGTGCAATGCTGTCTAAACAATCTATCATTGAATTTGGTGCTTTTGATTAGTTACTTGTATAATATAGTGAGCGATACAGACTTTAACTGAGATTTCCAACAAGCTATTTCCTGAAACTAGATCTAGATCTAGCTGTTAACATAGCCTACGCACATTTCATTACAGGTACAGGTACTGCGCTGTAGGCTAACTTGGGTTGTCTTCATTTTGTTCACACATATAAATATTGTTTCTAATCTAAGCTGCATCACGGACTCCATCCTAATTACTAATTGGGAGAATAAACTATTCATCGTATCTCTGTTATTGGAATCTACTGACTTAGCCTATTTTTTAAAAATCTAAGTCATCTACTACTCTTCGTCAAGTTTGTCTCCTTGTTGCTGATTTACAGTTGCTGTTGTTGCTAACAGAGTCGCAAAGAACCAAAAGTAAGGAACCACATATATATAAAATATAAATTCCTTACATTTCACTGATTCTTTCTGTTCGTGCATACCTCATTTAGACAAACGCTTCCCAAGGGGGAATAATTGTCCACCCTATTTACAGATGACATGTACAATGGTCTTCAGCTGCTTGAATCATCTACTTACCGCACTAATTCCAGAATCATCACATAAGTAAAACTGGCCCAATAATAATTAAATCTTGGCCTAATACTTATTAAATCTTGATCATTTTTTGTTACAATGTTGGTATAATGTTGGTTCTTATTGACCTCATATTGCCTTTTTATTTCTTTAAAGTTTACTAATTTATTCTCACACAAACATGATTAAGTAATGTAAAGAAGGATTCAAACGATACAAGATCTTTTTTACACATTTTCCTACAAATTAAGTATGAAACATTTTAATTCAACAAAATGGTTTTAAATTATTTTTGTTTTAATAAACATTAAAATAAAAAAAAAATGAAGAAAATTATGTAAACTATTTTTAACAAAAATGTAAGTAATGTTACATCAATGTGATTGTAGATAATGAAATCATTTAATTGATAAATATACTCATAGCTTTTGAGCAGAATTTCACAAAGTCAGTTTCAAAATGATATGCAATATTTTAAATGCCACCATGCTCTTCCTAAAGATTATGTGAAATATAATAAAATGTACATTCATGAACCAAGTCTATTATATGTCTGTCATTGAACAGCTAGCTAAGTAAAGACTTTTATTTTTATTCAAGCCTATACACATTTGTAAAAATTCTTCCAATGTACATAAATTAAATAGAAAAAACAAAATTTATGTAACATATTTATAATTTAAAAAAATAATCATATGTCAGCATCATTGGAGATAAAATGAAATCCTTTATTTTTAAAAACATGTTCATCAGAAAAAAATAACAAAAAAGAAAGATAACTGAAAAGTTTAAAGCTTATAACAAATGTACAAATAAATTCCTCAAAGGAGATATTAGTCATTATTTGTATTTGAGGATTTGTTCATATAATTTCTATGAGGATTTGTTCATACAATTTCTATGAGGATTTGTTCATACAATTTCTATGAGGATTTGTTCATACAATTTCTATGAGGATTTGTTCATACAATTTCTATGAGGATTTGTTCATACAATTTCTATGAGGATTTGTTCATACAATTTCTATGAGGATTTGTTCATACAATTTCTATGAGGATTTGTTCATACAATTTCTATGAGGATTTGTTCATACAATTTCTATGAGGATTTGTTCATACAATTTATAATGTGTTATTAATTTGAGTAGCCTTTGTTGATGACTCACCCCTTCTCTTTCTTCCTCCACCCCTGTCTGCTGATACTGCCAACCATGATCCTGTATTTTTTTCAAGGTCTTTAATGGTGCATGGATATCGGCTCATGACAGACTCTGAAACATTATCAGGAGGTCTAATAATACAAAAAGCAAAATGATTTTTTTTTAAAGAATACATTTACTTGTATGTAGAAGATACTGGTATATTGAGCAACTTTTTGAATTATTTTTAGAATAAAGGCATTATAATATGTTTTTAGATTTGAGCTGAAAGTGAAACATCAAAATAAATATATGTTGATATTATTAATCTTATATACCAAAAATTGTAAATTTAATGTTTCTCAAATCATTAAATTTGAGTTTTCCCTTTTTGCCTTCCATACTGTACTTCACACTCAATGATGGTGCCAAAAGTTCCTTTAATATCCTGTACAGTGCATCTTTAGCATTCTTCCCTCCATAGTTTAGGAGATAAAGTACCTGATGAATAATCACACAATTATATATATATATTTGTAAGCTTTATAGATGCCATAAATATTTGACAATTGCTAATTAGTTTTGTATTTTCTTTCCTTACCATTTTCTTTTTGACTGATAAATCTGTTAGACAAGTGTTCAGACTTTTTAGTTGTTCAACATCATCAAGTGGAAATACAAAATTCTCTGGGAGGCTTGGCAAGACATCATTTACCTTAGTAGGGGTTTCTGACACAATTTGGCTCTCAAGTTTGTGTATTTTGTTGGTTAGTAGTCTCATAGTTACAGACAATTGCTCCAGTTGCATAGATTCTGTCTCATAAGTTGGAATGAGCTTTTGTATCTGCAGTGGTGTATCTGGAAGAAGATAATTGGGGAAGGAGAACAAAGATTACTATCATGACATACAAGGTAAAATAAAAGCTTTTAATTAGTGAATATAATTTTGAAACATTAACATACAGACACAGGTGGGGGGGGGATGAGGGTGGCAATTTGTTTTCTTAAATATGTACTGGTAATATATTTTGCTAAAAATTTGGTAAATGTTTGCCACACAAAAGTGCAGCCCCTCCTTGAATTCGGTAAATGTTTGTCACCTGAAAGTTCAGCCCCCCCCCCCCCCAAACAAATTTCTGGCTTAGCCCCTGGATACAACCTTTAACCTAATAAGAACATTTTTAAGTCGAGCTCAATTTTCAGAAATCCATTTTATTTTATTTTCTCAGTTACAACTTCTTCTTTTAATTCTTAAAACTTAAACTTAAAGCTTACACCACAGCTACTTATAGCTTACACCACAGCTACTTATAGCTTACACCACAGCTACTTATAGCTTACACCACAGCTACTTATAGCTTACACCACAGCTACTTATAGCTTACACCACAGCTACTTATAGCTTACACCACAGCTACTTATAGCTTACACCACAGCTACTTATAGCTTACACCACAGCTACTTATAGCTTACACCACAGCTACTTATAGCTTACACCACAGCTACTTATAGCTTACACCACAGCTACTTATAGCTTACACCACAGCTACTTAAAGCTTACACCACAGCTACTTATAGCTTACACCACAGCTACTTATAGCTTACACCACAGCTACTTATAGCTTACACCACAGCTACTTATAGCTTACACCACAGCTACTTATAGCTTACACCACAGCTACTTATAGCTTACACCACAGCTACTTATAGCTTACACCACAGCTACTTATAGCTTACACCACAGCTACTTATAGCTTACACCACAGCTACTTATAGCTTACACCACAGCTACTTATAGCTTACACCACAGCTACTTATAGCTTACACCACAGCTACTTATAGCTTACACCACAGCTACTTATAGCTTACACCACAGCTACTTATAATAAGTCTTATATATTACAGACGCTCCTTCTATAAAGAAGACTAGTGTGTCCTACGCTCATCCGTACTCCGAGTCTAGTCTTGCATTTTTATTAATGTTTTAAATGATGTTAAGTTACTGGTTTTCCTGGTTTGGTAAGGAGTTGGGATATACTGGTAAAGAGTTGGATGAGTGGGTGGAGAGAAAATGGAGAGAGTATTTAGAGGCTAAAGAAAAAGCTAGAGCTGATGGGATTGAGCCAGAGAGATTAAAACAAATTGATAAAGAAAAAGAAAGAGAAGAAAGGGCTAAAGATAAAGCTGATGAGATGGAATTAAAGAGATTAGAGATAGAGTTTAAAAAGTTAGAATTAGAAGCTAAAAATAACACTGCAAATGTAAACATTGGAGTCACTAGACCTGTTGTTGACCAGGAAATGGCTATTAGAAATAACATGTGCAGATTTACTTTCCAATTATTTAATGAAAAGGATGGTTCTATTGATACATTTCTAAAAAAATTTGAAATGGAAATGGAGAGACAAAATTTTTCTTCATGTTATTGGTCTGGACTACTTGGAAAATCCTTTACAGGAGATATTCCATCAAAAATTTGTATGGAACAATCAGATTATGCATCTGTCAAGGAACAATTGTTAAGACATTTTGGAAGTACAGAGGAGGCTTATAGAAAGAATTTTTTTGAAATGACTTTATCAAAGGAAGAAGATCCAAAAAGTTATTTTGACTCATTGACAATTGCTATGGACAAATGGCTAAAATGTGCTAAAATAGATAAATCATTTGAGGAACTGAAGAATTTTATTATTAGAGATAAGGCAATATATTCACTTGATAAGACTCTCAAAGCATTTATTCAGGAGAGATCTCCCAAGACTATAGAGGAAATAGTTGACCTGATTAGGAATTATAAATTAGCTCATCCCATGGCACCTACTTCTAAAGGAGAGGATTATCAAGATATAATATGCTTTGCTAAAGGCAATGAGAATTTTCAAAGAGGAAGACAATTATCAAGGAGCAAGATGAAGTGTGGTAATTGTGGAAGAAATAACCATGTTACTAAGGATTGTAGAGATAAGAGAGATAACACATTGACATGTTTTATATGTAAAAAGAAAGGACATATAGCAAGAAATTGCTTCAGAAGGTCAAGTTCTGCTGGAAACAATAATAATAATAATAGATCTCAGGGATATACACAACAGAGAGATCACAACTCCAGATTTAATCAGAACAGGAATCATTGTGGAGCTGTGTTATCAAGAAGCAAAGGAATAAAGTTTTTTTCCAGGATATGTGGGATTAATACCAGTTCATGCAGTTTGTGACACTGGATCTTCTGTCATTGCAATAAACAGCAAATATGTTCAGTCAAATCAATACACTGGTGAGGTAGCAGATTGTACATCATTTGATGGAAGAGTGATTAAATTGAGGTTGGCCTACATTGATATTAGGACACCATATATTACAGGTAGAGTACTGGCTCATGTTATAAATGATGCACCAATAGATTTAATTATTGGAAATGTTGAATCAGTTAAAGAATGTACTAGAGAGGAAATAGAAACATGGGAATTTAATAATAATCAAGCACAATGTAATGTGATTAATGAATGTAAAGCAAGCAATACTGAGGAAAGTCAGACAATAGTGAATAATGAAAAAGACACATCAGTTAATAGTGAATCATTACTGAATGAAAACTTTAATTTGGAAAAATTCAAAAAGGACCAAAGAGAGGATACTACATTGAATAGACTATTCAAATCTACAGAGAAAGGAACTACTAATAAAAATAGTGTATGCAAAGTGAAAAATGATACACAAGTATTAGTCAGAGAGATACTCATAAATGGCAGACAAATGGAACAAATAGTTGTACGTATAAATATAGAACAGAAATAATGACTAATGTTCATTCTATACCATTGGCTGGTCATATGGGAGTTGGCAAAACCAAAAACAGAATAATACAACATTACTTTTGGCCTAAAATGTCAAAAGATGTGAAAAGATTTGTTAAACAATGCAAAGTGTGTCAGATGAAAGGATCTGGAAGTAACTTTACCAAGGCACCAATACAAAAAGGAGTGACTGCAACTAGACCATTTCAGAAAGTAGCCATAGATATCATTGGTTTGATGCCTATTATGTCTAACAGAGGACATAGATATATTCTTACATTGATTGATATATGTTCTAGGTATGCAGAGGCAGTACCATTAAAGAAAATTGAATCTACAGATATAGTGCAAGCATTATATTTAATATTTACTAGAATTGGATTTCCTGAAGAGATAATATCAGATAGAGGAACTCAATTTACATCAAAATTGACTAAGGAATTTATGGAAACATTTGGAATAAAGCAGAAGTTTACAACACCTTATCATCCACAATGTATTGGAATGTGTGAGAGATTTAACAAAACTCTGAAGGAAATGTTGTCAAAAGTTAGTAATGAGGATCCAAAGAATTGGGATTTGGCAATTCCATCAATTTTATTTGCATATAGAGAAACTACTCATGATAGTACAGGTTTTTCACCATTTGAATTGATATATGGAAATAATCCAAGAAATCCACTTAGTATTCTCAAAGAACCATTGGTAGGTACTAGTGAAAACAGGGAAATGACTAATTATGAGTTAGTTACAAATAAGAAACAACAATTAGAAATTGCTTTGGAAGAGGCTAGAAAGAATTCAGACAATAATAAGGAAAAGAATATAAATAGAGTAAATCAGGATAGGAAACTAAGAACTTTGGAACCAGGAGATAAAGCTTTGCTCAAATTAAAAAATCAAAATAACAAACTATTTACTGAATGGCTAGGGCCATATGATGTGGTTAGAAAGGTCACAAATGTGGATTATGAGATAAGAATTAAAGATCAACTTAAAGTTTTTCATATTAATAATTTAAAAAAGTATAATGATCAATCAGTAGAAAGCAATATATGCTGTAGTATAATATCAGAAGAAATTAAAGAGGATATTGAAGAGATAGCAACAGTGAATACACAGGGTCAGCAAACATATAAAGATGTGAATTTAGAGAAATTGACACATGAACAGGCATATGAAATGGCAAAAATAATACACAGGCATAAGGGTATATTTTCTGATTTGCCTGGTAAGACCAATGTCATACAACATGACATTATTGTAACAGATGATAAGCAGGTGAGGCTAAAACCATACACAATCCCTATTCATTTGAGGGATAACTTGCAAAAAGAGATAGATGAGCTTGTGAGCATGGGGTTGATAGAACCATCCAATTCAGCATATGCCTCTCCAATAGTATTAGTTAAGAAAAAAGATAAAACTATAAGGTTGTGTGTGGACTATAGGAAGCTGAATAATGTTACTCTTTTTGACCCATATCCTATGAACAATGCTGAAGATATTATGGCTCAGCTATCTAATGCAACTATTTTTTCTAAATTGGATATGGCTAAAGGGTACTATCAAGTAGGTTTAACTGATAGAGCTAAACCATTTACAAGTTTTGTTACTCCATTGGGGTTATATCAATGGAAGGTGATGAGTTTTGGATTGGTGAATGCTCCTGCAACTTTTAATAGGATGATGGGTATGATTTTAGGACATAGGAAGGATACTATATTTTATTTGGATGACATATGTGTTTTCAATGATACTTGGAAAAATCATTTAAAAAGTCTTAATGATATCTTTGAAATTATAGAAAAACATAATTTGACAATTAAACCTAACAAATTAGAAATAGGCATGAAAGAAATTACCTTTTTGGGACACAAGATATCCAATAACACCATTAAGCCATTGGAGGAGAATATTACTAAAATTCTTAAAATTGACATTCCAAGAAATAAAAAAGAAGTGAGGAGTCTTCTAGGTGTATGTAATTTTTATAGGAAATTTATTCCTAATTTTTCAGAGATGGTATCTCCGTTGACTGAACTTATTAAAAAGAAAAGCCCAATTAAAATAATTTGGTCTCAGGAGTGTGAAATGGCATTAAATAGGATAAAGGTTGCTTTTTCTGGACAACCTATATTAAGACTACCAGACATTAAAAAAAGATTTGTGGTTTTAACTGATGCAAGTTTGGTTGGTTTGAGAGGAATTTTGGGACAATATCATGACAATGTCTTACACCCGATTCAGTATATTAGCAGGAAATTAAGTGAGGCTGGGGTTAGGTATGCAACAGTAGAACGGGAAGCTCTTGGTGTGGTTTGGTGTATTACTAAATTGGCAAGGTACTTGATGGGTACAAGGTTTGTTCTTATGACTGACCATAAGCCCTTGTCCTTTATAAATCAGAACAAGTTAAACAACAGTAGGATAGCAAGATGGTCACTTATCCTGCAGGCATACAGTTTTACTGTGGAAAATATACCTGGGGTGGATAATATATTGGCTGATTTGTTGTCTAGATGTGGTGTTTAAGGTGTGCTGTTTGATACGTAATCACCAGTTGGAACGCGGTTAAAATTATTTTTCATGTAAATATAAAGTATAGATACGGTGTTAAATGAAATATTGATTTTTTCCAAAGGTTCTGGACGAGAAATGGTTCTACAACTGAAGCACGGTGATTCAAGCACAACGTACCATTTGTAAGTGAGAGATGTTCTATCACGTCCTCACATTATCGTGAACGGTTTCTATGGACACCACATCAAACGCAAACATGAAGACATCATATGAAGAGTACATTTATGGTATTAACATGGAATCGAGGTCATGTCAACGCTATATCAAGGTATATTGACATTATCAACATAGAATCGAGGTCATGTCGTCGCATTATTAAGGTACATTTACATTGTCAACGCGGAATGAAGGTCATGTCATCAACATATGGAGGAATCAACAAATCAACACTTTAAGAATAACATGGTACATTATTTTGGGTTTATGACCAATGTCAACATTATATTGCTTATAGACAGACAGCTCGTGGAAGTATTCAAAGGTAAATTCTAGAGATGTGTCTGTGAACAATGCATTGTAATTATTGTTGTGACATTATTGGAACTATTTTGTCAAGGTGTTGAAACTCTACAGGATGGATAATCTACAAAGGACTTATGAAATATTCAATGAATGTGTTGTTGGACGTTCAGAAGAGGAAGGTTGCAATGATATTACATGGACCAGTATGAACTGTTGTGTTTTCGGATTTGATGATTTGATTGGTGTATTTCATTAATACAGGACAGGATATACTTTGAAACATTATAGACATAGATATTAGTGTTATTAGTTAGTGGTTAATATTGGGTAATATTTATTAATGAAATCGTTGGTTTTGTTAAATGTTATTTGTGTTGCATAACATGTTTTTAATATGCATGATAAGATAATTATGATTATTTATATAATTATATGATTAAAGACATAGGATTAAAGAAATATATATTTTATGAATGTATTTGACGGAGACAAGGATTTTTTAAAATAGAAATTTGTATGACAAATTTAAAGGGTCGATGGGGGAATGTGAGGATTTAAAATATATATAGTTGTTTTAGTGGGACATAATTTGTATAATCTCTAACCCGGTGTTAATGTATGGAATAAACGAGTGACGTTTTACGATAGAAACAATGACGTAGGAGTTAGATTGAACGTAGCGTAGATTTGGATATAAGGACAGACGACCTTAGAATTTGGTAGTGGCAAGACGTGTTTAGACTAGGCTATAGAAACTGTTGTGTATTAGAATTCATCTTGTACATAAATTGCATTAAATATTGAGTTCTCATTTTTCTACAAGCCGGCAGTTTGTTCATTGATTATTATTACATAATGTGATCTCCCTGAGAGTTGTATACATAGTATTTACAAAATAACGGTCACATTCAGGTAACCCATTTCATGCCCGAATGCCACTCGGGAAGAAAGAGTACTTATATGCATTTCTTAGACAGCATGGTAGACATCCTGCAATGCACATTTCACAGCTATACATGCAAGATCAGTACAACCTTTTCAAATCAGTTCAAAGTTGTGATAGTTGTTTAAAACAAACTTAGTAGAAATTGTCACCATAGTTGATTCAATGTACTGAGATAAATCCTTTATTAGAATATGATACAAAATAGCTCCATGGGCCACAATTGGACACCCTGTGGGTTGCATGTTGGCCACACATGCTTTGGTCCTTTTCCCAAACCTGAAAACCCAAGTCATTTTTCCCAAACGTCCATGTACATTTATATCAATTTGGGTATTTTATTACCCAAGTTAACTAACAAATAAGTGATGTTTGACAAAAGCTTTATCATGTGTGGCAGCTTTATCAACATTTTGAATACACATCAATACATGGAAATGGAAGAAGGATCAACACAGTCTCAGTCAAACTGACAACACTTGAGCCAGAATTTTGTAATTGGCATTCTAGAAAATTTAGTTCCCGCTGCATCGTTGTTAATAAGTTCATTGAAAACTTCTTGTTTTGTCAAAGAATCATCTTCAACTTTGTGAATGGGGTTCAGTCAAGTTCAAATGGGGTGTCAGATATATTTGGAAAGTACAATGAAATTCTGTCGGCAAGCATGTGCAAGTGATCTTTTACAAAAATTATCATTGTAATCATTTTGCCTGGTTCAATGTCATGATTTGAAAGACAGCAGATAAAGTGGACAACATGCACATTTTTTTTTCATACAATTTTTGGCCAAAGCTGAAGTTTTATTTGGAATGATCGGATCTTTTCAGACAAATCCAGGCATATTACATTTGATCCTTGCAGTGATAAATTTAACTCATTTAAAAATGGCAAAGATATCAACCACGCAAGTTCTTTTCTGCAGTTCACTTTTATCGCAGAAAGGTGTATCGATCTCCGGTCTTGTTTTCTGATTTAAAAACGTTTGAGTTCATCATAAAGCTAAAAAACATGTTTTACATCGTTTCTTATCGACAACCATCTCACTTAAGTGTGTAATATCAGAACATTGTTTGACGCATCCAACTTGAGAAAACAGTCAACTATTTCAAGAACTCGACTATAAAATTAACAGAACTTGTAACGCTTTTCATTACTTCATGTAGTTCTTGTGGCAACGTCTAAATTGCTAATGTTTGCAGATAAATCCTACAGTGAGTACTGATTACTTTTGGTGACTCATTAGGTACCAAACTTTGAAATTTAGACTAAGTAGTATCTACACTAAGTTCCAATATATTCGTGAAGTGTCGTTTTGTCACCAATTTTGCTGCTTTCCACACAGTAGCTGCCTTTAACACAGCACCTATCTACACATGTGTGACTGGTCCGCATACATTTACATTATGGCGCCAACCCTGTCACATTCACTAGTATTTGTACAGGGAGTATGTGATGTGGTTGGCACGCCCGGTACTCGCATGTTGATGTATCTGCCTGTGGGCGGGGGCTGGACAGATGAGCTGTTTTTCTTTTCCTAAGACCATTGAAAATAGATATACCTACATGTTTTTTGATGGTCTTAGGCAACCCCTGTGAAATGATCATTTGGGCTCTTCACTTTTAAATCACAAAGTATTCTACAGTGAACGAAAGGGAAAAGCTACTTATAATATCTTTAATGTTGAATAAAAAGGATATAAAATAATTAACTAGATACTAGATATGACTAAAAATTACAAAAATGTATATTCAAAAGTTTTGTGAAAATTTGTTACACAATGTTCTGTGTGTATAAAATATTTATACTGTATATACAAGCCAAAGTCTCCGGAACACAGGTCCTTCACTACCATAGGCTAGGCGAAGCCACAGGGGGTGGGGGGAGACTGAGGGGGGATAAGACCCCCCCCCCCCCGAATTAAAAAAAAAATTTAAAAGAATTTTTTTTTAAATATGTACTAAATTTGCTAAAAAATTGATAAATGTTTGTCACGCGCAAGTTTTGCCCCCCCCCCCCTGGAAAAAAATGTCTGGCTTCGTCCCTGCCCATAGTGCACTTAGAACTATTGTTTATTCTTGGAAACTGTGCAAAGCTAATAGATGTTGAGCACTTTACACAAGTGGTCAATGCTTTCTTGTCTAACTTCCCAGGGTATCAGCCAGATTTCCAGAGCATGAGCAAGCAAACACCTGCTCTTCTGCTGTACACATTCTTGTCTATAGAAGGTTCCATTCCTAGTGACTTACTCAAAATTGTTTATACTTAGTTCTATATGAAGAATATGTGCTGGTCCAAGATTTTGATGAGGACACCGCCCAACTTTGATGAAGACAGAGTCCGACTTTGCTAAGATAAGTCTTTGATACAAGTGGAAAATATTTTAGTCTATAAACCAATTTCTTTGGCTTTGATGAAAGGTATTGCTACAGCTCATCAATGATAGTGAAAGGAACATAATGCTTGCTTAGTTCTTTTAGAAACGTCTCTTATAACTCTCGTTATAAATGCAATGCAGCTTCTTTTTTTAGACCTAGTTTGTTTGTTGTTTCTAACAGATGTTCACATATGGCATCCTAAATTAACTAAAAAAATTGATAATGCAAACAATGAGAGCTTGGATTTCAATATCATCAGTTGGTATTTACTTGTCAATATCAATCCTTTTCCCTCATTATTGTTTGAATATGACAATGTTTATCAATGTTTAGTTGGAGTTGTAACTAGTTTGAAATCTGATAGTCTGACAATGGCATCTGTGCACCAAGGAATTCTTGTCTTGGAGGCCTAAATATGTTTTAGCTTGGCATTGGCATCTTCTGATTTTCAAATGGGACCTGATACAAGTTTATTCTATCCTTGATTACATTTACATTTAGTCTAAGGGACATACATTTCAAAGGGCTTCCCAGCAGGCACACCACGGCGTATCAACAAAGAAAAAAACGTGGTTTCCAAGTGTTTTCGTGGTTTTCACGTGTTTTCCCCGTAAATACAACATGAAGTTCTCGCTGGGTAACTGATAAATTGAAGCCCATGAGATATATATCTTAAACTTAAATGTACACTGATATTAATTCTGGCTTTTCAAGCATACAAAGAATTTGTTTCACAGTTCTAATCTTGTTTTTTTCTATATAAATGTATATGGGTCAAAATGACCACCTAGTAGGGAGAGGGATAGTAAAAATAAAAGTGCTCACCATTTCACGCGCATTAAACATATAAAAAAATTTTCAGACCAAAATAAAGCAAACCAATTGTAGATAACATATCTGAAAGCTTAAAGTATTCGGATAAGTGGTTTTTGAGTAATTATCAAAAATATACCATGGACGGGTCAAATTGACCCACCTAGTAGGGATAGGGTTAAGAACTAGGCTCAAGTTAATATTAATAGTTATTACTAAAGAATTTCACAACTTTGCATTTGTTTAAACTTTTTCATATTTTAATTAATTTAAAATATTTTGTACACAATTTGTCAAAACAAAATATTGTTTCAACTAATTTAAATTTACAGTCATTTGTGTGAAAAAATGGGAGTAGCCTAAAGAAATTTTTAACAAAGATATGAAACATTAGCATTTTTTGTTTTGTTCAAGTATGATAACTATTTTAATTTGAAAAAAAGTAACTTGTATGGGCAGCTTTTCAACTAACTTCTTATGTAACAGAAAGATAATAAACTAAAACAATTTACCAACCTGATGGATCTCCTGAATTGTCTGCTTCTAGATGAGATGAACCTGGACCTGATGTATATAATGAAGATCTTTCTGCAGCTGAACTAAAATTAGACCTAACTGTTCCCCCAAAGCCTGTTGGACTAACAAAATTTGTTGTTGGAAATGACTGATTTGAATAATAGGCAGATGAATCTTCACCATGATTTCTATCACGATCTGAAAAATAGATAAGAAATGTATCAGAAAAATTTTGTACTACAAATTCGCATATAAACTTTACAGCGTTATTAAAGCAACATAAATACAGCAAAAAATATGAGCAAATATGCTAATACTTACTTTGATTGCTTGATTGTGAACAACTAGAAGGAGCAAACTCCTCTTTTATAAATGTAACATCTGTGTCTATAGATGGTTTAATATCCCTTTCTTCAGATTCATCGGCCATAGAGTTTTCATCATCACCAGTCTGGAAAAAATTCTGCTGATATGAATCAGCGTACTGAGAAGAAGAATGCAGTGCCTCTGTGCCTAGAGCTGAGAAAGGGGCAGTAATGCCATCAGCAGTTGGACTAGGCTGTGAAGATGTGCTGTTTTCACTAGCAGGATTCGAAGCTTGCAATGACAGATTTTGATCTGATGACTCAGTTCGATTCTTTTTATGCTTCGGGGATGTTCTTCCTGATTTTGAAGGCGAGACGCCATCCTTTGTACGTTTAGAGGAAGGAGAAAAAGCCCGTTTAAAATTTTGAGGATGTGGTGAATTCTGAGCACCACGAGATGGTAAAGTACCAAAATTTGTACTTCTTGGTTCTGGGGTAACAGTCTGGTTTTCACATGCATGTTCTACCTTAGAATCTTTTTTAAAAGGCTTTTTAGCTGGGACTTTTGGTCTTTTTTCAGGCTGAGCATGAAAACTATTGCTTATAAAAGTTACGCTGTTTTCATCAGTTTTACAAACTTTTTCATTTAAGATATAGTCTATTGTTTTTCCAGTGTCTACACTTAAATATAAGTGTCCTATAACCTGAACTCCATTATCAAACTCTACATATCCATTACAGAGTGACTGTAGAAACTTTGCTAATGAAGAAATAAACTTAGTAGAAGAATCGTAATCCATTTTTACAGACTTGTAGAGCCTAGATACATGACAAAAAGTAATTGAATTTATGAAAAATTAAAAATATTTCTAATTATGCAATTTTAATCATCTATAGAAATGATTTTTTAAAAATAATTTTACAAACTCCATATTGAAATCAACTAAAGTTAAGCAATGTAAAACTTGTTTATAGTTAGACAGTGCCTACGCGTTCGGCAACCAGAATAGGTAGGGAGATATAATTCTGGTGGGCATGTCACATCACCGCCGGAGGACAAGCGTGGGAAATATTATTCAGGCAGATCTAGGTCTAAACTGTCTAGGCTATCATGTATTACACATAACTAGAGGTCGTGATCCGAAATTGCCAAATTCCTGCACCCAACTATACCTTTTAGATTAACCAAAGCTTAAAATTGATATAATTTAAAAAATAATAAAATGGGGGAGGGGGGGGTTAATTAAGTATAATGGATGTTCAGTAAATATTATATTGGTGATGAAGTTTAAATACAGTGTAGGTCTAACTAAAGTAAAGTAATAAGACACTATAGTAAAGTACTAAGACACTAAAGTAAAGTACTAAGACACTATAGTAAAGTACTAAGACACTAAAGTAAAGTACTAAGACACTAAAGTAAAGTACTAAGACACTAAAGTAAAGTACTAAGACACTAAAGTAAAGTACTAAGACACTAAAGTAAAGTACTAAGACACTAAAGTAAAGTACTAAGACACTAAAGTAAAGTACTAAGACACTAAAGTAAAGTACTAAGACACTAAAGTAAAGTACTAAGACACTAAAGTAAAGTACTAAGACACTAAAGTAAAGTACTAAGACACTAAAGTAAAGTACTAAGACACTAAAGTAAAGTACTAAGACACTAAAGTAAAGTACTAAGACACTAAAGTAAAGTACTAAGACACTAAAGTAAAGTACTAAGACACTATAGTAAAGTACTAAGACACTAAAGTAAAGTAGGTCTACTAAGACACTAAAGTAAAGTACTAAGACACTAAAGTAAAGTACTAAGACACTAAAGTAAAGTACTAAGACACTAAAGTAAAGTACTAAGACACTATATAAAAGTAAAGTACTAAGACACTAAAGTAAAGTAGGCCTACTAAGACACTAAAGTAAAGTACTAAGACACTAAAGTAAAGTACGAAGACTATAGTTACGATCAATACTTTACAGAGACAGGGTTTTATTTTTTTAAGCACCACCACAAAATAAATAAATAAACGCTAATTCATTTTTTTCTCAAAGATAGACTTTATTTATATTTATTCTAATCTATGCATATTAAAGAAAAACCTAGTTATTTTGGTATGCTGGGTTGGGCTAGGGCAGGGACGTTGTCCTTACAGATATCGAACAAATAAAACAATACTAATAAGGAAAGTTTTATCATAGTTTTATGTTAAAACTATGTTTTTAATGGGTCTCTAAGCTTTATACAGTAGCCTACTAAATAAATTCAGTATGCCTTATTTATTTTTTAATTAAATGTATGATTTTATTCATATTAGTAATTAGGCCTAGTTTCTGAACACTTTTTTTAAAATAAACGGATCTCATATTGCCCAAACCGGTGGTCACGTTACACGGCTTTGTTACTGGGGTCTGGTGACTTGGGTGCCGGACAAATATCTAGTGCACTATTAGTCCGGGTCGCCAGACGTTTAGACACTCTGTTATAGTTAAGGCTACTTTTGTCACCTTTGGTTCTTTTACTTTTTGCAAAACTTTATTAAAATGGGGGCACGGTGGCCATGCGTTCGGTTGGTGAACCAAAGGTCCTGGGTTTGAATCCTGGTGGAGGCTAGGATTTTTCCTGGGTCTGGAGTGTGTCCCTGAGTCTACCAAGCTCTGATGGCCAGTCTGCCTGTGCACAACATACTCCAGGCAAGAACCAAAAACAGACTCAAAAGATCCAGCTTCAATCACATGTCAAGACAACTAGCCAAAGCACACTCAGATGAACTCCCCAACACACCTGACATCTATGAACCCGTACGGTACAACTCACAGAAGAATGGAACAGTCCACACCACAACATATTCTTCTCCAAGGAAGTTCCAGGAATCGATATCAAAGAGGGGCTATCAAAGGTCACACAGAGATCCCTCACAGCGGATATGCTTGAGAGAGAATACAGCACAAACAAATGGACCCATATCTATACCGATGGCTCTACAAATCCTAACACCGAAATTGGAGGAAGCGGAATAGTTATCTCACACCCAAATGGACACACCACCTCTCACTCCCTCCCAGCTGGCTTTCCAACCAGCAACCATAAAGCAGAACTCATTGCCATTCGGGAAGCCACGAGCCTGATCAACAAGCTTACCCCACCTGCCAGTCACATTGTCATACTCACAGAAAGCAAATCCTGCATAGAGGGACTGATATCCCCAAGGGATCACCTCGAGAGGGAGACATTGGACAGACTGAGTACTCTCTCACTACAGAGTGCCCTAGCGGTCCAGTGGAAACCCTCACATTGTGGACTGCCTGGAAAAGAGGAGGCAGATGAGCTGGCCAGGCTCGGAAGAGAAGCCCCATAGGATAACAACCACACACACCGCATCTCCTACTGCGAGGCAAAGGGCATAAGACATGTACAAGAGAAAATGGACTGAACAACACAATCCCCCAACAGGAGACAACTGGCCACACCTTACCAGATATGAGCAGACCACCATACTCCGACTAAGGACAGGACACAACAGACTATTAGACCACCAGCACCAAATCGGCTTAAGTCACACCCCTGAGTGCCCCTGTGGAACTGGACTCCAGAATGCACAGCACATCCTACAATGGTGCCCACTCCACAGAGAGGCCCGTAACCAGGCCTGGCCTCAGGGAGCCACCATGGAGGATAAGCTCTGGGGCCCAAAGCCATTACTACAGACAACAGCCCGGTTTGTCAGAGAAACAGGACTGCCAGTCTGACACAGCAAAGGAAAGCGAAATGGAACGCAGAAGAAGAAGAAGAAGGGGTAAAATATAGGCAGCTGTGCATAGTTCTAGCCACACAATCACTTATTATGACGTGGCCACAGAAACCAGTAACGCTGCTTCACCAGCATAGTTCTAGCCACACAATCACTTATTATGACGTGGCCACAGAAACCAGTAACGCTGCTTCACCAGCATAGTTCTAGCCACACAATCACTTATTATGCCGTGGCCACAGAAACCAGTAACGCTGCTTCACCAGCCCTATGGATCACTTTGGTCTGACAGGATTCTTTACTATTTTTACATTTTTTAAATACTAAAAATGTCTTATTATTAAAGTAGGCCTTTATAAATGACTAATTTGGCCTTACTAATCTAAACATATATATCTAAACATGTGTTTGCAATCATCTAAAACTAAATCTAATAATAAATTATTAATAAATAAATAGTAATAGGCTAGCGTTATTCACACGGTTTTAACGTGTGGATAACGCCGAAAAATATACACACGGTTCCTCGGCGCATGCGCAATGATCCGCACGGTTTTAGACGTGAGAATAAAGCCGATCAATATTCGCACGGTTATGACCATGATAATAATGCAGGGCATTATCCGCACGTCGTTTTTGGCCGTGCGGATAATTTCTAGCGTTATTCCCCGCAACCAGAAATGTGTGCTGTATACTTAAATTCACTAAAATAATGCATTTTTAAAATTTAGCCTTTATTTCAGGAATTAAGAACTGATAATTAATTAAACTTAGGCATAATTCATAATGGACGCAAATTACAGTGCGGAATGAATCGTAAATGTGTGAAAGCCTGTCTAAGTGTCTTAGACTTAGATCTCTAATGTAGGTAAAGGCCTACTCACTTCTAGACTTGTAGTAATAACTAGTAGCATTAAGATGCGTTTTATTTAGGACATATACCGCGCCATGTCTAAGCAATGTTTCCAAAACTACGATCAGCCGATCGACTTATTTCATGAAATGTCTGTAGGCCTATTGACCGGTTGTTTTAAATAAATTTTTGATTAGATCGGGAGTATGTGCAGTCACGACTAACATTAACCTACAACGGGCGCGCTTTTTTCCAATGTCACGTGACCAGCCGCTATAATACGCATGCGCCGAGGAACCGTGCGAATATTGATCGGCGTTATTCTCACGTCTAAAACCGTGCGGATCATTGCGCATGCGCCGAGAAACCGTGTGTATATTTTTCGGCGTTATCCACACGTTAAAACCGTGTGAATAACCACTATGATAGTAATATGCAGTAATTAGTCATAGGAATTATTAAATCCGTAGAGTAGGCTACTTCAAATCTTAAAATTATAATATAATAGAAAAATTTAGGAAAATCATCATATTAATGTGTGTTCCAAAGTTGGTATAACAGTTAAAGTTAAATGGCTCTAAATTTGGTAGGCCTACTTCAAGTACTTGTACTAGTTGTAGCCTACTGTGTTTCCTTTCTAAGTTCTACTCAATTTTTTCATCTATTGCAAATGGCCAAATGTAGTGTGCCTTTCAAGCTAATAATTTGTAATTTAATTTTTTTTATAAAGAGTAGGCTAGGCCTACAGTGTAGGCCTACTGGCATTTTAATTTGTGTTATAACTATATGAGCCTACATTGACTACAGCCACTACAGTTACAGACTACAGGTCTACAGCTATAGGCCCTATACTATATTGTCTTGAGTGTGTTCTTTGTCAAAAATAAATTATTTTTTTCTATTTTATTCTATGTTAATCATGATGATGTTATTGTACAATAATGATCAGTAGGCAGTAGGCCTAGTAGATCTAGCCTATGGCCTATGTCAAAGCAAGGGCCCTCAATTGCCTCAATACTCAATGGGTTTTTAGTGACTTTTGACTTAAAAAAAAAGTCTTTTAGTTTTAGGTGGTCCTTTAAAACTTTAAGTTTAAGTAATTAAGTGTTGTGTTTCTAATATTAAACATTTAATTAGTCTCATTATCATTAGACGAAAAGAGTGTAGCCGTAGCCTAAAAAATAGTAGTTAGGCTATATACTATATATAGAATATAGCTAGTAGACTAAATACTAAATGCTTGTCTCCTTCTAAGGTTTGAATTATTATTATTTATAAATAATTAAAATATATAATATAGCCTATGGGGCCTATGTAAAATTTGGCTTATAATACTATGTTCTTTACCCGTGGGAAACTCGGCCACTCGGAAAATCCGTGTAGGAAGTTTTCCCATTTTCGAATTGGTGCATTCTTACATATATTTTTTTTTTGGCCCTTATCTATATATAATTATGTCTCATTTGCTTTGTTTACATGACATAGTAGTTCTTGACAACTCTAATAGATAAGTTATTTAATAGCATTTATGCTGAAAAATAAATTAGAAATGTTATTTTCAATTAAAGCAATTTTAGATAATCAGACTATAATGGCAGCTGTAGATGCCGAAAATGTTGGATTGACCACAATATATAATAAATTTCGCTTTTCTGTCACAGTTGTTAAGTTACAATGAAAAAAAAAAGTTTATAAATGCACCAAATTGTCAGCTCGGATATTTCCCACTTGGTTAATCTTAACCTTTATACACTGAAGAGCTTATATTTCAAAACATATTATATAGATCAGTGCTTATAATGCAAAACAATTTTATTTAAAACTGTCTTTTTTTAATTTCGAAAATAAAAGTACATAATATTTAATATTTATTAAACTTTATTTATAATTCTAACAAATTTTCAGAAAAAAAAAAAAAAAAAAATTACAAGGCTAATGACACTTCAATAAAACAAACAGCTTTAAAATGCAAATTTTCTGATTTTATTTTCAATTATTCCTACTTGGAATTTCCGAGTTTCCCAGGGGTAAAGAACAAACCATAATTTGGACAGCAATCACATTTTTTATTGACGTCTAAATTGTCTAGGCGTCCAGCGACCGGACCAAAAAAAAACGCTGTGAGATATTGTTCGGGCGGGCATATCACGAAACATATTTTTCCGGCGTATTCTTGGCTTAGTGGTTGGCGTATCCGTATGCCAGTCGTGTGCACTTGGTCAAGACCATCGTAAATACTTACGGTGGTCTTGACTTGGTTCGATTCCTCACTGATACTTTTGTTTTTTCTTTTTCTACTTTTTTTTTTACTTTCATGATTTTTTTTTTAAAGATTGTAAAGAATTTCAGGACTTGAATTTTCCTAAAACGTTTTCAACTAGTAAAATCTAATAATTATATTTTAGACGCACGCGGGTCGAGACGGGTGTTCCGCGATTCCCAGCCAAGCCAATTATTCAATAAAAAGGTTTAGGCCTATGGATAAGGCTAGGCGCTAGGGTTAGCCTAGGGCAGGGGTCGGCAACCTTTTGAGACGGAAGAGCAAAAGTTACAATTTACAAAATTGCCCAGTTTTTAAAGAGCCACTAATTTTTTTTTCTCAATATTATGGTATTTGATTAGAATTAGGTAGTCTATATAAATTTGATTTTTGATTTAAAATAAATAGCTTTAAATATGAAATCATATTTATTCATATAAAAACATAGAAATGTTTCGCACAAAACATATTAAAGTATTTTAGCTATCTCTGCTGTCATAATAAAATTAGTAATCAAATAATATAACTATAATTATTGAATAATAGATAGTTACAATAGTTACATCAATGGGAGCATTTGCCTTGCATGTCTTTTGAAAGTTTGGTTAAATCTGGCTCATAACTTTTTGTTTTCAGTTTCGAGCATGCCTCTAGAGACAATTTGTTAGTTGGCTTCTTACTTTACTTTTTATTATATTCATGCAAGAGAACGCTTGATCACACGAATATGTTGACCCGAAGATCGTCAGCACTCCAAATGCCAACTACTTCACCTCACTGTAGCATTCTGGAAAACTATTCCATGCTTCTAATAATAATATGCTCAACTCGCGGCAACTCTTTTAGAGCTGTCCAGTTGTGCAGCGTGACGTGCTTGCTCTTGAGTTCTGTGAACTTGCAACTCCACAAGTGTTTGGTTTTCAAATCCAGCAATTGCATTTAAAGCGAACAAGCATCTTCTTATCTGTATTTGTGTTGAGAGGATTTACCATGAACGCCAGAATACTTGCGTTTGTTTTGAATTGCTCAAATCTCTCAGCGAATCCATCCTTCATTTTGTTTATAGCCATGCTGAAGTAATTCGTGTCAATAGTTGCATTGGTTTCATCGCGATATTGCTTCAGATTTTCGAAATGAAGTAATTTACCGCTCTCCGTGTCTTCGACAAAAGGAAGTCATTTATTTTCGATACAAACCACTTCTTCAAGCAAGGCATAGGCTGGGTTTCCCTTTCCTTGCAGTTTTACATTTAGCTCATTTAGTTTCTTTGTGATATCCACCATAAAGTTTGAATTTTGGCAGCCATTTGTCTTCTTTCAATTGGGGATGGACAATGCCTTTTTTATTGAAGAATGTTTTTATTTCACTCAAGCAAGAAGCAAAACGTTTTAATACGTTACCCCTAGAAGGCCATCGCACTTTATAATATTGTGCAGAAGTAGGTCAGAATACTGGCTTTCTGTTTCTTCAGAAATTCTTTAAACTGGCGATGGTAGAGTGCTTTATTGCAAAATGCTGTTAATGATCTTAATTGCCAAGTTCATGACCTTTTTTGGACGGAAATGTTTGAGCACAAAGCGCCTCTTGGTGAATTATGCAGTGAAACGTTGAAATTTCGTGGTTTATTTTTTGCCAAAGAATTCTGTCATACTTCTGGCTCCATTAGTTGCTATGGAAACGATTTTATTTATATCGACTTCATTGTCTTCCAGGCATTTTTGCACAGCATTTGCTATATCTTCTCCACGAGTTTGCCCTGAGAGCGCCAATAATCCTAACAGTTCTTCTTTCATACCTTGGGATTCCCCTTAAACATGCCGGCATTGGCCCCATTCGGAATCAATTAGAGTTTTCCCCCCTTGCCCTAATACGTACCTATTAGGTTGCCAGCAGTTGCCCGCATGGCGCCCCAATGAAAAGCGATATCGCTATGCTAGGAGGCCTTAGTAGGCCAAAATGGCCGCCATTTTGGCGTCGATACCCGCGCTGATACCTGGGTCGATTATGGGCCAATGCGGGCATTAGACATGCGGGCGCGATTAGGGTTTGCCGGCATTGGGGCCTAATGGATATCCCCCTCCCTTCTCCGGCTTTTCATTTCGTTTCCATATCGGGCCAATGACGGTAGTTTATTACCAGCGCAATGCGGTTTTTGCCTTCATTGACCCGTATATTTAGTCCTTATCAAACCAACATTGGGTGGATTCGGATTTTACCTTTATTTACCAACTTTTTCGTAATTATAATACAATATACAAAAACAATTATTATATAAACGCATATAGTAAAAACAAGTAAAACAAAACAAAGAAAGTGATTTCGTTTATATTTTATTATATTTGTATTCAAAATATTTTTTGTTAAACATACAATAAAAAGTATATATTCAATCAATAAAGCAAAACGGCGACATTAAATAAAGTGCAAAAACATGGAAATGGTAGAGTATTGAAGTTAATAACATTTTTTTTTACAGAACTACATAAAATAAAAGTTAGTGTAATAGTACAAAATAGTTGGTCATAATATATAGATATGCCTAAACAATAAATATGATATAATATAGATAAAATATTTTTAATTGATATACAACTTAATTTATTAATTTAACAATAGCCATGCAGCAGAGTAATGGGAAAAAAATATATTTATGGGAAAATATATATAGGCCTACATCATTTCTACAAGCCTACATAGAAATATATATTGATAAAATATAGCACTATGTAAACAGACATTATAAGTAAACATTGTGCAATGAAAATAAAAAACAATATGTAGGCCTTTGCAAGCCAAGTAGGTTAAGCTATTTTAAAATATAGGTATACATTCAAAATACCAGTTTTTACAAATTTTGTGGAGAAAAAAATGTTATTGTCTAACAATAAAATAATATTAGTGCAAAATGGAAGATTAATGGGACAATATTATTTAACCCTGAATAATGGGCAGACCGATAATGTATTCCAATAATTAATCAATTTAACACTCTTGCTAGGCCTACAACAATGAAGATAAATTTTACACAATAGGCCTACAACTAAAATTGCTTTATTTATTTAAAAATAGGACTCAAAATATTTTTAACACAAAAACATGTAATATATTGAGGAAAAAAAACATTAACATGCACAGCAATGGATTCAAATGGAACACAAGATATTTTAGGGCTGTAATTTTTTTTTATACTATACACACACACTTATATTATTTTAGTATGCTAACTCAAGTCTTTTTCACAAAACATTAAATAATGCAATAAAGTATCATCTTTAATTATACTTCTCCTATAGGCATATCATAATAATAATAAATAACATTTTGAACCAATTGTGATATTGTAAAAAGCACAGTAATGGAAATGGAACATAAGATATTTCTTTAAAAAAAAATATACAGTTGAATACATTTGAATATTATAGACAATCCAGACACTTACGGTTAACCAAAAAAAGAGGGTCTACATTCATTAAAATATTATGTAATGATTACCGTTAAAACTATTACTATTATTAAACAAAATTAATTCAACTTTGACACAACTATTGTGATATTGTGTAAAAAAATAATAGGCCTACAGGAATGGTTAAGGAATATAAGACATTTATAAAAAAAAAATATTCATGATTATAAATTGCTTGAAGTTAACCAATATGAAAGAAGTAAGCTCTACACACAATTAAATTGAATGTTTACCAAAAAAAAAAACACATTCATTATAATGCTATATACTTAAAATTCAATTATATTATAATCAGATCAGGTAAGTCAAAAAAAAAAAAAACTTTTCAGAAAAATGTATAGTACATGATATATTTCACTTTAAATTATAAAGATAACTTTTATTTTTCAAAGTGAAAATATTTTAGAAAAATAACACTCACCACCCAATGCCACAATTGACAATGAGTACTAAGTTTAATCAATAGATTTACTATTTTCAAAAACAACTTTAATAATTAATAAATATGAGCCATTTATCATTTAGAATACCGGTACTGGGTACATTTGCATACAAAGAATAAATGTGGTTACACATGAATATTAATCCAACACTACTCCCACAGAAAAAATTAAACAGATCGGCTATAAATAAGTCTATGGCAAGCACACGAGTGAAAGTTTTTTCAGTGTATCATGGTCTATTCATCAGCCAATATGTAATCCTGTGGAAATCCTTTATTAGCACTATCTGGTGGATACCACATCTTAATATCCAAGTAGAGAATTTTTGTTAGGTGTATATACTGTCCAATGCACACAGCCTTCCATTAAATCCAGACATAGAATTGTCCACGCTCAACTGATTTGTGAAAAAAAGTACACTATGGTTGTGGAAGGACCTGTCTTGTCAGGCAACTTAGCAAATGCATTATTTGTGAATTGTATAAGTCAAAATCACAACTATAAGTGGTCTTGGTTAAAGCATTTGTACAATAGTCCACATTTCATAAAATCTTAAGATACATAAAAATGTCAGATGCCGGCCTGTTGTGGACATGATATTTGGGCTATTGTAAATGCATCTTGTTTAATCGATGTCAACTGCTTTCCATAAATCTTCACACCTAGCACTGGCTCATCAAATAACTAATCGCCTGGATGTTCAGTAAATTGCATAGGCCTTAACCAACTTCATACTAATCATAGCCCACAATCAATCTCCATCCATCACTGCAGTACACGCTACATCATCTTCAAAATCTGAAAATTAAAATGAAATTTGAATTATAACGTTTTTCAAGTTTAAAAAAAAAACACTACAAGTACAAGGTTAGCAAGGATAAACAGAAATCCAATTAACAACTGCTGGCAAGCAATTTCTTTTAAATACTGGTTTTCACCATTGCAGAATAAACAGAACAATTTTGGCTTTCATAGACTGTGACATGATAATTACATTTTTCTCCAGTTTATATGAATAAAAGATTTTGATATCGAAAATAGGCAGTTTTTAAAGACCAATGCTCACAGTCTGTCCTGCAACCCCACAGAATTGGTACCCAAGTACCAGTAGGCAAAATAAGATATTAAGGATCAGATTTTTAATTTAAAAAAAAGCCAATTCATTTATCGATACAGTGGTGAAAACATTTCTAAATCGATTGATTACTTCAAAAGTAATTCAAAATTAAGATAACAGTAAGTTCTTTTGGAGACAAATGATAATAAAACAGTACCGATTTGGAATTTTTTTGCATTGTAACAGGTAGTTAAATATTTCCAAGATGAATAAATATTAAACGATTGCCGTTAAATTTAGAAAAAGCATTTTAATGAGCCAATAAACAAGCTGGTGGAAGTTTAAAATTGAAATAATATTTAGACAAGTTGACTTTAATACTTTAAAACTATATCTTTTGTTTGATTTTATTCTAAAGCTGCATAAAAACACATTTTAAGTAATTAATTTCTAAAAATAATATTAGCTTTAAAATTTGACAGCTATAACATTACAAAGCAATAAGAAACTAAAAAATGACCTAGGACCATTCACATTAGTTTGCTTTTTTTGAAAAATTGGTTTTACCAACATCTGAACTGGTTTGAGCGATAGCATCACATTATATATGAATTTTAGTGTGTTTTGCAACATAGTTATTGACAAAAAATTATCTTTTTACCCTTACTTGGCCTTATGTGTTATTAAATTCTTTACAATAGTTAAGTTATGATACAAAACTATGATTTAGACTTTAGACTTAACAAATAGACCTATTTAGTTTACATAGTATTTACTCACCCATTAATTAGGCTATGTCATTTTATATCCTTTAATATCAGCATAGACTAATAGTACACCAGTTTCCAACATCCGACTCTAGAAGAAATAAAAAGTAAAAATAAAATTGAATTCCTTAACCTTGCATTAACAAATTAAATAATATAACCTATATATAGTAAAACCTATATCTATATTCCTATAAATGCTATTTAAACTACCGGTATTGAATGTCATGAAATTAAGCTTAGAAATAAGCTTATTCTGATTACCCTGACCCCTAAGTCTATGCTTAAAAGTCCAGGAAGTTTTATTTAATGTAATTTAAGTAGGCCACTATAGGCTACATATATATATATATTAATAATAATGATTATATAATAATATAGGCCTATGCCTATATAAATATACAAGTAAAAAAGGTTATTGTTCAGACTTTAAAACTAACAAATAGGCCTATAATGCCCTAGGCCTGTATCAACTTTATGTTATACTTACTCACCCACTAATTAAATCATCATCTGCCATCTCTATCAGCTGACTGTTGTCTAGTAGTTATAATAGGCCAACAGTGTGTAATAGAAGATTATAATACTAATACATTAAATATAGCACTACAATCTTGACTCTCGTCTTCCCTCTATAACATCAGACTGAAAAAAAAAGAATTCCTTATAAATATTTAAAATAGAAATACAAAAATAAGCCTATATTTATATCATCTCTATTGTTATTATAAAAAGAAATGGACATGCTTTGTATAGGTACTTTCGAACTCCGACTTTTGACCTATTTTTCCTGGTCACCGGAAACGATCGATTTTTGAACCGATATTTAAGTCGAGTGGAACGGGTATGTGTTCAATTAGTGGATTTTCGCTAAAATGCGCCCCAAACATACGGTTTTCATTGTTTCTACACGATTAAGGGATAGATAAGCTTCATTTGGCTTTGTGTTTCAACACATTCGTTCTATTCACAAGAGAGCCCTTCTGTTTTGGAAACTACCGGTAAGTTACCATTCTTTATTTTTTACAGCAATTTTCGGTCGCCTTTAATTTTAACACGGTCGCGTAATTTATTATCAAATACATAATTCTGTGAATTTGCATCACAATGCGTGATCGCAATATGATTTTATCGATAACTCTAGTGACCATGTCTTATCCAAAAAAAAATCGGCAGCGAGTCGGTAATGCCGGAAGTGGCTTGAATGTAGCCATTTGCGATCGCATTTTTATTGATTTTCTTAACCCCTGCTACAAAATCTTTTGTTATCTGTCTTTATTTTAAACCATCTGATAATGAAATTTATAATATTCACAAAAGGAATACCTAAAATATATTTTGATAATATTTTAAAATTTGTATTGGCATTTTATAATGTCTATTTAATGGTCAACAGCCATAGGCCTACCCTATCGTAATAATTTTCTTTTAGTTTCACATTCGGGATGCCTCTTCTTTCCACAATTGATAATTAAATCTTATTAGAATTAAATTTTATCAGCCTTTTACTTCTTTTTTTTCTAATTTCCTTCTAAAAATTATTGGGGTTATCATTTTTTATTTATTTAATTTACACTGGCTTACAAATACGGGTCTATTGTCCTTTACTTTAGGTTTATAATTAAAATTTATTTTACTATATATACAACATACTACTATAATAATAAGGTGGGATTTGCTTTTATTTGTATACATGTATATATAATTATAATTATTGGTTCTCATGGAAATCGTTTATAAATACAAATATATACAACAAAATATAAATTAAAATCGACAGCGTCTGGAGAGAATTCAAAGGTGACAGTGACAGGGCCCTGGCTGACATTCAATAAAACAAGAACGGACACAGTGAAGCACCTGGGTTGGTAAGTTGTTTACTTTTTATGCAATACTATTACTTAATTAAATACATTTAGAAATACAAACAGTATAAAAATCTTGTAAATTATTTTTAATAGTAAAAATATGATTTATCTACAGCGTCTGGAGAGAATTCAAAGGTGACAGTGACAGGGCCCTGGCTGACATTCAATAAAACAAGAACGGACACAGTGAAGCACCTGGGTTGGTAAGTTGTTTACTTTTTATGCAATACTATTACTTAATTAAATACATTTAGAAATACAAACAGTATAAAAATCTTGTAAATTATTTTTAATAGTAAAAATATGATTTATCGACAGCGTCTGGAGAGAATTCAAAGATGACAGTGACAGTGCCTCGGCCGACATTCAATAAAACAATAACGGACACAGTGAAGCACCTGGGTTGGTAAGTTGTTTACTTATTATGCAATACTATCACTTAATTAAATACATTTAGAAATACAAACAGTATAAATATCTTGTAAATTATTTTTAATAGTAAAAATATGATTTATCGACAGCGTCTGGAGAGAATTCAAAGATGACAGTGACAGGGCCTCGGCCGACATTCAATAAAACAATAACGGACACAGTGAAGCACCTGGGTTGGTAAGTTGTTTACTTATTATGCAATACTATCACTTAATTAAATACATTTAGAAATACAAATAGTATAAAAATCTTGTAAATTATTTTTAATAGTAAAAATATGATTTATCGACAGATTATGTTTTGAAAGAATTCAAAGACGCTGTCATTGTGATGGCCTTGAATTACATTATTCAATAAAACAAGGAAGTACATACTAAAGCACCTGGAATGGTAAGTTTATTTTAAAATAGAAAAAATATCACATAATAAAATACAAGTCAATTTATTTGTCACTAACAGTTGGTTACATGGAGAGGAAAGTCAAATTTGCCTGGAACAAGACATAGCATGAGCTGATGAGATCATCGCTCCATTTGATGAAATGTTTGTTAGTGCTGGTGTTGAATAAATTATAAACACATATCTTTTTACTATATTTTTTTTTCTGGGTGTCTCCGGTGACTCGTGTTCAAACAATGCTGTTCGAGAGTTTTCAATTGTTTGCCCGGCACCTGTGTGAGGCATTCTAAAATCAGGATGGCACAGCAAAAGATTTAACAGCTCTGCAGCTAGCTGACAGAAGATATATTTCTTAAATACTTGTATTGTTTGTCAGGATTCGTTCCTTTTCAGATTTCTTAATAAAATTAGTTGTCATTAAATTTTCACAAATTTCTATCTTTTTCATTTTCAGAGACGTGGTTATCTAACTGATGAAAGTTCCTCACAATATAAATAAACAAGAAATTTTGTTTAAAATGAGTTAATATTGCCTTGTTTATAATGTATTCATTTGGTGAATATATTATTGTTAAATGATTGTAGTAGGCTATGCAAATAATGGAGTCTAATTAATACTTTCTCATTTTATTATTTATAGCTTAATTTTAATATAATTTAATTTTTTCATGTCTCTTATTAATTCTTAACTGTGATATATTTATATTGATAGTATATTGACATTTTCCAAGTTTATATGCATATGTTTTATAACAGTTAAATGCTTTAGCAATCAAAATAAAACAATTTTGATCTGTCTAGACACTAGTCGTTTTTCATTTTTGTGCGACCCCTGCTGCTTAATAATAATTTAAAAAAAATAATTTTCATGCAATAAATCAAAATAAACATTATATACTTTAAGCATAATTATTTATATATAAGCTCTGAAAATTTCATCAAAATATCTTTAGCCGTTTTGAAGTTATGAGCATTATAGTGAGAATATTGGATATTTTCGGTCACAATTTTTAAAATTAATTACAATGGTTATATAAGGGGTTGTTTTTGCTCATAACTTTTGTTCTAGTAAAGATATCTTCACAAATTTAGTATCATTGGATTGCTGGTTAAAAGCTCTATAGAATGGATATAATTATTACAACATAGCTTTAATTTGAATTTTTTATCAAAGTGCCTACTTTGTAGAAAAAGGTTTATACTCGATAACTACAGATTTGATAAAACAATAGCCAGTATAGGGTCTAACCGTATACCGTATAGGCCTATATTTATTATAACTAACAACAAATTTCAAATAGCATAGTTCAATATTATGGATATGTAATATTTATAATTAATAATAGCCTATAAGGCTATAATACTATAAGTTATATGTCCTATAGACTATAGGGCAACGGTTTGCATATAATATATATATAAAATATAATTATCAAATTGACAATTTCAATTATTGCATAGGCTATTCATAGTATTGATTAATAAATGAATATCATTTAGCCTATATTAATAGTAAATTATATATTTAGGCCAATGTAGGCCTATAATTCCTATAATCCTTATCTTATCAGTTTACAGACGTTCCTTCTAGGTAGAAGATTATTACGTACACTAGGCCCAAAACTCCTGCAGGGCGACAGGGATAGAACCCGCGACCTGTCAGTTGGTTTTTGGTCGACAGTCCAGTGAACTAACCGCTGGACCAGCCGGCTTCACTATAAATTAAAAAATAAACGCCTAGACTAGTAGTAGCCTACTGTAGGTCTAGTAGTTGGCTAATGTGACTTACTGGACTTCTTGTGGTCGTCTGTTGTCTTGAAACTTCACATTATACTGGTCCATACCATATAGCATATTCCAACCGAGCGTAAGACTGAAAAATTTGTTTAAAAAGATGCTTTTTTATAAATTTAATTAGAATATATTATTATAAAATGGCTTGTCTTTACTGACTTTACGGTTACCTACTATTATTACCTAGCCTACTCTAGATCTATCTAGGTCTAGTCAGTAGGCTACTGAGGCTATTATAATAATAATTATTTAATGATTAATGATATTATTATTAATTAATGATTTTCCTGAAATGATTCGAGTTTAATAGAACAACTAAGTCGTCTTCTAAGTTCTAAGTCCTAGACTAAGCTTGAAGCAATTATATACAAAACAAAAAAAAAGATTTTTTTAGCCTTTATTTTAATAACGTAACATTTTTAAGTCAAAAATCAAAGTTGTTTTTAAATCTTTAATTTAACAAGTAGGCCTACACCTACATGACATATAATGATTTAAATGATTAATTATTCATTAACTTTAACTTTATTATTTAACACGTGTGACTGGTTAAATATATATTAAAATATTAGCGGTTTTAATAATTATACACGTAGAAGTAGTAGAGGCCTATAATTCCTATAATATATTTAATATTAGGCTTCATTTACTCACCTTCTATATACTATATATCGTACTTTATAGCCTAGAATTAAATCTCCATCATAATGATACTCCATGAAGTCCATGCGATTAAATTGTGTCGGTTGGACCGGTATTTAAAAATTCCGACTTCCGGAATAATGATTGGTCAAGCGAGATTTGTACAATCGCGTTAGTCAGAGTTAGTCCATCAAATTCGATATAAAATCATATAAAATGCTTTCTTAATAAAAAAAATCAAATTATTTAAAATTAAATAGAAAAAAACAATAAAACATATATTTAATATCATTCTAATAAACGCAAGTTTTATTAAGTCAAAAATTATATCTATAGCTTAAATTATAACTTGTTATACCAATGCATGTTGGCGAGATCAGGGCTACGATTTAAAGGACTCCGGGTTCGATACCCGGGCTAGTCTATACACTTCGCGAACATTTTTTTTAATATATTTTATACAATATAATATGACTTATATAATAAAATCTTTTAAAAAAGTAAAATAAATAATTAAAAATTGAAGACTGTCAGATGTTTAAATTTAAATCAAGATACCGTGTTTTGTAATGAAAGTAAAAAAAATCTATGTAGGCCTAGATCTATTCATTTTACTCGGTATTCATAATTTAATAAAGAAATTAATTTAATTTTTTACCTAAATAAATTTTTTATAAATGTCTAGATCTAGAGTCTATATTTAAATTATAAAAAAAAAATAATAATTATCTTTACATTTCTATCACAACTTTAAAAACACAATTTAACTAATTAAAATAATTAAATACGTTTATTTCATCAAACATTTAATGATACAACAATATCGTTTATTACTATATTATTTAGGTTGCAATACTAGTCTAATGTATTTCAAAACTAACAACACAAATAACTAGATCTAAATCTAATGAAAAACATGAAGACGGCAAATATAGCCTAGAGCTATTATAAACTATTGACAGGGTATCATGAAACAAGAAAGAAACATGAAAGAAACCTCGCACTCTTAGACTCCCACTGAGTCGGCCATAAAACTTTTTTTTTCTCTTACCACTTTTTCACGGGATGACCTGGGGCTATTCAATGATATGGGTAACATCACAAAAAGAAAGGAAAAAATTCTTTTAGATCTTCTAACCAAAGTCGCCATAAAACTGGTCTCTATTAGCACTTCAATTTCGATACGCGCAACTCAAAAACACATAGCCACTTAACGTTTAAATTCACCCATTCTAATGAGGTTTAGGGTATTAGGTTTCTATTCGGCCATTTCAGAAGTCTGCCGTAATAAGAAAATCCTAAAAGAAAACGATACGGCAGTCATTGTGGCAATTTCATTAGGACGGGAATAGGAAAATCCCTAATCGGTACTATGCGGGTAAAACCTAATGACTAATGGGGCCTGCGCTAGCCCCCATAGACGGTATTTGACTTTCAAATGGACATGTTTAAGGGGTTACGTATACCTATTGAAAAGTGTAACTTAGTGTGCCGTGTCTTTTGTGTCGCAAAACGCACCCATAGCAAGTGATAAAGCAGAAGCCAGTTGAATGTCTTCCACTTGCATATGTATTACATGTGAAGATATTTTAGCAGTTCTATCTTGTACTGTTTTAGCAGATAATGGCAAATCTTTGATTTTCTTCATGATTTTTGGTTTGTTTTTGAAATATCGAAACAGTTCTTCAGCTCCACGTAGGCCTATATTATATAGGCAATTAGGGATGTTAAACGAAAACCGGAATACCGGATTCCGGTTCTTAATCTGAAAACCGGTTTTGATTTTTACAACCGGATTCCGGTTTGTTGACTGGAAGGTAGTATTTAGTCTTAGATATTTGTTTCTTTTTTTTTTTCCAAATACCAACTATGGCCTGGGATAAAAACAACATCAAACCAAATGTCGGCTCATCTTTTAGATGTGCGCTACTCTTTGATGTGCCTCAAGTGCGGCAGCGATTGCCCCTCCCGGGTTGGCCTACACAGCTATTCTTGGCGGTGCAATGAAGCTACACCATCGTCTCTCAAGTCGGACGGATGCCGACGACGACTCTTTGATGTACGCAATGGAAATTGGAGAGACGCAAACTAGTTTTGTCCTGTGACCTTGAACAATTCGGCTAGACACCGCGTCTGTGCTTTATTATTAACGGCAGCATTAAATACACATTCTTTTGACTTTTGATTGGTGCTACGTGATCCTCTTCAATACATTATTTTACAAGTCTAAGTCCACGGTGCACAAATGATCACTATTGAAAGCTATTATCGGTTTTAATCAATTAGCTCATATTTTTTTAGTTCTAAAAAATGTTATGGTAAAGTGTACAAAATCATAATGTATTCACACAAATCAACCTCTTGTATGCTCTGCAAATACTTAATAAGTTTGAACTATTTGAAATACACCTACAAAACTACGCACTTTTGCATGTCTGTTCCGATTAGTGATGACTTGTGACATTGCGGGGGGGGGGGGGGGGGATCGAAATCCGGTTTTAAACCGGTTTTATAGAACCGAAAACCGGTTTTGAAAAGAAACCGGTTTTAACATCCCTATAGGCAATTTAGTTTGAATATAGGCTATTATATAGATCTATAGACGGTTGCCAGAATTTTAAATAAATCTGGAACATCATAATTTATAACTCTTATGAAAATGCGTACAATTTAGAATTTACAAATCTTTTTCTCTGGAGGCACGTGTATAATAGGCCTATACATATTAATGATATTATGATAAAATTAGAACAATCAGAGGCATAAAATGAAGTCAATAATAAATAAATATGCATATATGTCAGTGGCTGGATTTTGTGAAAAAAAAGTTGTTATTAGAAAAAAAAATGGCGGCGTCCAAACTAAGGTAACAAATTATAGGTCTAGGATGGGAAAAATGTAATAGTAATAGGCCTATTATTTGAAACTAGAAACATTAAGCAGATTTTTCTTTCCAAATAAACAATGATTAAGACTTAAACACATTTTCAACTTTTTATATAAATCCTTTAAACCGTTAAAGTTAATAATTTTAATGTCCAGCCAGGCGGCACTACTCATTATTTTATTATACTTAGTGATAGTGTAACTTAGGCCTATAGACACTATAGTCCTATACTATACTTTTTATGATACTTTATCAAAGTTTATCTTTTAATAATCTTTACTATGAGTAACTTTGTATACTGCCCTAGTCCTAGTCACTATCACTGAGTCAATTCAATACGACGATAGTTATGATGTTATGATTAATATTGAATATAGTAATATTGGCTAGCCTAGTTAAAGTTAATAGTTTAAATAGTTAGTATAGTACTAGCTTAGACTAGCTAGGCCGCTAACTTAGTCTTAGGCTTAGGCTAAGGCTTAGAGTTCAGAGGCTTAGGGCTTAGGCCCTAGCATACTAAACCTAGCCGCCCTAGCCTAGCCTAGTCTGGCCTCGACTAGCTAGACAACAAATTGAACAAAATTAACAAACAATAAATTTGTAAATAAAGACACACTTGAAACAGTACAAACACAAACTAAAGACTGAAGAGAAGGGTATGGTATAGAGTATAGTTACTGAAGTACTAAACTATAACTATACTATAGACTCTATAGAGCGTTCTCAGTGGGCGTGGCTTAGGTTTTTACTCTATTTTTAGTGACGTTTTTGTGTAAATATAAGAACCCACTTGAGGTACAAATGTAACGTGGTGAAAGTGAAGTACTTCTTTATCATGCAAAATTCACATCTGAATATTGGCTATCCTACTCAAAAATAAGGAGGTAAATAGTAGTACTGTAGATTAATTGATTAATGTGATTAGGCTAGGGCCGGCTAGACCTATTCACACTTTCAATTTCACTTTATAGGCCTACACTTTTAATGTTTCGTAGGCTAGGCTACGATGTCTAGTGATAGTGTTGGTGAATATGCTATCTAGTCAAGTCACTATTACTATTAGGCTCACATCGTCTATGATCTATGTCTATGATAATAATAAAATAGCCTATTTTATTTAACATACATAATACAGCTTAAATCTTAATAAGACTTAAAACACAGCACATCATTTAAAAAAAGCTCGATCCTATATGAAACTTTATTAATACAGCGGCCATTATTACTTGTACACCATTTGAGAAAGTAAATACAAATCACGGGCTTTTTGTCACGTGATTGCAACCCTATAGGGCTATAGGCTATAACTATAGGCTACTAGGTAGCATGTCCACATGCCTTTTTGTTTATTAAATTCTACTTGAATTATTGTGTTTTCTGTATTAACTGTATACTGTATAGATCTCAGAAAGCTGATCACAGAACACCTTGATTTTTAAAAATCGGACAAATAATAAGCGAGTTATGTGTAATTAAAGACTGTAAATGTTGAAGGTTTGATGGTTTAGAACATTTCTGGCTCAGAACAACAAGAATTTTATGGTACCGTTTATTGAAGTTCAATTGAACAAAAATAAATTAAGCAAGTTTTTTTTTTCTTATCATCATCATTTGTCATTAAAAACGGATAAAATTTGGTATCCTGAAAAAAAAAGACATGCAGAATCCAATGGTGCGCTCAAAAACTCCACACTGCTTGTAAAAATTGCCTAATTTGCATAAAATGTGCATATTTTATAATTTTATACCAAATAAATTGCAAGCCCATTGGCCAATATTAAAAATTGCCATAACTTTCTTATTTTCTGTACGATTTTTGTAATTTTTGCATCACTCTCATGAGAATGTCCTGCACTTAATAATTGGACAGACATTTCCTCGTGAATCTATGATTTGCATATATAAATAACAAGGCTATGCAAGGACCGGGTGTAATTTCAATTAGGGTACCCAACTTCGTGGCTTAATACCAAAGCGAGATCACAACATCCTAACATAAAAATTATATCACTAAAAAGCTGAAAGAATACAGATTCTAACTATATATGTATAGTTAGGAAATGTTGGCTCTCAATAACTTAGAATTGAAACAGAAAATATGACACAAACTTAAAACCATTTTTCTCTGCTTTGGACGAACTTATGGGAAATATACACATACTAAACTGCTCAGTAATGTGTCCTCTGATTGCTCCCAAAATTTGGTCTTCATCCAATGAAAAATGACTTTGGTATTCACATTTGAAGAGAGCGAGTATAACTTGAAGCCCTACATATTACAGTGCCACTTTGCGCCACGCCAGTCGGAAGGTGTTTTAGTCGGGTTTATCCATTATTGTTCGCAAAATACTCACATTTTTTTTTACACAAAAACAACATAAACTTTTTGTCCATACATATATTTTAAACTTTCATTCTCTCAGACATAACAAATATGCATTACATTAAATGCAACGGCATGCTAAAGTCAACCACTGCAGTCTAACAGTGGATTTCCACGCTTTTGACAGGGGGCTTTGGACATGCTATACTAGGCATACTATAACTATAGTATAGTGTCCATACACTATACTTCGTCTATACCACTCTATACTATACTATAGACTATAGAGACTAGGACTAGGCCTATATAGGCTAGCCGCTAGACTGCTAGATGCCTATGCCTTATACTATAGGCCCTATATATAATATTGTATAGTTAATATAAATATTAAATATAGTTTAAGACTTGTTAAAATTATATAAATTATAACTGACCCAAGCCCAAACGAGAATGTGTATATAGCCTAAATAAAAAAAAAAAAAAGTTTATAACTTAAATCTTATATAACCAGCCTTGAATTTGAATCATGCTGGCAAGGTAAAGTATTGCCAGTTCACAGTTCATTACTAGTCTAGTACATAAATGTAGTCATACTCTTTAAATAAGGCTATATAATTATATAAAACAGCGTTAGACCGTTAGAGTATATAATTTATAAAAGAATTAAAAACCACGAGGTCTAACCACCAACCCTAAGAAATCTGACTCACAGCCTCAAAAGTTTGCCCATCCATGGTAGAATAATGTAGTATAATGTATAATGTAGTTTTCATAATGCTTTTTGCTTTTAAAAAGGCACAGATGGTGTTACTTCCACACATTTGAATGCACTCTTTCTCTGTCTATCTCACCATCATAAATAAGAGTGATTCCCCAAAAATCCAAAAACCTAGATTACATTATTTGTTTCTACTATGGGAACAATAGAGCCAAAAGAGACATTACAAAACATAATGCTTTTAAATTTGTGATTTGTTTTCATACAACATATTTTAAGTAAATTTTATTTGTTTATTTACAGCTGATTTTGAACATTTGATTTGTTGTATTATGCAAAAATTTGTCAATTTGATTTCATAAATACTTATCATTATTATTGTTATTAGAAACTAGTTTGACATTTAAAATAGTTTAGTTTTTTTTACTTTTATTTACAAGCTAAAATCACCGACTTTGCCCAGGGAAAAATTATATAATGCTTTCTATAAGGGGGCACGGTAGCTGAGGGGCTGCATATTTGACTGGCGATCCGAAGGTTCTGGGTTCGAATCGTGGTGCAGGCTAGGATTTTTTCCCGGCACTTGAGGGTGTCCCTGAGTATACTTAGCTCTGATGGGCACCGTGTCATTAGTTGGGGTAAAGTAAAGGTGGCTGGGCACATCCCCTAGTATGCAGTGGCCACAGATACTGGTGAACACTGCTTCACCATCCATCCATCCCTGTGGCGCTACAGCCCATGTAGGGCTTTGGCCTGCTTCACCATCTCCTTCCGTTCGGGCCTATCCCTGGCTTTCCTTCGCCAAGCCCGCACACCAAGCTTTTGCAAATCTGCTTCTACAGCTTCAAGCCATCTTTGTCTTGGTCTGCCCCTAAGCCTCTTTCCTCTTGGTCTCTGGTGATGTGCTGTTCTGGCTGCTCTGCCTTCTGTCATTCTTTCCAAGTGGCCTGCCCACCTCAATCTGCCCTTCTTTATCTCAGCTATCACCGTTGGATCCTCGTACAGAATGTACAGTTCTTTTATTCTTGACCTCCAGCCATCTAGGTCTTGCACAGCTCCATATATCTTCCGCAGCACTTTTCTCTCCCAGGTATTAAGCAGGGCTTCAGCCGCTTCAATGGATTTTGTCATTGTCCATGTTTCACTGCTATACATCACCACTGGTCTTATTATGGTTTTGTATAATACCTTCTTCGTTCTTTTTGAGATATTTTTGTTGCGAAATACATTTTGGAGGCTGAAATAGGCACGATTTCCTACAGCTATTCTTTCTTTTATTTCAGGTAGTATCTCATTCCTTTCATTAAGGCTTGACCCTAAGTATTTGAAAGTATCTACTCTTTCAAATGTGCGATTCTTGGTTTTGAAGTCTTCCTTATCTTCTTCCTTTGTATCATCCCTCATCAGTACCATGTACTTTGTTTTGTGGTCATTGATCTCAAGTCCTGCCAGCTTGGAGGCATCTTCCAGCTCTGTAAACTGTAAGAGCTTGTTGAATGGCATTTTTATTCTTTCCAAGCAAGGCTATATCATCAGCATATGCTAGGTACTGCAGAGGTTGGCTATATAGAGTTCCGCTGGGGTATATGCCTGGGGCTTCTCTATTGAAGTATTCTGTTATCGTCCCTCTAGTGTCTACGTTAATGTTTCTTATGACTCTCTCTAGTAGTAGGTTGAATAGCATGCACGATAGTGAGTCTCCTTGTCGTAGTCCTTGTTGAATTGGGAATTCACGCGAGTACTCTCCCTGGGCCTTGACTTTACTTCTAGATCTATGTAGGGTCATGTATATTAGTCTAGTTAGCTTATTAGGAATCCCAAAGAATTCCAGTGTTTCATATAGATATTTTCTATTGATACTATCATAAGCCATTTTGTAGTCTATGTAGAGCTGATGTACTCAAATGTACTGGTATATTATATTCATAACATTTTTCAAGCAGACATCTAATGGTAAAGATCTGGTCGTTTGTGGATCTGTTAGGTCGGAATCCGCATTGGTAATCACCTAGTATATTTTCTGTATATTGTTGTAGTCTACTTGCTATTAATTTAGACATAGCCTTGTATGTAACATTTAAAAGTGAGATTCCTCTATAGTTTGCACAATTAAGTTTAGATCCTTTCTTGTGTATTGGTGTTACTAATGCCGTATCCCAGTCTGTAGGCATTTTTTCTTCTTGCCATATTTTTTCTATTAGCTTGTGTATTTCTATGTGTAGCTCTCTCCCGCCATATTTAATAAGCTCTGCTGTGATAAGGTCCTCTCCTGGGGCTTTATGGTTCTTGAGTGACATTATTTCCTTTGTTGTTTCCTCTAGCGTTGGCGCTGCTTCACCAGCCCTATGATCAGTTTGGTCCGAAGGGTACTTTACTTATATAAGCTACAGATAAACATGTCATAAACTACAATGAACAAAAAGCTATGGATCCAATAATTTTTAAAATATAATTATGTATTATTTACTAAAATCATTCATGAAAGTAATTAAAAATATATTGTGTAATCAGGTTAAAAATAGGCAAGTCTTTTATTAACAAAAAGCTAAATTGCCCGACGTTGCCCGCGGCAGGACTATCCTTGTGGATGAGAATCGAACACCTGTCGTCCGCATACGTCTAAAATATAATTATTAGATTTTACTTACTGAAAACATTTTAGGAAAGCTTTAAGTTCTAAAACTCTTTACAATCTTTTTTTAAAAAAAAGTTATATTAATGGGGAGAGAGGTAGAAAAGAAAGGTATCAGTGGGTAATGGAACCGAGGTCGCCCGCATGGCAGTCCAAGACGCTAACCACTACGCTAGGGAAGACACATGTTAGAAGCGAGATCACAAAAGTAAGATATGAGAAAATAAGGTTACGTGTCTTTAAATTAGCCAATGGGGGATACGACACACAGAAGTTACTTTATATATATTAATAATAATAAATTTATAATTTTTTAGATATAATTTTGTAAAACTGTTTACTATTGTGACATTTGTTTCCACTCTCTATGCTGCTGTGAAATTTTTACATCTTATGCAACAGTTTATATATACAATTTTCTATGGATTTTTCAGTGATGAAGAGTTATTGGATGATAATTTAGGACCGAGTATATTTACAAAAAGCACAGAGGTATTTATCTTTGTTTCTATCTGCATAAAGTTCATTTAACTTAAAATTTACTTATATTGTTTACCATTGTGATTATAAAGTATTTTTCAAAATTTGATTTAATGTGAAAACTATTTAAAATTAAATACATAAAATATACTGCTTCTTATTGTACATTTCTTTTTTTTTTTTAATCTGATCTTTTTAAAAATACATTGATAGTAATTTTAAAAGTGTTTATTTTTCAGCTATGTTCAATGAGAAATGCTCAGCTACATTGTTAACTTCTTGCTATTATTTTTTTAAAACTAGTTTTAATATTGTTTTTTTTTTTTTAAATAATATCTTTTACTTTAAGCCATACATGATTGTAATTTTGTGTAAATGGTGCTTATAGCATTGTGGCTGATGTTTATTCCTTTAGAATGATTTGTTTGGTGAAGATGGGGATATTGATGAAGATGCCCTCCTTGGTGTGGATGAGACTGGGGGAAAATCTGTGTCAATTTCATTTTCCAATGATAACATACATTCAATCCCATCTAGGTAAGTCTGTGCACTTTGACACACATTTTATCTAGAAGTAAACAAAAAATGTGTTTATCTACTCCAACAATATTTTTTGCTCAAACATTTAATCAAAAGCTTTTTAAAAGTTTAATATTGACCAGGGTACATACCGGTTGAAAAAGTTAGGGAAAAATTAACTGAATTTTTCAAGTTGGGGGAAAATAGACAAAGTCTTGTAAAGTTTGTTAAATTCTAAAAAATGGAAAAACTAGAATGAAATAAATATATTTAAAAAAAAGTGAAAAATATCTAGTTAAAGTAAGTTATCATTTAGTCCCATTTTGTTTCTTAAATTTTTCAATGGGTACTTAAAAATAACATCTGCAAACCTTTTTTAAAAAATTGCGCATTATATGCAAACCTTTTTTAAAAATTGCACACTATCTGCAAAAGTTTTAAAAAATTACACAATATCTGCAAACATGTTTTTAAAAATTGCACTCTATCTGCAAACATGTTTTTAAAAATTACACACTATCTGCAAACATGTTTAAAAAAATTACACACTATCTGCAAACATTTTTAAAAATTACACAATATCTGCAAACATGCTTTCAAAAATCACACATTATCTGCATTCATGTTTTAAAAAATTACACATACACACTATCTGCAAACATGATTTTAAAATTACACACTATCTGCAAACATGTTTTTAAAAATTGCACACTATCTGCAAACATGTTTTTAAAAATTACACACTATCTGTAAATATGTTTTTAAAAAAGACACACTATCTGACATGAAGATATTTCACCTCTACCACACTATCTGACATTAAGATATTTCACCTCTACCACACTATTTGACATTAAGATATTTCACCTCTACCACACTATTTGACATTAAGATATTTCACCTCCACCACACTATCTGACATTAAGATATTTCACCTCTACCACACTATCTGACATTAAGATATTTCACCTCTACCACACTATTTGACATTAAGATATTTCAACTCCACCACACTATCTGACATTAAGATATTTCACCTCTACCACACTATCTGACATTAAGATATTTCACCTCTACCACACTATTTGACATTAAGATATTTCACCTCTACCACACTATCTGACATTAAGATATTTCACTTCTACCACACTATCTGACATTAAGATATTTCACCTCTACCACACTATTTGACATTAAGATATTTCACCTCTACCACACTATCTGACATTAAGATATTTCACCTCTACCACACTATTTGACATTAAGATATTTCACTTCTACCACACTATCTGACATTAAGATATTTCACCTCTACCACACTATTTGACATTAAGATATTTCACCTCCACCACACTATCTGACATTAAGATATTTCACCTCTACCACACTATCTGACATTAAGATATTTCACCTCTACCACACTATTTGACATTAAGATATTTCACCTCCACCACACTATCTGACATTAAGATATTTCACCTCTACCACACTATCTGACATTAAGATATTTCACCTCTACCACACTATCTGACATTAAGATATTTCACCTCTACCACACTATTTGACATTAAGATATTTCACCTCTACCACACTATCTGACATTAAGATATTTCACTTCTACCACACTATCTGACATTAAGATATTTCACCTCTACCACACTATTTGACATTAAGATATTTCACCTCTACCACACTATCTGACATTAAGATATTTCACCTCTACCACACTATTTGACATTAAGATATTTCACTTCTACCACACTATCTGACATTAAGATATTTCACCTCTACCACACTATCTGACATTAAGATATTTCACCTCTACCACACTATTTGACATTAAGATATTTCACCTCCACCACACTATCTGACATTAAGATATTTCACCTCTACCACACTATCTGACATTAAGATATTTCACCTCTACCACACTATCTGACATTAAGATATTTCACCTCTACCACACTATTTGACATTAAGATATTTCACCTCTACCACACTATCTGACATTAAGATATTTCACCTCTACCACACTATCTGACATTAAGATATTTCACCTCTACCACACTATTTGACATTAAGATATTTCACCTCTACCACACTATCTGACATTAAGATATTTCACCTCTACCACACTATCTGACATTAAGATATTTCACTTCTACCACACTATTTGACATTAAGATATTTCACCTCTACCACACTATCTGACATTAAGATATTTCACCTCTACCACACTATTTGACATTAAGATATTTCACTTCTACCACACTATCTGACATTAAGATATTTCACCTCTACCACACTATTTGACATTAAGATATTTCACCTCCACCACACTATCTGACATTAAGATATTTCACCTCTACCACACTATCTGACATTAAGATATTTCACCTCTACCACACTATCTGACATTAAGATATTTCACCTCTACCACACTATTTGACATTAAGATATTTCACCTCTACCACACTATCTGACATTAAGATATTTCACCTCTACCACACTATCTGACATTAAGATATTTCACCTCTACCACACTATTTGACATTAAGATATTTCACCTCTACCACACTATCTGACATTAAGATATTTCACCTCTACCACACTATCTGACATTAAGATATTTCACCTCTACCACACTATCTGACATTAAGATATTTCACTTCTACCACACTATTTGACATTAAGATATTTCACCTCTACCACACTATTTGACATTAAGATATTTCACCTCTACCACACTATTTGACATGAAGATATTTCACCTCTACCACACTATCTGATATTAAGATATTTCACCTCTACCACACTATTTGACATGAAGATATTTCACCTCTACCACACTATCTGACATTAAGATATTTCACCTCTACCACACTATCTGACATTAAGATATTTCACCTCTACCACACTATTTGACATTAAGATATTTCACCTCCACCACACTATCTGACATTAAGATATTTCACCTCTACCACACTATCTGACATTAAGATATTTCACCTCTACCACACTATTTGACATTAAGATATTTCAACTCTACCACACTATCTGACATTAAGATATTTCACCTCTACCACACTATCTGACAGGGGCGAAGCCACAGGGGGGGGCTGAGGGGGGCTAAGCCCCCCCTGGAATAAAAAAAAAAATCTTTTTCAACTCATTTTTTAAAAATATGTACTAAATTTGATAAAAAATTGGTAAATCTTTGTCACGCGAAAGTTCAGCCCCCCCTGGTAATTGGTAAATCTTTGTCCCGCGAAAGTTCAGCCCCCCCTGGAAAAAATTTCTGGCTTCGCCCCTGCTATCTGACATTAAGATATTTCAACTCCACCACACTATCAGACATGAAGATATTTCACCTCTACAACACTATCTGACATTAAGATATTTCACCTCCACCACACTATCTGACATTAAGATATTTCAACTCTACCACACTATCTGACATTAAGATATTTCAACTCCACCACACTATCTGACATTAAGATATTTCACCTCTACCACACTATCTGACATTAAGATATTTCAACTCCACCACACTATCAGACATGAAGATATTTCATCTCTACAACACTATCTGACATTAAGATATTTCACCTCTACCACACTATCTGACATTAAGATATTTCAACTCCACCACACTATCTGACATTAAGATATTTCACCTCTACCACACTATCTGACATTAAGGTATTTCACCTCTACCACACTATCTGACATTAAGATATTTCACCTCTACAACACTATCTGACATTAAGATATTTCAACTCCACCACACTATCTGACATTAAGATATTTCACCTCCATCACACTATCTGACATTAAGATATTTCACCGCTACCACACTATCTGACATTAAGATATTTCACCTCTACCACACTATCTGACATTAAGATATTTCACCTCTACCACACTATCTGACATTAAGATATTTCACCTCTACCACACTATTTGACATTAAGATATTTCACCTCTACCACACTATCTGACATTAATATATTTCACCTCTACCACACTATCTGACATTAAGATATTTCAACTCCACCACACTATCTGACATAAAGATATTTCACTTCTACCACACTATTTGACATTAAGATATTTCACCTCTACCACACTATCTGACATTAAGATATTTCACTTCTACCACACTATCTGACATTAAGATATTTCACCTCTACCACACTATTTGACATTAAGATATTTCACCTCTACCACACTATCTGACATTAAGATATTTCACCTCTACCACACTATCTGACATTAAGATATTTCACCTCTACCACACTATCTGACATTAAGATATTTCACCTCTACCACACTATCTGACATTAAGATATTTCACCTCTACCACACTATCTGACATTAAGATATTTCACCTCTACCACACTATCTGACATTAAGATATTTCACCTCTACCACACTATTTGACATTAAGATATTTCGCCTCCACCACACTATCTGACATTAAGATATTTCACCTCTACCACACTATCTGACATTAAGATATTTCACTTCTACCACACTATTTGACATTAAGATATTTCACCTCCACCACACTATCTGACATTAAGATATTTCACCTCTACCACACTATTTGACATTAAGATATTTCACTTCTACCACACTATCTGACATTAAGATATTTCACCTCTACCACACTATTTGACATTAAGATATTTCACCTCTACCACACTATCAGACATGAAGATATTTCAACTCTACCACACTATCTGACATTAAGATATTTCAACTCCAGCACACTATCTGACATTAAGATATTTCACCTCTACCACACTATCTGACATTAAGATATTTCAACTCCACCACACTATCTGACATTAAGATATTTCACCTCTACCACACTATCTGACATTAAGATATTTCAACTCTACCACACTATCTGACATTAAGATATTTCACCTCTACCACACTATCTGACATTAAGATATTTCACCTCTACCACACTATCTGACATTAAGATATTTCACCTCTACCACACTATCTGACATTAAGATATTTCACCTCTACCACACTATTTGACATTAAGATATTTCACCTCTACCACACTATCTGACATTAAGATATTTCACCTCTACCACACTATCTGACATTAAGATATTTCAACTCCACCACACTATCTGACATTAAGATATTTCACTTCTACCACACTATCTGACATTAAGATATTTCACCTCTACCACACTTTTTGACATTAAGATATTTCACCTCTACCACACTATCTGACATTAAGATATTTCACCTCTACCACACTATCTGACATTAAGATATTTCACCTCTACCACACTATCTGACATTAAGATATTTCACCTCTACCACACTATCTGACATTAAGATATTTCACCTCTACCACACTATCTGACATTAAGATATTTCACCTCTACCACACTATCTGACATTAAGATATTTCACCTCTACCACACTATTTGACATTAAGATATTTCACCTCCACCACACTATCTGACATTAAGATATTTCACCTCTACCACACTATCTGACATTAAGATATTTCACTTCTACCACACTATTTGACATTAAGATATTTCACCTCCACCACACTATCTGACATTAAGATATTTCACATCTACCACACTATTTGACATTAAGATATTTCACTTCTACCACACTATCTGACATTAAGATATTTCACCTCTACCACACTATTTGACATTAAGATATTTCACCTCTATCACACTATCAGACATGAAGATATTTCACCTCTACCACACTATCTGACATTAAGATATTTCAACTCCACCACACTATCTGACATTAAGATATTTCAACTCCACCACACTATCTGACATTAAGATATTTCACCTCTACCACACTATCTGACATTAAGATATTTCAACTCCACCACACTATCTGACATTAAGATATTTCACCTCTACCACACTATCTGACATTAAGATATTTCACCTCTACCACACTATCTGACATTAAGATATTTCACCTCTACCACACTATCTGACATTAAGATATTTCACCTCTACCACACTATTTGACATTAAGATATTTCACCTCTACCACACTATCTGACATTAAGATATTTCACCTCTACCACACTATCTGACATTAAGATATTTCAACTCCACCACACTATCTGACATTAAGATATTTCACTTCTACCACACTATTTGACATTAAGATATTTCACCTCTACCACACTATCTGACATTAAGATATTTCACTTCTACCACACTATCTGACATTAAGATATTTCACCTCTACCACACTATCTGACATTAAGATATTTCACCTCTACCACACTATCTGACATTAAGATATTTCACCTCTACCACACTATCTGACATTAAGATATTTCACCTCTACCACACTATCTGACATTAAGATATTTCACCTCTACCACACTATCTGACATTAAGATATTTCACCTCTACCACACTATCTGACATTAAGATATTTCACCTCTACCACACTATCTGACATTAAGATATTTCACCTCTACCACACTATTTGACATTAAGATATTTCACCTCCACCACACTATCTGACATTAAGATATTTCACCTCTACCACACTATCTGACATTAAGATATTTCACTTCTACCACACTATTTGACATTAAGATATTTCACCTCCACCTCACTATCTGACATTAAGATAGTTCACCTCTACCACACTATTTGACATTAAGATATTTCACTTCTACCACACTATCTGACATTAAGATATTTCACCTCTACCACTCTATTTGACATTAAGATATTTCACCTCTACCACACTATCAGACATGAAGATATTTCACCTCTACCACACTATCTGACATTAAGATATTTCAACTCCACCACACTATCTGACATTAAGATATTTCACCTCTACCACACTATCTGACATTATGATATTTCAACTCCACCACACTATCTGACATTAAGATATTTCACCTCTACCACACTATCTGACATTAAGATATTTCAACTCCACTACACTATCTGACATTAAGATATTTCACCTCTACCACACTATCTGACATTAAGATATTTCACCTCTACCACACTATCTGACATTAAGATATTTCACCTCTACCACACTATCTGACATTAAGATATTTCACCTCTACCACACTATCTGACATTAAGATATTTCACCTCTACCACACTATTTGACATTAAGATATTTCAACTCCACCACACTATCTGACATTAAGATATTTCACCTCTACAACACTATCTGACATTAAGATATTTCAACTCCACCACACTATCTGACATTAAGATATTTCACCTCCATCACACTATCTGACATTAAGATATTTCACCGCTACCACACTATCTGACATTAAGATATTTCACCTCTACCACACTATCTGACATTAAGATATTTCACCTCTACCACACTATCTGACATTAAGATATTTCACCTCTACCACACTATCTGACATTAAGATATTTCACCTCTACCACACTATCTGACATTAAGATATTTCACCTCTACCACTTTATCTGTCATTAAGATATTTCACCTCCACCACACTATCTGACATTAAGATATTTCACCTCTACCACACTATCTGACATTAAGATATTTCACATATCGTGCACTATCTGACATTAAGATATTTCACATATACCAGAATAAATTGGTTTGTGAATTTTTAAATTATTTGTTTGTTTGAGGAGCAAAAAGAACTAAATGTAATATGTAATAACAGGTGTGATTATTAAATATTGTACTTACTACTGCAATATTTTCAGGCATATATCTAGAGTACTAAATGTAATATGTAATAACAGGTGTGATTATTAAATATTGTACTAACTACTGCAATATTCACAGGCATATATCTAGAGTTATTACAGCAAGTCATCAGGTAAGACATATTTTATTCATCCCTTTAATCAAACACTTTTATATGCTGTCCATTCTGCTTTAGGTTATTTAATAAGCTTTGTCTTTGACTATATTAATATTACAAAGTTGATCTGAAATTTTTGCACCGCCTAGTATTTTTGTAAAAATAATAAAAGACTACATGTTAATGGTAAAATATTATCTCCACTTTAGAAAGCAATAAATTGATTAGCTATATGTATATGTCTGAAATTGATTTTTTTTTTATTCTTTGTATTTAGCACAATGATAATCAAGTTGTACTGGTGGATGAACAGGCTTTTGTATTTGATAAAACTGATACAGCTGACCTAGAGGATGAATTGAATATAGCTGGGGAGGATGAGGGACAGTATGCACTTCAACAGAATGAAGACCTGATGTATAATGAAGAAAGACAGGAAAGTTTTTCAGATAACATGTACCATAATGATGCTTCAGGTGTTGAGGAAGAACATTTAGACTATTCTAATAATAGGTATGCTTTTCATTGATGAAAACTTGAGTGTACACTTAAGGTTTTGTTTACTAGTACCCTTATGTATGATTCATCATACTTTAAATGTGTATGTTATGATTCTTGAATGTTTGTCATGACGTTTGAATGTTTAACATGATACTTTTAATTTGTTTGTCATGATACTTCAATTTGTGTGTAATGATACTTTGAATGTGTACGCTGCATTCCAAAATGTTCTGTGAGTATTTTTTTTTAAATTGACATTGAATAGTTTTTGTTTTTCTTTTTGAAACTTGGTTCAATCGTCACACTTTATGTCTGAAATTCTTGATAAGTTACAACTAAGAAGTCTACTTTTCAAGTACAGTTGAACCCGGTTATGTCGCCGGCCTAGTGGTTTGCAAAAAAAGCGCCGAAATAACAGATGATCGAGATAAACAAAAACAATATGGCGGCAAAATATTGACGTGCTTGAAATTTCTTTATGTACATGATGTGCGTTAATAAATGAGAATGTACATGTAACATTTTATTACACAACAGCGTTGGCGTTATTTAAAGCTAGCATAAACGTAACCAATCGCAAGAGGTAAATTAAAAAATCAAAAGACAGTGTTCTTGCAAAATAGGATCTCCATTCCCACTAAGGAAACTTACATGAGTCAACACCTGCCAATATTGGACCGTATATATTAATGTAGCATAAGTTAACACCCAATATAGAGATTCTTTCACGCCTGTATTTTGAGAAATAAATAATTATTTTTAATTATGCAAAACTTGTTTATTTGTTGTTTGCTTTTTCTTCTTGCGGAGTTTAAGTCTCTGTACGTCTTATATACGCGAAAATATGGCAGTGAGATGGTGAAGTGGCATCGATAACTAACATTTTCAAAAGCTGGCGATTGATCATAGGGATTGCAGACCTGCCTACTCTCCCGCATTGTGCAGGAGTTCTACGCATTTTTTTCCGCACACCTTAAAAATTCTTCAGCTTTTTTGTTCAAAGTTTCGGTTGTTTCAGTTTTTGAGTAATTGAGCTGGTCTAATTTTTTTCCTTTTCTAACACACGTCTCTAAATACCCAAATACCCAGTACTATAATTCCGCTTTTTTTGCAAACATCCCCACTTCTCCTGTGTAATATTATTAAGGAAAGCCTATCTTGTCTCCCCCGCTTTTCTTGCTAACATCCCCACCCCTCCTATGTGTAAGCCTCTCTTGTCTTGCTTTGTGTTTGGCAATGGTACTAGTACCTAGCCTACCACTCCTCCTCTTTTTCTGTCCTATCCCCACAGTGTGCACAGCACATGTCCTAATATATCAGTTGATAAATTCGCACTACATTGAATTGTCAAGCTGTACCAAACTCTTATAAAACCTTTTTAGTTTACCCTTGGGGTTTAAAGGTTTTAAGCCACTGAATTTTAACATTGTGTTTAGCAGTAAAATAATAAACTACGGGTACAAAACATTTCTGTTTTGTAGATAAACATCTTAACTAACTAAAATTGTACATTTTATATTATAATAGGGATGCTAAAAGCTTCAAACTAATTAATTAAAATGTACTTAAGAAGTTTGGTAAGCAAGGGAGGTAACATAGATCATTTTAACCCTGATAAATCAGCTTCAGTTGTTCTTCTTTCAAAGAATCTTTGTTACTCAGATTTTTTTCTTTTAAAAGTTCACAACTTTATTTCATTGTTATCCAATTTTAATAAATGATATACGAATAAATTCTCTCTTTAATATCCTTCTATTGCATAATTGTTAACATTTATTTTGAACATTTCAAGTCACATAATTAGCCTATGTCTAACCTCAAAAAAAGATAATAGGCCTATAAATAAATAAAGAGCCCTCTTATTTAATAAACAAAATAATTAAAGAGTAGTATTTAATAAGACCAATGATCACTTTTCTTTAACATCTCTACATTAGTACTTATCAATATGGTTATATTGGTTTTCATTAATAATAGTCTCTGTCACAATAGTTTGTGTATAATTATAATTTTTTTAATGTTTTTTTGTTACGCTGCTCTAAATCTTCCTCATTAGTTGGAAAATCTCCCACATAACTAGCCTCTGTCTTCCTCATGGGTCTAGTGGGGGGTAGGCAGGTCTGGGATTGAGATAACCAACATTAAGTGGCAAATTTGGCCCTCTTTTATGCTTGAGATATTAGGGTTCGGCGACATAAAATAAATGACATATCCGATGAGAAAATGCTAAGACAAAGAGAGAATTTGGCAGTTCCACTTCAAAAACGTCGACTTAATAGGGTTGGCGAGTTAACCTAAGTCGAGATAACCGGGTTCAACTGTAATGGTTCTCTAAACGATTGAAAATTAACACATCAAATGATTTGTGAGTTACAATGCTTGTGTGTTACAATGTTCTTCTATACTCTACACCTCACTGTCAGTGTTAGCTAACATTAAAATACTTTGTAAATGTAGTTAGCGTACATAAAATGCAGTCTACTAGAAATTTAAAACAATATTTTAACCCAATAATATGATGTTGTCTTTTTTGCTGGCAGCATACATAATGGGAGTTTGAAAGAACAAATTATTGATGAAAAAAATGCAAAAGCAACACAACTGAACATGAACTTTATGATTGAGACATTAAGTCTATAGTGTGGATAGGTTATTTTAAATTAGGCAATGCTGCTTTAGGTAAATAATGCTACAGATGAGTGAATACAAAATTAAATCTATAGTATGTATGTAGGTTTTAAAACAAACCTATAAAGACTGAGTTGAGAAACTTGTCTAAAATAATAGATATAGTTTTAAAAATATTAAATTATGTCATCCAACTGTACTATTTACAGTGGTAACTTGATCCATTTCAAATTATTTGATGTATACCAAATTAATTTTTCCCATAAGAACTAAAAGGACAAGGTATTCCTCTATTTCCATAACAAAAATCCTATTATTGGCATATTATAGCACTACATATAATTCTTTTTTATCACCATCCCTCTCCCAACTAAAACATTCATGTAATATATTCATGTGTGGCAACTAAAAACAACAAAACTTTTTTTAATGAAATGTCACCCATCAACCCAAAGCCTGATTGCATTCCTCTCCCCACCACACCTCTCTTTTGATCTTCTGTATTGACATTCGATTATTTGCTTCAAAACAAAAGAGTTATCGTTTTTGTTTTTATGAATCTACCCATTGTGTTTTTTTCATAACTCTTGACTACTTTATTTTATAAACAAAGCTAAATTTAACCTAATGCAACAAACACTAGAGTATTAATTATCGCCTACTCATTGTTGATGTTAAAAACGGATTCCTCATAACTAATCTTGTAGTCTTTGTATATTTCTAAAAGACCAGAACTCGTCGTTGGGGTTGAAATCAATTGTCAAACACCAGCAAAAACATGTTTTTTGTTTATGGAAATGATTCTGAAATGGCACCGGAAGTTCATTATCACTTCTGTTTCAAAAAGTCATGCCTCATTAAGACTTGTCAATTTACTTTCATTACCTGCAATTGTAAACATTCTTGGAATATTGTGTGGGCATTATAAACTATATAAACTATAAGTAATACAACATAGGGACCCTCCAATAAAACTGTTATTTTCTTGAATATTTAATTCAATTTAATACATTTAAACTTAAATTGGTATGCCTCTGCTGGAGGCCCCCGTAACACAGAGTACCTATTAAGTTTCAACTTAGTTACTGTGTAGACACTTTGCTAAACTACCTAACCTAACCCAGAAATGCTTATATTTTTATAAATATATTGATAGTATTGATAGAATCCCAAATTTATAATAGGCCTACCGGTAAGTGAACATATTTTTTATTGTGGTTACATCGTTAGCTTACTTGGCCAGATATGCATTTCTGTAATAATACTAGAAGACCCAATAAAAAAAATTAGTTCTTTTGAACTTTGAAAATGGATAGGGCCGGGGGGGGGGGAGGGGGAAAAAAAATTTCATTATGAGATGAAACTCAGGTGTATTTAGACTGTTAAAGAAAATTTTTAAACACTTGCTTTTTTATACAAATATTTTTTTGAAATATTCTTCCATTACTAATTAATGACAAACTGAATCGAACCCAAACTTTGGGTTATACTGAACCAGCTACAAACTTGAGTTGTTACCAAACTGAACTTCTAAAAGTGAGTTTGATTCCCATCTCTAATTTAAATCTATTGCTAGACCTACCAATAGAGACAATATGCTCCACTATAGGCACAACCTGAAAGCCCTGTAGTTTCATTCAGACATTGATTTTGATCACATATTCCTGCAAGCAGAATTGATTGTACTGTAGGAAACTTCTTGCTTTGTTTCTCTGTCTATGAAAGTATTGCAATGGATGATATAAAACTCTCCAATCCACTTAAAGCTCTAAGGCAAGAGAGATTAACAAGGTTAGCATCTGGTGTTTAACATGTGAGTAGCATACCAAACAAAAGTCACATACTAAACAAAGCTGTTGTCTTTAAATAGGACATATAATTAAAGAAAAGACACATACTGAGGTATTACTGTATTTAGTTCTTTTTTTGAATGATGCATATTAAGCCCTACTTGTTGTTTTGAATTTTAAATTTATAAATTATTTGAATGTCATTTAACTTTGTTTATTTTAGGCTCAAATTAATCTTTACGTTTTGGAAAGTCTATAATCCCTGCAAATGTAATCGTGAAAGATTTGAACAAATGTATTGAAAGTAGGTTCTTAATTGTTATAGTTAATTTTCTGTGTTATATATGTTAGAATTATTCTTTGAACAGGCTACTCCAGTCAACAGAAAGAGAAATGGCTTATGTTGGTCAAGAGGGTTATGAAGATACTACAGCTTTATATAGCCACATGAGAGATGGGAACTATCCTGACAGTCGCAATGAAGATTCTGTTGTTGACACATCAAGTGTTGAGCTTGGTTATGAACAACCGATAACCCATGAAGAACAAGTAAGTACACATAGAATATAACTCACACACATATACAAATTGTGCTGACCACACTATCCTCTTGTATGTTGTGGCAATAAAATTGTAAACAGCTACTTCAATGATCTGTAATGAACATGTTCTTTGTGTTGGGGAGAAAGTTGACTTCAGGGTGATTATTTACTGTAATGTTGGATAGTTTCAAAAACAGCTGTAAACAGTATTAGCTGAACATCATTCATTGGCACAAGTGTTCTAAAACTTAGGCCCTCATACAAGAAGGATTTTTTCAGTCATAGGTGTCAGTTTTCAGCTTATTAGAAGATTTGATCGATTTTTTCTAAGATGTGAAGTTAGAAGGCCATTAAATGAGCAGTTCATTGTGTGTATTGAACTTTTTGTAGATTCTAACATTCTTCTACTAGAAAACCTTAGTTTTATTGGCCAGAGCACATAACATTTTTTATATTCCAAATCATAATTGTAGTGAGTAATGGCAGATCATGATATAAAAAACCTTTACCTATAGTGGTGGAAAGTTTCAAGTATTAGACATTTTAAAAGTTTTCTTTTTTTGGTTGTTTTTACATGCTATTTGTTATGTTTGCTTCTTAGGTTCACCTTGAGTATGACAACTTACATGAGCATCATATTGGTGTTACAGAAAACTTACAAGAGGTTGGTACTGGTTTTTTTTTCTGCTTTAGAACAATAATTGTTTATAGTCAGAGATAAAGATATAAAATATATATTTTTTACTGTTCATTTTTTTAAATGTTTAGCCTATACTATCAAATGAAGAGTATGTCAGTGAAAGTGAAAGTGATGAAGAGAATTCTCGACATAATCGTGGAAAATTTACTAGTGAGAGAACAGGAGTAATATCTCTTGCCACTGTCCCAGCCAGAGAAGCAATACCTGATACATTAGGTCAGAGATAAATTCATTAAGTGCATTTACTTTAGACATTAATGTGTTAACCTCAACATTTTAGTTTAAAACATCAGGTTATTATTACATATTTTGTTTTCTTAGAAATCAATGATGAGCAGGCAGCACAAATAGAACAATTCATGTCCGACAAAAGCAGAGGTAACAAGGCAAACAATCGGGGTCGCCAGAGTGTTCACAGCAGATTGGGCGTTAAGCCTAATGTAGGACCTCAGCCTTTACTTCCAGATCCAAGACTCAATAATATGTTTCAACGGCCTAGACTTGGTCATTTTCAAAACTCTTCAAATGTTACTTTTCCAGGCGGGATGAATCAAAGAGGAACCTTTTTGAACAGAATGATTCCTGAATTGAATTCTTTTCCCATAAGGCCTCAAGGTCAAAGAGTTCCCTTCCCACCTGGACCACCATTTCCTTTTAATCTTCCCATTGGTCAAAGATTTCCCTTCCAAAACCTTCGGCCAATGGGAAGATTTGCAGGAGTGCAAAGAAGCCAATTTATGAGATCAGAACAGAAAATGCCTCAACCAAATTTGTCAACTAATTTAAGACTCATGGGACCAAATCCAAGTTTACCTTCGTACAGAATGCAATTTGGTCAGGACATAAGAAGCTCAGCTCCTTCCTTTCAAACCCCACAGCCATTGTTCAGAGCCAGAGGAAAGAATCCTAATCAAGGTCAACCTATACCTTCTCTGATTCAACCAGTTTCAGTCCCAAATATTCCTCAACGTCCCTCTCCTCATCAAAGATTAGGGCAGATGCAGAACAAAAATAAAATACATCAAAATATTCGTTCACCACATCCATCCCAAGGATCGCAGGCAATCCCCCAGCTGCTGCAAATAAATCATCCGAAGCTTATGCAAGGTGACATCCATATTGTCAAAAAACATAAGATCTACATCAATCCTAGATTCCAGACTCCAACTATCAGACATCAGGTTGGAATAGTTCCTTGAATCTTAAAGAAATAGTGTATAAGTTTTTGTTAGAAATTAAAATACTTATCATAATTGAAGTCAATCTAAATATTCGGATTAGGAATTTGTACATTTTAAATTGGTCATTTGCTGTAGATGAAGATGCTAAATAGAAATTTCTCATATTATTTAACTGCTGTAAGATTGTGCTCCCTATTGACATGCAGTTTTATTTTTTTCAGACTCCACCGACTAATACAAGAACTGTCCCAGCTCCACCGACTAATACAAGAACTGTCCCAGCTCCACCGACTAATACAAGAACTGTCCCAGCTCAAGTGCAAAAGTAGGTCATTTAGTAAAAAATAAAGTATCTCATCGGCAGGGGCGAAGCCAGAAATTTTCCCAGGGTGTGCTGAACTTTCAAGTGACAAACATTGATTAAATTTTTTGAAAATTTAATACATATTTTACACAAATTTATGAAACAAAATTTTATAAAATATTTCAGTGGAGAAGGAGGGGGTCTTAGCGACACACTCCAGGATTCAAACCCAGGACCTTCGGTACGCCAGCTGGACACCCTGCCTCTTCTTTTAGTATTTAGTGTTTTTCTTGTAGCTTGGTCAGCACTATATCTGTATATAAATATATATATTAAGTAGGATATCAATTTTAATCACAATTGGTCAGTTTAAAGAAACATGCCCTTATTGTGATATAGCTATTTTTAGTATTATGTAGTGGAGTGATTAGAATCCCCACCTGACACTCAGGTGACCTGGGTTTGATTCTCCTTTGCGTAGTATTGTTACATTATTTTTTGTGTGACAACAATGTAGGCTAATAGTCACCTGGTGCAACACCTGGCAATTTAGCTAGTGTATATATACATAGTTGAGTAGCAGCAAAATATAGTTCAGCTCAGAATTGATCAATCATTTAGCTTTTGTTTTTCTTTTTTCTCGATCACAGGGCCAAAGCTATTCTAGAAAAAGCAAAACAGAATCAACTGAAACAGACACAATTGACTTCAAGTCTAAAGAGAAAATCTTCTGACACTATCGAAAGTTCACCTAGTAAAGTGATCAAGACTGAAGTGAAGACAGATATGAAAACAGAAACTGTTCAGTTAGAACAGGTAACTAAATTTCATAGCTCACCCTACGCTGTGCTAAATGTAGTAAACAATCAAATAAAGCTAATTTATAAATAATATAAACTTATTCTCTCTCACTGAATGTTTATTAAGTGTGATTTAGATTATCAAAACTAAGTCATTTCTATATTATTTTTTAGTTGGTGCCAGATCGGTAATACAATAAAATGATTGAACTCAATCAATTGATTCTTCAGACAGAGTAAATAAATGTGAAAGTAGAACCAGAACTATAAATAACTGCATTAAGCTATCATGTTCTTTCAACTCTAGGGAGAGGCTTTGAATGAAGAATCTCTGAAGATCAAGGCACTTCTAGAAGAACAAAAGCAAAAAAGGGAATTGATAAAAAAACAAAAAGAGATTGCGCGGCAAAAACAGGCTGCTCTGAAACGAAAAGAATTAGAAGCTAAAATGAAATCAGAAGGTATTTTTATGCAATAACTTTAATTATGACTTATAATGGTGAAACAGTTATCTGAAATGTCTAGACTAGCCTACTTGACCTCATTGATTATTCAATGTCACATACAATAACTAAACATAAAACAGAAAAATCTATTTTTAAAAGGGTGCTCTAATAATGAAGACATAATCAGTTTATTACAAAATCATTCTTACCCTATTTCTAAGGTATTGTTTGAATATTCTATATGTACCGTAAAATCTCAAGTATTAGCCGCACTTGTGTTAAACATTTTTTAGACCCCTACTGTTTTACTTTTATATTGTTATTATTTATAATATTGCTACATTTATTTGCTTTGTCCTATGTTGGTAAAATTTTTAATCATTAATTAGCTTCATATTTCTTAGCCTTGAGAATTATATCCGTGTTCTTAGTGGTTTGTTGCTCAATCTTATATGCGTTCTGAGCTTATGTTATGTATCAGCGCTGTACAAATAGAATTATTATTAGTCATCGGAAGGGGAACGCAAGTAAAATTGAAGTTCAAGTGTACAAGCCGCACCCAAAATCTATTGGGTGAACCTGTATAATTTATTAATCCATATTTTTATTTTTCACTGTTGTTTGTGAATTTAAATTTTTTTGTCGTATTATCAAATATCAGCTATGTAATATAGATTATTATACTTTATTTTAAAGACTGAAAGCCCAGGATCCTAATAAGAAAGTTATAAAGTCAGATGACCTTCCAATATTTTTAAATTAAGAATTTAAAGATCGGAAAATTCTCAATGTTACAGATGCTACAAAATAAATTACTGTAGTATTAGGTAATTGTATGGCCAGCACTATGCACATCCGCCTTTCCTTTACCCCAACTAAGGTCAGGTACCCATCAGAGCTGGGTAGACTAAGGGACACCCTCCAGACCCGGGAAAAAATCATAGCCTCCACTAGGATTTAAACCCAGGACCTTTGGTTTGCCAACCGAACACACTGCTGCTCAGCCACCGTGCTCCCCCCCCATCCTAAATTACTAGCTGTAGGCTAAACTAGAGATAAGTAGCATAGAAACACACAATATTGATAATTTTATTACAAATAAAGTCATAAAATGTACAAATATAAGTTAACTAGCAGATGGATGCCCGATTCTTCGAATGGGCTTTGTGTAGAATATGCTTGACACATTATAGTTTTTTAGTTTTGTTTTTGCAACATACATAAAGTAGTATGTTTTTTTGTGGTGAGTATTTTTTTTTAAATTTATTGTTGTTTTGCACACTTTAATATTCACCAGTTCAATATACAACTAAAAAGGAAAAACAAATAAGAATCATTTTTTTTATTTCTTGCTCAAAGTATTACCAATGTGATCTAATGGTGTGAGTTTATTGGGTAATTAAACTCTTTCTGTAAAACAGAACTCACATGTCATTTAAAAAGTACTTTTAATTTAAAAATGATTGTTTGATATATTTTTTTGCGACAACATTAGTCGTAGATCAATATTTTTTTTTTTAATTTTTTTTTTATTTGTTGGTGTTATTTGCTATTTATTTATTTATTGTTGCTTTGGAAGCAAACTTAGAATTAAATTTTAAATTCAATAGGAAAAACAAAAACAAATGGAACCCATATGAATCATAGTTTATACAACGTATACGATACAAATAAAAACTTTAAAAAGTTGATCCCGTCAATTTAAACATTGCCCGGCAATTGAAAAATTTCCCGCTATAAAGTTTATAATACCTTTACACAGAATAGGCTAGGTATAAAACAGAATGCGCAATCCCTATATACGCATTCACTAAAAGTGAAGCTCGCTTCTGCCATTATTTTTTTTGGGCAATGCAGCGGTCGCTAGAGACGCTACTATAGTAAAATGAGAAAGGATATCTCGTCGGCATCCGTCCGTCTCCAAGAGACGATGGTGTAGCTTCACGGCAAAGGTGACCAGCTGCACCGCCGAGAATGGCTGTGGAGGCCAACTCGGGAGTGGCAATCCCTGCCGCACTTCAGGCATTTGAAGGTGGATGGCTGTTGTAAAGGAACCTTCCGCCTCGCTCTTTTCTGGATGGCAGCTTACATGCGCCCAGTTTCTGCGCGGGATGTGCCAAGCCTGACTGCGAGCCTCCAGGTTGGTCGGTCAGAAGCTTGGCATTCCCATGTGTCAAGGTCGATTGAGCTCTCGTTCAGGTCTCTTTTGCAAAGGTCCTTGAATCGCAGTTTTGGGCGCCCTATCTTCCGGTGGCCTTCGACCAGTTCTCCATAGAGGAGGTCTTTAGGAATGCGACCTGCATTCATCCTTTTCACATGGCCGAGCCACCTGAGGCGTTTCTCACTGAGCACAGCGTGAAGGCTGCTCATGTTGGCTCTCCCCAGCACCTCTGTGTTGGAGACCCTATCCTGCCACTTGATCTGCAGTATTCTCCGTAGGCACCTCATATGGAAGCTGTTGAGTTTCTTCTCGTGCCTCGCGTAGGTGGTCCATGACTCACAGCCATACAGGAGAGTGCTGAGTACGCAGGCGTGGTAGACGCGCAGTCTGGTCCTCTCAGTGAGGCTGGAGTTGTCCCACACTCGCTGTTTTAGTTGGGCCATGACTGTGGCTGCCCTGGCGATCCTGCTGTTGATCTCCAAGTCGATGGACTGTGAACTCGAGATAATGGACCCGAGGTATGTGAAGCTCTCGACAACCTCCAAGGTGTGTCCATCGATGACGATGTTTGGAGGAGTCTCCGTGCCCTGAGCCATGACGTTAGTCTTTTTCAGGCTTACAGTCAGGCCGAACTCCTTGCATGCATGAGAGAAGCAAGTGACGAGCTGCTGGAGTCCGTCTTCGGTGTGTGATGTCAAGGCTGCATCATCAGCGAAGAGCATCTCTCGAATGAGGACCTTTTTGACTTTGGTCTTGGCACGAAGACGCGCTATGTTGTAGAGCTTGCCATCAGACCTGGTGTGAATGAAAACACCCTCGCTGCAGTCCTTGAAGGCGTGTTGGAGGAGCATGGAGAAAAAGATGCCGAAGAGTGTAGGCGCGAGGACGCAGCCCTGCTTTACTCCGCTGCTGACTGGGAATTCCTTGGAGGTTGCGCCATTGTAGCAGACAGTGCTGGGCATGTTGTCGTGGAAGGACCTGACCACCGCAAGCAGGTGTGGGGGACATCCGATCTTCTGCAGCAAGCTGAATAGTCCGCCTCGGCTGACCAGATCAAATGCCTTTGTGAGAATTACCCATTTTCTTTTCATTATTATAGGATTAGGCCAATATGATGTAAAAATATAGGCCCTATTACCCGGTACTGATTTTTAAAAAAGCTTAGGCGTAGCTCGGTACCGGTAACTAAATTGCTACGGCTATATATACTTTTTAAACCAAAATAATGTTTTAAAATTATAAAGGGAAATAGGCATATAATTCATAATGAGTTAATATGAGGTTGTTTATCCCGTTGTTTATCCTTTATGGAGTCAGGAAAGCCATGCAGTTTGACATACTTGTTGTTACGATAATCAATCGTTGTCGCATTATTGTTGTAGTTAATTACACAACCGTTTTTGCACATTTTGCCTGAAACATTAGCTTTGGGTGTTTGAACTTGTAGATTTGAAGAAAAAGACATTGTAGGCTAAATAAGCATAAATATAGAGTGTAACCAGGACCGCTGCGTTTAAATAAGCTTAGTATGGCGTCGGTATTACTGCCCAAAACAGAAAAAAATGTGATTGCGCATTTTGTTCTATACCTATTCTGTGGACATTATAGACACGAATTAAAACGTGAAGGAATTTTTTATTTGCAAACTACAACGTAAGTTGTATATGTCTTAAGCGGCATTAAAATCATTAATCATTACCCATTATAACAGTTTAAAAATTGCCCGCTATAAGTTAGGACGCAAATTAAAACGTTAATATATTTTGTTCTATTCATTCATAAAGTACATTAGCGAACGTTGAAGCGAAGTTAATTAAAATGAATACGCACAATTTGATGACGTCATAAAAAAAGACAGCTCTAGCTATCTCTGCGTGGAGTTTGATGACGCAATACAGAAATAATCTCAGCGCGTCCTTTTTTTTCTTTATTTTTAGCGCGATGGATCGAATAATGATAAAAAGTTGTACTGGCAAAGTCAATGTGAATCAAAAGTTGTGTTTTATTTGCGTATTTTGACCAAACTGACCACTGCGGTCATCCTTATTTTTAAAAACCTTGACAGTGTTCACCGCCGTAACGCAAAAAATATTTGTAGCAAATTTCACGTTTTTATGTCCAGTATTTAAAAAGATTATGCGGTATGTACACACATATATACATACATACCCACATACATATTCCTTTTGAGATTTATATATATCTATGATGTGCTGTGTTTTGCTATATAAAAATTTTTAACATTCAAAATGATAATTTTGCATCGGTAAGTCCTTAGACCTAGACATAAAACGCACTAAATAGTCACTTTGTTGGACTTAACCGGGTCACCTAAAAGAAATGTTTGGGAAACGCTGGTCTAAAATATTTTGATATAAAGTGGCTGAAAGAACCGTTATATTTTTCAGACATAGTCGCAATTTTAGAGTGTGTGTGGTTTGAACTGTTTCACTCTAATGTTTCTATTCATTCCTTTCAACTTTAAAATACTACACTTTCATCATTTATTTTAAATGAGCTCATTTATAAGCGCTAATTTAAGCTATTCTACTTCTGTTAAATAAACATTCTTTTTTTAAAAAGCAAATATGATATTATCTTTTAAACTAAATTTTAGATTGTTTTTTTTTTTTCAGACAAATTAATTTCAAATATTGTTGAAGCTGCATCAACAGTAACTACTGGTCAAGTTAAACCTATTAGTGCAGGAGTTGCATCTCGTCTTGGGCCACCTCCAAATCAGCTGCCTACATCTTCAGTCACAAAAACAGTCAATCAAGATCCTTTTGTCACTCAAGCAAACAGAACACAAGCCAAATTTCAACCTTCTTTTAACACGCCAAGGCAAGCATTTGCTCCTAGGAAAATAATCCCCAATAAGTTGAGACCAGCAACATCCTCTGAATCCCAGAATACTTTCACAGTTTATCAACAGAGACCTGGTACTGGCTTAAACACACCAAGAATTCCTTCCTATGATCAGCTTAGATTTTCTGTATCCAACACAACATCTACTGCACCAAGTTCAACTAAAAGCTCAGACCCCAGATTCAGGGGACCTAATGCCATGGTAGACCCCAGATTCAGGGCACCTAATGCCTTGGTAGACCCCAGATTCAGAGGGCCTAATGCCATTGTAGACTCCAGATTCAGTGGGTCTAATGCCATGGTAGACTCCAGATTCAGGGGGCCTAATGCCATGGTAGACCCCAGATTCAGGGGGCCTAATACCTCAGTGAGTCCCAGATACAGATTTCAGCAATTATCAACTCATACTCCTCCTCCCCAACTCCCAGCACAATTTTCCACTCCACCACCATCCAATCAGAATCCTAGGTTCCAAGTTTCACAGCCAGTAAATCATCAGCATCAACAGCCACAAGCAGACTCTTATAACTTTCAGTCATTCAATGTTCAACCTTCACAACCTAGTCAATATCAACCATCCCAGGCTTCACACTATCCCTCACAGTTATTAAACTATATGCAGCCACCAGTTCAGAATTATATGAATCCTCCTCCTGTTGGAACTCAGCACCAAAATATTTCAACTGTAAGCCAGGTGGCCAACAACTCTGAAATGTACAATACTTCACAAAATCAACAGTACCGGAACTCTTCCTCTGCTCCGACGTATCAAGCTCAGACCCAATCGGTGCACAGTTATTATTCCCAGATTCCCACTAGTCAGGTGAGTTTATCCATTGAGTACAATGTGTATATAACCATCATCATGTTCATCAAAGGTTTTTGTATTCATCAAAGTTGATCTAATGCCAGTACGTGATGAAAAAGAATCAGGAGGTACAGCTACCAAGTCAAGTAAATACAATCACCTGACATTGTTCCTCTATTTGTCTGTTATTGACTCCTAAATTTGATCAAGCTGCAATATATTCTCATCCATAATATTACGGACCTGGCTAATTTACTTTTTAATTAAAGAGACCGCAATAATGAAATTAAAATGTATTTACTTTTACGTAACTTACCGTATATACTATACTCACGTGTGCCAACAATTTTGACAAAAAGTAGGGGCGCAACATGTACACATGACACTGTTATTTAAAAGTTTGAAAAACATCACTACTCTGTCTCGATCAATATGTATACCTGTTAGCATACCCAAAGTGATAGTTTTTCTTTTTGGAAATGCATCATCTTAATATTTAAGAAATTTTTATTAAATATTTTTTACGGTCATTAATTTTTTAAACACATTTTTAAGCATTTCTCTTTCTATGAATAGAACTGCCAAGTTAACCAAAAAGGTTTTAAATCTAATTATGTTGCTTGAGGCTAATTAAGGATAATTATGACCTATTATGTTACAAAAAAAGGTAATCTGTTATCACTTTTGTCTAAAACTGATAGGTCTCTGTATCATCAACTACTGGAAATGAGCAGGCTAGTTATGGACAAAGGATACAAACAATAGGTCAACATGTTCAGCCTACAACTGGTGGACAAATTCAATCAATTCTACAGAATGTCAAATCAGCTCCTAAAATGCAAGTCCTCCACTCTACTGCTTCTGGCTCCAGGGAAGTTACAGTAAGTTACCTACACCAATCAATTCAAGTTTAAATTCAATAACTACATCAAAGCCATCCCTGTCCAGGTCTAAGACTTGTTAGCTGACTGTATGATATGCTTCTAGCCATTCCTGTCTTGGTCAAAAACGTGTCAGCTATCTATATGATATGCTTCTAGCCTATTCCTGTCTTGGTCAAAAACGTGTCAGCTATCTATCTGATATGCTTCTAGCCATCCCTGTCTTGGTCAAGAACTTGTCAGCTATCTATCTGATATGCCTCTAGCCATTCCTGTCTTGGTCAAGAACTTGTCAGCTATCTATCTGATATGCCTCTAGCCATTCCTGTCTTGGTCAAGAACTTGTCAGCTATCTATCTGATATGCCTCTAGCCATTCCTGTCTTGGTCAAGAACTTGTCAGCTATCTATCTGATATGCCTCTAGCCATTCCTGTCTTGGTCAAGAACTTGTCAGCTATCTATCTGATATGCCTCTAGCCATTCCTGTCTTGGTCAAGAACTTGTCAGCTATCTATAAGATATGCCTCTAGCCATTCCTGTCTTGGTCAAGAACTTGTCACCTATCTATATGATATGCCTCTAGCCATCCCTATCCTGGGATATGACTTTCCCATTCTATTTATACATCTTAATTTCAAAATTAAAATATAATTCTTGAAATTTAAACAGGTTAGAATTTAAAGCCCCCTGATTTTTTTAAGATAACATGGCATTGTTATATTAAAATGTATTATGTTGAATGAAGGAATAACCTTATGTTGAATGAAGGAATAACCTTATGTTTAATGAAGGAATAACCTTATGTTGAATGAAGGAATAACCTTATGTTTAATGAAGGAATAACCTTATGTTGAATGAAGGAATAACCTTATGTTGAATGAAGGAATAACCTTATGTTGAATGAAGGAATAACCTTATGTTGAATGAAGGAATAACCTTATGTTGAATGAAGGAATAACCTTATGTTGAATGAAGGAATAACCTTATGTTGAATGAAGAAATAACCTTATGTTGAATGAAGGAATAACCTTATGTTGAATGAAGGAATAACCTTATGTTGAATGAAGGAATAACCTTATGTTGAATGAAGGAATAACCTTATGTTGAATGAAGGAATAACCTTATGTTGAATGAAGGAATAACCTTATGTTGAATGAAGGAATAACCTTATGTTGAATGAAGGAATAACCTTATGTTGAATGAAGGAATAACCTTATGTTGAATGAAGGAATAACCTTATGTTGAATGAAGGAATAACCTTATGTTGAATGAAGGAATAACCTTATGTTGAATGAAGGAATAACCTTATGTTTAATTGAAGAATATTTCTATTTAACACTAAAGTTATCTTGTTGCTATTTGTGATTATTCTCAGGCTGCTATTAACCAACAAGTTGATGTGTACACTGGACCACAGAAAATTGTCATTTTCAATGTGCCACAGCAAGCAACTAGAGAAACCATTATCAAAATCTGTCGACACTTTGGTATTGTCATGGTAATACATTGATTTTTAGTGCGTGTGTATATACAGACACTCTAGAATTTGTAATGTTCTGTCATTCAAGCCGTATAGCAGCCAATCACAAAAAAAGGGGAAGGGTCTATTTATTCGTCGGGAATCAACTTCCCAGTTTTCCACCAAGATAACAATGAAATAGTCTACTTCAAAAGAAACAAGAGAGTGTCCCTGGTAGACATTTTGGCCAGTTGTTCTGAGGAGTCTTGTCTACTATAGACTTGTCACTTTGTTCTGTCTTCGTCATTTTCTTCATAGCAAGCTTGACTATATAGAGCATAGGTTTTCAACCTTTTTCGGCTCACCGCCCCTTTTAATTTTTTTTTCCCGCTTACCGCCCCCTTCCCTCAATTTAATTTTAGCGCCCACTTACCAAATGGTAATAGCATAAAATCCACTTTCCACAAAAGAGGGTGATAAGAATGCAATACAAAATTGTTGCCAAAACTCACAGACCAAGAGAAGCTGATTGATTTTCTCCCAAAGAATGGCATTTGCTTTTCAAAAACTCGAGCACCGAATCCAAGTCTCACACATTACCGTATATTTAAACAGTCATCTTTTGCTAACCAATAGACCTCTGAGTGCAGTAGCCATCGCTTGTAGTCCTCGTCAATGAACAATATTTATTTTGCCACAAAGTACATAAGAACAATAAAGCAATAGTCAAAGACATAACAAGAAAATTATAAAATTCACAAACAATAAAAAATTATATCGTCATCTGCTATTCTCAACTGCTTAGCATTCGCTCATTTTCTTTCAGCTTTTGGTTTAACTTACACCTGTGAACAGATCGTATCGCACATCAAAGCTGTTTTAAGCATACAAAGATGTTATCTACACTTGACCGCTCAATGAGTTTTTATGCTCATCTTCTTTAATTAAACATAAATATAATTAATTCTAAAACAAATTTATTTGTTTTATTAATTCAGAAATATAAGAGACTTATTTAATAGCACTATATTATGTAATTTCTCTAATTATTAATGTTTAAAATATAAACTCCTTAAATGGACAAAATAATTAATGCAGGAAATGTTTATTTACAACTGCTTAACGTAAATTATTTTAATTCTCTAATAATTAAATTTTGTTATGAATACCATAATGTTGAATCTTAATAAAGAAATAATAATAATCAGTAATATTTGTTACATTACAAAACAGAACTTGTTCGGCATCACTATTGAATCGTTAAGAAGATGAGTTGTTGTCACTAGTCGCTTAACAGGCAGCAGTGAAACCTCTTGCAGTTTTTCTCATTTTTGGACTGTTTTATTCAAAATTTGTTCCTGGATTATTAGATAATGTTGTGTATGAAAGTTTCCTGGAAATATAGATATTATTTATTTTGAAAACGAGTAATAATTGATTGACTTCTACTGTGTTTTTCCATACTGGCTTCTATTTTAATATAGGCTACCAGTGACTTGACTTATTTCAATGTTAGCAGCTGAACTTTGTTATCATAACTAACTCATCTGTGGCTCTCAAGTAGTAGTGTGTAGGACACTGTGAAGTGATGGGTAGCAATTTTTAGGCCCACAAACATTGTTATAGTACTTAAAATGCACCCTCTTCACTACTTAACTACTACACTGCGTCAGCTGTGTACCCCTGTAAAAAATCTCCTGAGCAGTACAGTACTTATGCAATGCAGACAATTTGGCTTAGTAAAAAAGAAAACCTCAAGAGGATTTCGGGGAGGAAAGAGGAAAAAAGGTGTTGGCCACTCTAAGAAGATATTACATCAGAAAACTGGCTTTCTTATAGTTGGCCTCTTAAATGTACGGTCATCAATAAAGAAAGCCTTGATAATTAATGACCTGATCATAGAGAAGTCACTTGATATCCTAGTCATAACTGAGACATGGCTTCACGAGGGTGGTGATGAACCGGCAATTAGGGACATGACTCCTGCTGGCTATATTTTCTTCCACCGTCCTAGGTCGTCTGGTCAGAGTGGTGGGGGGTTGGCTGTGATACACCGATCCTCTATTACGGTAAGGCTATGTAAAGTGATCTCATTCACTTCGTTTGAATGCCTAAACTTTACAATTTCACACGGCAAACTCACGGTGCGAACTGTTGCTCTCTACAGACCATCGCCTTCTGCCACAAATAAACTGAAGGATAGCCTGTTTCATAAAAACTTTGGAAAGCTTGTGTCCTCCATCAGCAACAAAAATCTTCTCATCATTGGGGATTTTAATTTTCACTGGGATATTCAAGACAATAGGCAAACGTGTCTGCTTGCACAGCTGTTTGACTCTGCTGACTTAGTTCAGCATGTTGTCGAACCAACTCACAGAGATGGTCATATCTTGGACTGGGCTATATCAAGATCGGACAAAGCGATATTTGTTCAGTCAGTGACTGTTGATGACCTACTCTTGTCAGATCACTTCCTTGTATCGCTAACTATAAATATGATTAAGCCTGTTGCACAAAAGATAAAAATTCAGGCGAGGAATTTAAAGAGGATGGATATTAATTCTTTCCGTACGGACCTGTCTGAGTCTAAGCTAGTGATGTCACCACCAGATGATGTGGAACAGCTAGTCCTCTTGTACAATCATACTCTCTCATCTCTGTTGGATACATACGCCCCAGTTTGTTGGATTGTCTGAGTGTTCTGCTTCCTGTATTGGTACGCATTGTGAATAGTAGCCTTCAATCTGCAACAGTCCCACACCTCTTTAAGGCTGCGGTCATAAAGCCCCTGCTTTTTTTGCCTCAGACATTGAGACATTCTGGAAGAAAAAAGAGTCATTCAAGAGGAGTTTAAAGACCTTCCTCTTCAACTAAGCATATAGTTTTTTGTTTTGTTTTTATAGCACATTCACAACTGAAACATGGAACCAGAGCGCACTGAGCATGCTAACATAGCATGGATAGGTGCGCTATATAAATCATCATCATCATCATCAATCAAATGTGGAAACATTTGTTAGTTAAAGGAAGATAATTAACCCGTTTCATTTAAGCTAATATTTCTAATGTTTTTGTTTTTCTTTTTTTTTTTAAATGGCTTACATTGATAACTTTAAAATAATTAAACTGTAAAAATATTTGAAAAATGTATATTATTTGACTAATAAATTTAGCCTATATGTATATTTTTAAACACAACAATAACTACCCAGTTTGTATGATTACCACGTATCTATACCGCATTACGATAGTTAAAAAACGGTCGGTAAGATTGAAACAGATTAAAGGACTTTTTGGTTAAAAACTGAGATCAAAATATTAAAGGCTGAGCCAAACTAGAAACAGAATCCTATTTCTTATTAGTTTATAGTATTATGTATGCCTACTGTAACTACTGTAGGACATCAGATATTTAGCAGCACTTGCGTTTACATCATATTTCATCCAAAAATTATATCAGGTACGTTTATACCGCCCACTTGCCCTTAACCGCCCCCCAATCGCCCCCGGTAATGTCAGCGCCCCCCTTGAGCCTCTCACCGCCCCCCAGGGGGCGATAACGCCCCCGTTGAGAACCTATGATATAGAGCTTTACAACAAGTTGAAATTAGGTCGATATAAGAGATATGTTTCATAATTGTTAATGTATAATTAAAATAAAAGTGTATGAGCTAAAAATTTATTATTACTAGTAGCGTAGTGGGTCTGGCAAATAGTTAAAAGTAGGAAAGATAGGTGGACAGCGAACACAACTTGTATAAAGTGCGGGGATGGGCGAAGTGCAATAATGAACGAATGGGGCTGATTCTCAAATAATGCACAATATCCCCCTAAACTACTGAACAATTAATATGTTATCAAAATATCAATAGTGAAACTAAAAATGTGATTCTTTAAATATTTATCTATACAAAAAACTACAGCTCAGAATATAATGCTTGTGATAGGCGTTCTTGGTTAGTGTTAAGGACCATTAGATATTGGTCTTTATACTTTATACCAATGAAAAAAAAATAGAGAAACCAAATCAAATCATATGTACAAGTAATATATTGAAAATTTTTTAGTTTGTATTGTAATAATATATTTTGTTTTTAGTTATGGGATAAAACTAATTATTATTATTATTGTTACTACTATCAATAGGATAAATGGTTTTAGCCTAAACAATAGTCAATAGTTGTTATTTTAAACCTTAAATTAACATTTGAAAACTTTCTCTTTAAAATAAAACATGTATAACTGTTACCTTAAAATGTGTATTATTAAATAATGTACTAACTTGCCTTATTTAATGTTTAATGCTCGAGTCTTACACTATATAAAAACTGCTTTTGTTTGTTTTACTTTCAAGTACATGATTGTCAATCATTGTCCCTATACATACTTATACAAAACATTTTTGTAACATTTTTTACTATAAAAGTTGTGTACTTAAAATGAACTTCAAATTGATGTAATATTTTTACATTTACAAAGATTCGTTAAATTTTCGCGAATATTTATAAATGGCTAAAAAACGAAAGTTTTTGCTAGAACACTTTGTTTCAATTAAAATAATGAATTTTGATAATTTGAAACAGTGCCAATTTAATAGGTCTTTATAGAGTATTGAATTCCCTTCAATTTGATATATAACATATGATTCTACTAAAATTAGGTAATTTTTAGTGATTTTTAAAAAATAGGTCAGATTTGCATTTTTTGTCTTCCTTGAAAAAAACTGTAAAAAGTATGAAAAATGATTTTTACATCGATATTATTATATTTTTCAAATGCACCACATTCATGAAAACTTTTGTGTTTGTAAACAAAGTAACTTAGCCATAGCCAATATACTTTTTGAGATAATGACTTCTAAAAATAGGACTTTGTGAGGTGGCTAAAGGTAAAATTTCAAAATTTGATAACTTTCTTAAAAATTAACATAAAATTGGTATCAAAGGTCTTAGAATCATTTTGTCTTTCTATTAAACATAAAAAAAGGTAAATAGCTTGAAAAATTAAAATCAGTTTTGAGTACCTACTTGTTGATAAAAAATATTTACACATCAAAGCAAGTCAATTTCAAGTTTTCTTTTAAAAGCTACTGACTGTTTATTTTTAATTTAAAACTTACTGATTGTTTTTGTTTTGTTTTAATTTAGGGTGCCAACTTGATTAGATCTCAGAATAAAGCCATAGTACAATTTCAGACTGGAGAACAAGCAGCCAAGTGTGTTAGTAAATGTGATCAGTAAGTTAGCCTTTTTTTGCTGTTCGTTAAGGTTTGCAGAACTGGGTATATATGACCTGGACTTTTTCAAAAAAACTGAAACCTGGTTTTAAAAAGGTTCCAAAATTTGGGTTTTCAGTTCCAGTTGTGAGTTCCTAATTTTTCAACCAATCAAATAAAATGCATAAAAAAACAAGACAAAAAGAAAGAAAAGCTTTAAAAAAAAAGATAGAAACAAACATGGAAGTTTTTTCATCCTCTTACTTGTTTAGCAAATTATTCTACAGCTGGTAACAATTTTTATTACATTTTTCTTCAATTCATATATAAAATGTAGACTGGCAACTTTTCTGTATTATTTCCTAATTTCTCAGAACTGGGTGTAGAGCCGGGTACCAGATTCTGAAGAGATATATAACTGAAAAACCAGCTCCAACAAAATCACCAGGTTCTGCAAGCCTTATTGTTAGCAATTGTGATTAGTTAGTTTCTGTTTTTTCAGCATTACTTTCAAGTCAGTTTGAAATAGTGTTTAACCCATTTAAGTTTAACTCATTTGCTACTACCGCGACTGAATGCGGCATACCCCTCCGTACTAATGCGCCCAAAAGCGGCGCCACGTGTGTGACTAACCTATCGTCGTTTATCAATTTTTTCCCCATGCGTTCTGTTTTTTTTTTTACTGCAAGCACAGCTTTAAAAAAGTAGGAATGTAGTTTGTTTCGTAAAAAAAAACGGATGTTTTTATTATGATTCGTTTTTTTGCGATGCGCTTTCAAAGTACAGGTAGTTTTTACCGGCCTTTCAATTCAATTCAATTCAATTCAATTTTATTCAGTCAATGCGTTTTACATCGAAAATATGTGATGTTGAATGTGACATCTACAAAAAAGAAAATTACATTACAATAATAGTAAGACACAACAATGAAAATTAATGAAAAAAAACTATTATAACAATGTACATTATGATAATATACAGAATATAAGGAAAATTATTACAATTATGATCTTATAAGTAATATTTTTTTTATAGTCTTTGCCTTTAATTTTTTAGTTCATTAATCAATAGCTCTATACCTCCAAATATAACACTTAACAACAGTTCTGATTATAAGGATGCTTCAGATATAGATGTCATGGATGTGACTTGGGGTTGGAGTTGTTATGGCTAGTTGTTGTAGGCGTATGTTACGCCGATGCTGTAGTTGACCTGGAATATTTATTTGTTCTCTCCGGCTCGTTAAATGATGTAAATGCACACACAACAGACAGTTTTAATTGGTAAGCAAGCAAGTCTCTTGTTACAGTTATAGCGTTTATTATCGTTTCAATGATCCAATGGTGAAATATATATATAAATTGGCACAGTGATAACTAGCACAAGTGCATGGTAATGTCATGTATCCTAACATTAAGGTACGTAACTACACTGTGGAACTTTATTACTGGCTGAACATCGATATCTAACATGCGGGGTGATATAATATATGAGGCGAGATGTACAAATATTGTTTGGCCTGAAGGGTTCTAATATCCAAGACTAAGATGTACAGTGTATCGGCCAAGCGCCAACCCAAGACTAAAGCTAAGTTTTTGAGATAGAGTCCTCGTGAGTCTTGAGTCACGTGGTCGCACTCAATTTGGTTGGTTAACCCTTTAATTACATTCAATTACATGTGATTCTCATTGGTCAGTTCGAACATAGATTTGCATAAAGGAATGACTTATTGGAGGGAAAAATGGGGGTGGGTGTAGGTGAAACAATTATACCGCCAAACCACGAGTGGGGGTTTAGATGAAAAGCAATTGATACAGACCACAAGCTGAGTGGTAAGGGGACGAAGGAGAGAGGAAACCGATTTATCTCCCCCGCAAGAGGTTTAACATGGTTATCTCAAGTGGTCATCCTTCGGACTCGGCCGAGGAGTGTTATACATATGCGAAAACAGTTTCTTGGTCAATTCCCTGGAACCAGCGGGACAAAAGGAATAACTAATAAGCCGCTGCACGCTCGTGAGTTGGGTGGGTGAAGGGGAGATAAGTGGGTGGCGGGGGCTCGAAGGGGGGGTAAGCAGGGTGGTGGGGTTTAAGCGAGGGGTCGAGTATTTGGGTCAATGGCGTAATGACTAACTACAACATATACATTAAATAGCAACATGAATTAATACATTAAGACATGATATAAATACATTAAAATAACACATGATAAAATATATACATTGTAACTTCATTAACTAACACATTCATACCCATTCAACCAAGATTGGTACCAATTTCGGCCGTATTAATTAGTAAACTCAGAGTCGGGGAATTAATATAATAGAAGTGAAGGTTAAGGAAAGTGTGATGAATGGTGGCTAGATATATACAGTTGCATGAGAATTAGAGAGAGATAATGACGACTGACTACTTTCCTCCTTCCTATCCTAACTTACGCTAACTATGGTCTTACTTTCTACACTACTAACTATCTACATGTGCTAATAAGTCGAGATTGAGTCCAGAATCGTGACAATAGACTTAGATGAATTTCCATTACAACTCGATTTATGGGCTTTATTATACTTTATCGGACTTCGCCGCTAGGCCTAGTGCAAATATTTAGCCAAATCCTAGGGTCTCAACACACAGCGAATGATTCTACCGATAATTTGACATTTTTTATGTATAAAAGTATATGTTTCCAGAAAGCTAAGGGATTTATCTATGTTATGGTGTAATTGTTATTAACTTTGGGGAATATTTAGTCATTAAAAAAAATATTTAAAAATAATTAACTAAATTTAATGAGGAGTTCCTCCCTTTGGCTAGTATTTTGAGGGGTTTCTTTGGAAAGTAGGCTAGTAGCAAATAAGTTAAGCACCATTCCATTAGGTAATTACCAGTAGCAATGTATTAAAGCAGCCTTGATGATCAACTACTATATTTTGATTTGGTAGATTTAAATGTACTCCATTAATCTAACTAACTTTTGTAGGGGTAAATATATTATCTTTATATAAATGAAATTGAAATGGACAAATATTTTGATTTTTGATTTTGATTTGATTTTGACCACCCACACCCTTTTATTTTGAGCTTTTGGACTAATTTATATTGCCAAAGCGTAACGTAAGCATAAGGCAGCATTTTTTGTATTGATTGCAAATTATAATATGGAAAGAATCGTAGGCCTAAATGTGTAAAAGCCTATCAAAACCTATAATATAGGCATAAGCTTGTAGACTAGTAGCTTAAATTTTTATTTAGGGCCTATAACCAACTAAAGCAGTGTTAAGCATTCTGAGAAAACCGCGCCATGTTTAAGTAATATTTCCACATATACGATAGGCCAATCGACAAATTTTGAGAAATTTTGGAAAAATTCTGCGCTCAAATATTATTTTTTTTAATCTATAAGAAATAATGTCTAAAAGGTCAATAGTGAGTTTCATTTTTCTTTAGTTGTGTGTAAGAGTTGAACAAAAAATCACAACTTTTTGCTGGGCGCGAAGTGAACGAGATAAAAAACTAGCACTCACTGCTTATTAAAGTTTTGCATGCAGTCGTGTTCTGTTTAAAATCATTACAAACAATGTTAATTACGGCACGTGTATAGCACGTCTATCCATGATGTTTAGGCTAACATTTTAGCATGCTCATTGTGCACTTGTCCCATGTTGTTGGTCCCTTGTTGCTGGTCCCTTGTTGCTGGTCCCATGTTGCTGGTCCCATGTTGCTGGTCCCATGTTGCTGGTCCCATGTTGCTGGTCCCATGTTTCAGTCGTAGATTTTGGGGCTTGTAGTAGTGTATAAAAATGTTGCTGGAAAAGGTCTTTTAAAGTTAAAGTCTCTTAATCTCACTAACTCTTTTTCCCAAATTCAGGCGCCACTGAATCAATAGAGCGCACTGCAAAAAACTTCTTTTTGTGTGGGCCCACTCTAGAGATAGAAACCAAAGTATGGACAGGGACTTAGATGAAGAAGCAGATGCCATAAAAAAACTTTCCCATAAGGCTAATAGTTTTGTTGATCAGTCGATATAAATAAATGAAATGCTGCCTTTATTTGTTTATGTTTGCGTTGTGCATGATTGAAACTGCTTTTTAAAGAAAGTGAATTTTTAGTAATCTTTATGTTTATAAGTTATGAATTTTGTAGAATTTTGTTTATTCAAAAAGTCAGTGTAAGTGTAACTTTCTAAAAGTATGGGTATCTATCTGAGGATCAATGACAACATATTAGAAAAATAATCCTAAACTAAGGGTGCGACCTATTTGCGAGTATATACAGTATGTTTATACCCTTCTCGCCCCAACTCGACTAATGCCTAATTTATCTTTATTAGATTTTGCTCGGCTAAAAATACTCTTTTTAAATAATGTTTGTTCTAATGAAATAATTTATTGTATTCCAGAAAATGTCTGCATAAAACAAGGCTGACTGTAAGGCTCCTTCCATAGAATGGTTCAATTTGTTTCTTGAAGGAATTTATTTTGACACTTCTATGCTGTAAATATAAATTTTGAGATATTAATTGTATTCAGTGAATATTACAGAGAAACATTGGTAACATATTTATGTTAAAGATTGTCTGTACAAATATCTTTGAATTGTATCTGAATTTATTATTTTTTTATTTTCCCTTTTTTAGACAGAAATATTTTGGCTTGTGTAATGTGTTTCTTATACTAACTTATATTTTCTGTTGTTTAAGTTTATGTATTAAAGATTGAACCCATTTTTTTCTATGACATGAAATGTTGAAACATAAATGAAATATACAAACTTTATATTATTTGTATTATTGTACATAAATGTGATCCCTTTATCAAGTAATCTTATTTGAATGCTATTTGTTAAACACATTTATTGAAGATATTCATATAGTATGATATAGGTGGATTTGTTTACTTAAATCAATTCATTAAGTATTTATTTGTTGTTGCATTTTAAATTTAAGACAATTTTCTCCAATTTTACTGATCATAACTTTTCATGTTTAGGATAAGATTGATTATACAAAACCCACATGTTTCTGAAGGTTGTAAATAAAATGAAGAGAAACTGCTAATACTGCATAACTAAATGAAGAGCTCTATGATTGTACATTTCATCTTCTAGCCAATGGTTTTGGTGATAGATGTTTGTTTTTGTAAAAGCCCTAATTGCAATGTATATAATAGCTTTTTTGTTTAGTTTAAATGTTTCTTCTAAAAATGCTATAAATTTAATGAAGTAAATACGTTTAACTCATTCCGTGCCAATCCACCATATATGGTCGATTAGGCTCGGCGCTTCCGTGCCAATCAACCATATATGGTTGATTTGATTTTCATAGCTTATTTCGTTGCTATAGCCTAATAATTATACTTTTTATATTCCCAAACGAATGACAACTCTTTATGCTTCCTTTCTACTTGGTTTACTTTCGGTTTTTAAATAATATTTTAATAATGATGATTTTTAATCGATTTCTGTGTAAACGTTTGTAAACAAAGTATAGCCACGCCTACTCGAAATGTTTCTAGTCCTTGGAACTTGTCAAACTTGCTAGTAAGATAACTTTTATTGCTAATGATTAAATTCTATTCATCAGACACTATTTTAAAATCATTTAAATCTGGTTTTGAAGATGTTCGGTTTATTTACTTATTAAAGATTCCGACATTCATGGTTAGGTCTAGCCCTATGTAAACTATATCGATATATATAAAAAGATTGTGTTTGTGTCCCCACGGATCCTCATTGGTCAATTCAAAAACACGTGAGTTTGTGTCACTGACCTATTTAGGCCTAGGCCTATATACTGTCTAATACTTTTTCCACCTAGGAAATGCGTCTTCACTAGCTCGGTGGTTAACGTAGAGGACTGCGATGTGGGCGACCCGGGTTCAAATCTCCAGTTAGATTATATCTTTTTTTTCTACAATTTTTTTTTCAAACTTGTAAAAACAAAAGACATTGTAAATCTACGGGCAATTGAGATTTTTGCTAAATAGCCTATTTTATTTTTTACCCGATTACAATATTTATTTTAAATTACTTTCCTAAAAGTCTTCAGTAAAAAAAATAATTTAAATATTAGATTTATAGCTTTCTTTTAATTGTAGTTTATAAATTTTTGTATCTCCACCTTGTACAGTCCTGTTTTTTTTTCACCCGGGCAACGCCGGGCAATGTAGCTTGTAGAAATATACAGGATCAGCGTTTGCTGGCTGATACTAATATTACAAAAATGCGTATAACTCAGTAACTATATGGGATATTTTCAAAATTTAAAATGCATTTTTGATCAGGAATAAATATACTTTTAGTGGTTTTAAGCCGAATAGGATATCTGCTACGCATACAATATAAAAATCTGTTAAGATCGATTTTTTTTTGCTCCTTTTTTTTAAAACAAAAAATTTGATCTCTAAAAATTACTAATAAAGATGTAACTATTATTATAATATTGTTTTAACTTCTACTTATTATTATTATCTGTTTAATTTCCTTTAATTTGATATGAAATACAGGTATCTTGCTAAACAAATACCTTTAGAAATTTATGAATAAATAAAGGCACCCTAACAAAATTCTAGTCTAGAGGCCTAAAAATGGCATGGCACGAACGCGGTAAACCCCCGGCACGAAATGAGTTAAGTTGATGTGATTTATTCACTCCATATGTTGCTGTTTTAATCCAGTTATTAGTATGGATCAACTGTAGAGTTAAAAGAAATAGTTATGACTAAATGCTAATAGAAATATAGAGACTGAGTTGGTTTTCTACTCAGTTCATTGAATGGAATTTATGTTTAATTTAAAATTAAAATAATATAAACTGTTTTCCTTATAAAGCAATTGAATGGAAATTGTTACAGCAGAAGCACTTGAACTCTTTTAGCAATGTTGAACTTTGAACTATGTACAGGAGTTTTTCTTATATTGTGGATGCTTTTTTTAATGTAACTTTATTATGTTCACTTTAGACATTACCTTTAGTGTTCATTGAACATAAAGTTTCATTTCATCAATGTTACAGTTTGTTTCTTACTTTCTGAATGTTTGTTGACTGATACTGATAGTAAAAAGTACAGATTTCATTAAATGTTAGCAGTTTTAATAAATCAATGCAATGAATAATGGTAAAAAAAACTGTTCAGTTTACACTTAGAAAACTTTTTTATTGTATCTGAATGATGTAGTGTTGCATTTCTAAAACAAAAATGAAAAATTAATTAGACAAGAAAACTTCCACCATTTGTGCCAAGTGATCAACACCATTTACATGGTTTCAATAAACATATCATAGTCTTATGCACACTAGAAGTACTGAATTATAAATGCTTTATTGTTACCAGGGTGTATTATGTTTTGCAAATCTAAAGTCCTAAAAGTGTTCATCTTTATATACATTTTTTGGAACTAAAATAAAGGGAAAAAAAGAAATTACAATCAATATACCGATATATTAAGGTAAAAAAAAACACGATCGTTATCTAATTAAATAAAAAGAAAACTCTTTCTAAATTAGTTATTTTTCCTATGAAAAAGGTTTATGGGTCATTTTTACCCACCTGATAGTCCAATACTAATACAGTTAAAACGTGATGTAGGGTAGGTAGGGGTCAGCAACCCATGGCATGCGTGCCAGACTTGGCATGCAGAGCGATTTTCAATGGCACGCGGATGTCCCACACACACACACAACGGCTATTCAAGTCTCTTCGACAAGAAATGGAGTGCTATAAAGCAGCATAACTTTTAGGATTTTGGTACGAATGAATGAATTAGAAATCCTACTTTGGCACACTATCAAAGGTTGCGGACCCCTGATGTAGGTAGAGATAGGGTTAAGAATTGTAGTTCCTTTACGGAGTGAGCTACAAAAGCGGCATCATCTGCAAATAATATAATATGTATTATTTTATATTATGACAAGCTACATTGCCCGGCGTTGCCCGAGTGAAAAAAAAAGGACTGTCTGGGGTGCAGATAACAAATTTATAAACTACACTTACTGAATACTTTTAGGAAAGTAAATAAATATTGTAATAGGGTAAAGAAAATAGTCAAATATTTTTTTTTAACAAAATCTATATTGCCTATAGATTTCAAATGTCTTTTGTTTTTAAAAGTTTGAAAAATTAATTGTCGAAAAAAAAAGTTGTATAGTCTAACTGGAAAATCAAACCCTGGTCGCCCGTATAGCAGTCCACTACATTTACCACGGAGCTATCGAAGACACATGTCCGATGTGAAAAATTATTAGACGGTATATTGGGCTAGGCCTAGATAGGTCAGTGACACACGTGTTTTCAAATTGACCAATGGGGATCCTCGCGGGGCTTAACACTGTCTTTTTATATATATAGATTCGCGGTTTTACTTTGTTTTCGGCGAGATTGAATAGGTCACAATCTGATGGTGTATGACTGTAGGCTAGTCTATATATATAGTAAGCTTATGTAAAGAAGACTCACCACCGCTAACATGCAGTTAATCAACGACATGCGACAATCAAGCATTATTGACAGAGAACTCAACAGACATCGCCTGCCTCCAGGAGACCTGGTTACCAAACCAAAATAACTAAGTATACAGACATCGCCTGCTTCCAGGAGACCTGGTTACCAAACCAAAATAACTAAGTATACAGACATCGCCTGCCTCCAGGAGACCTGGTTACCAAACCAAAATAACTAAGTATACAGACATCGCCTGCTTCCAGGAGACCTGGTTACCAAACCAAAATAACTAAGTATACAGACATCGCCTGCCTCCAGGAGACCTGGTTACCAAACCAAAATAACTACCGTAAGTATACAGACATACAGATGCACCGAAACAGCATGGTGTAGGATTTGCTGTAAAGAATACCCTCCTACCATCCATTGAACCCCTAACATCACGAACCGAGTGGATCATCGATTTACGACAGAACATCTGCAGGCCCAACATTTTTAGTGTTTACGCCCCAACTATCTGTTCTACCCCAGAAGAGAAGGATCAGTTCTACGAAGCTTTAGAGTAACTTTAGACCAAGCAATAGCCAGCGTAGGCCTATACAAAAATGATAGAATGGGGGCGACCATTAGACCTGACCCACGTGTCTTGGTCTTTTTTGGAAAGGACAAGATAGGCCTACGTGAGAACGACCAGAGATTGTTGGAACTGTGCTGCTCATGTGGCTTATATTTAATTTATGTGACAACACTTTCTTTCTTTAAGTGTAAAGATATAGGCCTACCAGTGGCGTAGCCGGTAGTGGGGGGGGGGGCGCTCCCCATTAGCCCATTTTCCAAAAAGTAGGGCCTTCTTTTAGAATAAAAATTGTGCTTTTTCAATGATAAAAAGTGGGGCCTTTTTTAATTTATAAGAATAAAAATGTGGCATCTTTTAAGAAAAAAAAGTGGGACCTTTACCGGAACAAAAATGTAGTTAAATGCATCAATAAAAATTGTGAACTTAATAATAAAAAGCTTTCAGGAGACTCTATTGCCTCTTCTACCTAAACGTGTTTCTGAATGAGCACCTTCACGTATATGTTACGTATTAAAGGGTTCTAGTCTCCATGTTTCAACAGAGATCCATTCGGGTGTGAGCTAATGCCAAAAGAAATAGCTGGACTTAGAATTAGAAAGAAGGCTGTGAATACTAAGTGAAAAACATGTATCGTTTCAATTATCCAGTTCTACTCTCTATTGAGCATGTGGGTATACCATAAGGTATACCATAATGTATTTTGAAAACAGTGACACATGCTTGTTTTTTTATAGACACTGGCTGGTTTACTAACCGCTGTTATCACTGCATTCAGGCTAGAGGAGAGCTCGCCTCTCAAGAAGATGGTAGACATCTGGGATAGTAGAAGGCGGATCTCTATGCGGTTCTTCAACTTCATGCATCACGTTATCAGCCAGAGCAGAAAGGTCGAACTCCTAGGGGACCGCATGTTCCTACGGACGGGAGTGGAGCATCTTCCTGTCTATCAGATGTACAAATGCACTCTATAGTGATAGATCCCGCAGTCGGAAAACCCAACAGATGCACTAAGAAGCTTGCTACCACCCTAGAAATAGTTCACTTATATCGAGAAGCGTGCATGTGCTTGGTACGGAGCGCTTACATTGTGCTATAGGCCTACCAAGAGCGGGTACCCAAAGAGAAGAGTTAAGTTGTCCAAGCCTTGTGGTGCAATGTGCAACTACGTGAGGCAGAGGTGGAGGCTATCAGACATGTTGTCGAGGCAAACGGGAAAAGGGTTGAAGATTGATCGGAAGTGGTAGCCGATATAGCCGTAATCACTGATGCTGTTTCAGTGCTCCAGGACATCGGCGTTAAGGGGGGCCTGGCCCGAGCGTCTCTCTCGTATGCAGGGATGTGGCGTCGGAGTCGGATGAAATTTTGGGTACCTGGAGTCGGAGTCGGCGAACAATGCACCGACTCCGACACCTATACCTACTAAATTTAGATTAGAATTTAATAAAAGCAAGTTTTAAGTCCCAATTCACAAAAAGTTATACCGTATATAAGTCACACCCCTAGTTTAAGATTAATTTTTCTTATATTATATGTTGTCATTGACCAGCGCATACGCGAGTATATACGGTAATTAATAACTTCTCTACAGAAAGAATAAAGACCAATACATGCAGTGACTCACGTAACGGCATAACGAACACGTAAGTGACCGTGAAGAAGCATGCTTTTCATTTGCTTCACTATATGGCACGCAACGCACAATTAGTATTAGGAGCGGCAATATTTATACTTTTCATAGTGTTGAGTTCTGCTGTTACAGGGAACGCAGCGCCCATCGGTAAACTAGCCTCTCAGTGATAAGGGATTAATCGTTTGCCCCTTGAAGTCGCCGATTGTCGCCTCTACTGATTAGGCCATACGAGAGGGGGTTACAGCCGGTTCGCCGTACCGGGGCCCACAAGTGTTTAGGGGGCCCATGAAAATTTAAATTTAAAATTAAATTGGCAATTACGTAAGTATTTTTAAATAGAAAGAGGTGGGTGGGGCATCATAATAGATAAATAAACTCTTTCAACCCTATATCTACTATCAGGCTGGTCCTGTGGTTAGTTCACCGGACTGTCAACCGACACGTCAAGGGTTCTATACCTGCCGCTTACCGATCCCTGCCGCCATACAGTCTTAATAAGTGATGTAAAAAAAAGTTTTTTGTAGGCCTACTTGTGTTTTATGACATGTTTTTATTTTGTCTATTTTCATTTAAATATTTAAAAAAAAAATGATTGCTTTTAAAAATCGCACATACCATAATCAATATATTGTTTAAACAGTAAAAAAAACAACAAAAAAAAACTTTATAAGCCTTAACTCACATCACTAGTCTTTATTGAACATTGACTCTTCGTACTTTACGAAAATCCAATTCTTCAATATACCATAATCCCTTAAAAGTCCTATTCGCGCAAGATGACTGATTCAATACTGAGAAGATTTTTACAGAGCGAAATTTTAGAACATGTTCTAACTCTGTGAAACATTACGAATCACTGCTGAAACTGCTTGTGTTGAATCAGTTTCGCGCTATGCCACATTTGAAACGAGGAGAATCAACGTGATTTTTTAATTGATTCGCAGCGAATCGCTGATTCTTGAATATAGTGTGGCTATTAGGCTTTAGGGCAGACGCTTCTCCTGATTTATAGTTGTTCGCAGCCTGTTTTTTTTTTTATCAATTCAATTCTGAGAATGATTGTTCACTAGACAAATTGGCAACCATAGGGCGTACCAGATACATTATTAGGGCAACTTCAATGTTCGGGAAAGTATCTGCCAGACGTTGATCAACAAACAATTTGTGAATTAACTGCTCATATCCAATGCCGTGATTTTGTTTATCCTTCATTAAATCAGCATGTTGTTCGGATAGGCCTAATTCAGCAAATTTAACCAGTTCATTACCGAGGTAATTGTCCAGACCTTTGTCATAGGCTAAATTTGGACAAATTTCACAGCTGCATTTTGAATGTCATCAGTAATTTTAAGCTACATTGTTAAGTTTACCAAGAAATCCAAATTGTTCACAAACAAAAAAATATTATTAGTACGCTGATCAAGTGATTGCTTGAACTGGTCTATCAACGGAAGAAAACTTTCAACACGGAAGTTCTCTCTTGGTGATAACTCTACTTCTTGCGCCTGTCCTTAGTCCAGTGATGTCACACGAACACTGCGACGACGTTGTTTTGGTATTCATTTAAACATATTCGGCTGTCCCAGGCTGCACTTTTCCTTGATCTACATAATCATCAAAGCTGTTTCGCTTGAATCCAACAAAGGTTTTGAGAGATTTGAGACAGGCAACGGCCATATTGAGGATCATATGTGGGTCTAGAAAGACTTTAATTATTTGTGGCATTGAAACATTCTAAATTATCATGCCAAAATACAGCATATCTGTCCACCTCCAAAGATCGCATAGGGTTAAAAAGACCACCAGCCTGTAAACGGGTCATGGCTTTTTCGTCATCATCAGCGTAGATAGACTCCAAAGCTTCTTGTATCAGGGGATTGCCTGCTGCAAATGCTCTCCTCGCATCATGCCGGCAAGAGAAGATGGCAGTTTCCATGGTAGGCTACATACAAAGGTAGGCCTACACCAGAAGATAGTGATTTCTGTGTTAAAATATAGTAACGGTGGGTAGATGCTGTAAAAAAAAAAGTATAACAATGTTGCAAGTGGTCATGCAAAAAATGACACATCTGAATCTCTGATGAACAGCTTTCAGTTAGGCCTACTGTTTTACTAAGTTCAGGGAGTGTGCGTGCATGGCACCCAAACTGCTAACGTGTTGTTGTTCAGAACCAAGGCACGAAATCCATTGCATTTACCACTCATTTTGAAGAAGCGTTATCATATGACTGCCCACGACAATCATTAATATCAATCATGTGCTCTCGCATGAACTCTTGAAGTTGAACATTTCTGCAGCCTATTGTAACCCCTGTTGGCCATAAATGTCACAAAACTATTCTAATAGCCAAAAGAAAAAAATGGGGATGGGGGGGGGGGGGGGAGGAAATGTGTGGGGGTTCTTTTGTGTGGGGGCCTCTGTTCCATAGCAACATGCCTAAATACGCCACTGTATAAGACAATATCAAGTCATTATAAAGAAAAAGTAGGCTACAAAACCTGGTCCAGGTTGGGGGGGGGGAGTAAAAATGGTAATCCCGCTTGCCTCCTCCCCGCGGACATCCGTGGACACAGTGTATGGCTAAAGTCATATAGGTTAATTAAAAAGCTAAACATAGAAAAGTTTAATGAGTAAAGTAGATCTAAATTCTAAATCTAAGCTTATAGTTATGTTTTGGTTTAAATAAGTAGTCTGGAAGATTATGAGTAGTCTCTCTTGTCTTCGCATATCAACCCTCATTAGAAGCATGCCGGGAAAAATATTTCTCTGTTCCGCCATTTTGTTATGGAATTGACAGTAAATGAGCAATAATCTTTAACATTGAGTGAAAGAGTAATCAATACTGTAATATAGTTATGACAATTATACTTTTACTGATAAATATTAATTTAAAATGAGTGGAAAAGATAGCAAACGAGCAAAAGGACGTAGAAATTTATATTCTCACTCAAAGAATAGCTCGTCGAATTCTTCTGTTCATTCTCGAATGGGTACTTTTGGATTTGGTGTAGGTGTAGCTAACGTAAGTCCCAAGCCATTTCAAACTGTTGGAAATAGCATTGCAATGAACATAAATGATGTTGCAACTGAATTTGGATTTACAATGAATCCGACACATGAAGACGCAATGGTACATATATTTTTGAAATATTTCATTAGTTAGCCTCTGTCCTATAGTCTACTGATCTATAAAAAAATCTATTCACCCTCACCCTGCTGTCTATTAACTATACTGACTAGACTATACTATAACTATACTAGGCCTACTGTCTATACTATTTTGCTTATCGAAACTAAATTCTATTATCTATATCTATAGTATAGTCTATAGGTCATAGATATAGAGGCTATCACTATAGGTAGGGATGTGACAATTTTTTTCAAAATTAACCAAATGCATTTTTAAAAGCAGCATATTAAAGCTGATGGTCTGAGTTTTCCAACGGTATATAAAGCATCTCTCTATGACGAATAGTAAAAAAGTTACAAATTTTTTAGTGGTCATTTTTTTTTACATAAATCTAGAATGATTCCCCTTAAAAAACACCAGGATTTGTAATTAAGATTTGAAGATAGCAATAGTAATGACAACTAAAAAAAAAAAGGATAATTCTGCCAGAATAGGGGAAATAATTATGGAGAGAAAGAACTCTGACCCCTGAAACCAGTTTCACTATAGCCTGCATACTGCATAGCATTATTTCATACCCAATTAGGCATAAAGGAATAGAGGCATATCCTACACCTGCCGGCATGGTGAATTAAAGATCATTATTATGTCCAGTCTCTTGCGCATTAAAATCACTGTTATAATGCACTCATAAAAACAAAACAAAAACGTCAGTGTTATAACCGCATTATGTGAAAAAAATCTGCCCATACATAAACTTTTAGGCATTTAATAACACTCTGGATTACGTGAATGTGAAAATTTCTCAGAATATTGCCTAGCATTTTGCATAGGCCTCTTTGCATAACGCCTCCCAAAGAATGTTGTACTAACTAGTAATTCCTGGTCATTCCTACTGTGATTAAAATATAAATTTATTATATCACTATTTTAATATCTTTTTTTTAATATCTTATGAATTATGAAATTATGATTCAGTTCATGTTAATGTCATATGTATGATTATTATTACACGTTAACCATTCAGTCCCAGTCGCATATATAGTCATCGACCTACTTCTTCTTCTCAGACCCAAAAGCGTATATTGTCATCAAAATATGAAATTTTGTGGAACCCAGTCGCATATATATTCCTCAAGGATTACAAAGTTTTACATTTTTATAACGTTCACATTATTAGAGAAAATGAAACCTAATTCTATTACTTCATGTTTGTATGATAATTATAATGAATTGTACGTATTTTGTAGAGAATAACGGAACTTATGGATGCACCTGTTGAAATAGAAATGCCAGCACATACTATCAGCCGTGGACCAAATCCATACCTAGATAGATGTATGTACTGTAATACACCTCGTACTCCTTCACAGGATGGGGAAGAATGCTTAGAGCTCATTGGTATGATCATTCTCTATTTCATTCATATACCATAATATACTTGCAGATAAAGTCAGACTTTTTTAAACCAAACATTTTTGTTTTGAGACTCTTTGAATAGTTTGAAAAACATCATTACTTTGTCATAAAGTTTCCTACATCACCTGTATCATTTATATTGTAGTGATGTAGAATTCCTAGGATATGCATAGGCCTACATTTTAAATTTAGAAAACATTTTTAGGTGTAAATATACTATCTTTATATAAAACTGAAATTGAAATGGACAAATAATCTAGGTTTTTCAGACCCCCCTCCCTTTTCTTTTAAACCGATACTGCCTAAACGTAGCGCAAGTTTACGGCACATTTTTCGTTAACCTATTGAACGCAAATTATAGTATGGAAAGAATCATAATGTGTAAAAGCCTATCTAGCAGGGCTGTATAGTCGAAAGTCGAGAAGTCGAGATTTTAGAGAAAGTCGATTTCAAAGTCAAAGTCGGCATTTAAAAAACAAATTACGACTTTACAAAAAGTCGAAGAAAAGTAACAAAATATAGCTTATATATTTACCAAACCACATCCTTTTTCTTATACTTATATTAAAGCATTTTAAATCGTGTTGTTTAATTTCATTTGTTTGTTTTTTTTTGCTTCGCGTTACTGCTATGCTATGTATTTGGTATAGTTTTTACCGGCATTTTTAGGAGACTCGATATAGTCCAGCAGTATAAACATTCTTTCTACTAGATTCACACGATAATTTTTTTGTCAATGAACCCAAAACTACAGAAGAACTGGGTCGTTCTAATTTTAGTAAATGACGCGTGTACCGACCAATCAGATCGTGCTTCCATTCATAGTAACGCGAGGTCAAAGTTAAACTCTTCCGTCATGTTTTTACACCTCAATTTTTTTTCATGGCAAACATTTGATTTCAACTGATTCATCATTAATTAGCACATTGTGAGAATTAAATATAATGCTTTATATAAAAGGGAAAGGCGTTTGAAGGAATAGTATGCGTGCTTCAATACCTAGACGCTAGAGCAGGACGCGGTCTTCTGGTCTTAGTCCTAGCGCCTAGCCGTAAACAAACCTTCAAAGCTCAACTTGTAACGCTATGCAAGGTTTGCAAAGACCATAACAGTATGCATCCCAAACAAATTAAAGACAAGCTAGTACCCAAGCTAGAAATTCATGTATGAAAAAGCAATTAAAAGCTGGAGGTCGAGATAACCAACGTTAAGAAAACCGGTGATAACTAGATTATTTAATGGCGACTTACACTGACGTGCGCAGAAGTATTGATATTGAAGTCACTAATATAATAAAGTTAATACGTTTACAATACGTTTTTAGCATTAGTAATTAGAACATAAGCATGATCATCTATAATGTTCTAGCGGTTAATTATTACGTAGGTAGAACTGCAGTCAAATAATGATAAACCGGCCATTTAACTAAAAGTCTAAAAAAAGTCAAAAGTCAACATTCAAAACCCAGTTTAAAAGTCGAAGTCGTGAGTTTTACCGCCGACTATACAGCCCTGCTATCTAGGCCTATAATGTAGGTAATATATCCTAATAAGGCAATTGAGAAAACTAGGACCGGCCGATGTACACTTTTTGGTAAAATTATGCAAATTCTATGTAGAAATAATGCGTCAAAGGTCTATAGTGTGCTTCTTTTTTCATTAGTTGCATGTAAGAGTTTAAAAAAAAAAGCACAGCTTATTGCTGTTGGCGAAGATAAAAAGCAGCACTTGTATAAAATATCCATGCTGGTGGAGCCCAGACATGCTGGCTGCGCCACCCAGTCTAGAAAGCAAACTTCAAAAGACTTTTTTTTTGGGTTTCAACCCACTATAGGGATAGGAACTTGAGTAGGGGCTGAGACAGATGCCTTACAAATAAATTCTCATGTGACTAATGGCTGTATTGATCAGTTGTTAAAAATAAACGAAGAGCTGTGTTTTATTTGATTATATAAATGTTTCCGTTATGCATGATTGAAAACATTTTTTAAGGAAAGTTTCCAAATTAGGGTGAATATTTAGTAACCAATTAGCTTTTATGTTATATTTAAAAGGTATGCATTTTTGAAAAGTTTAAAGTCAACTTATACGCGGGTCAAAAAAATCTTAAACTAGGGGTGCGATTTATCCACCTGTGCAACTTCTACGCCAGTATATACAGTATGTGCTTTTATTGGCTAAATATTTATTATAATTGAATATTGAATATAGTAATAGGTTTGATTTAAAAAAAAAAGAATAATTTTTGCCTTTTAATATTCTTACTTAATAAAAAAGATTAAAACAAAAATGTGAAAAATGTTACTGATGCAGTTACAAAATTTTTTGCTTGGAAACAAGCTTTCTTTCTTTTTCCAAACCATTCTTATCTTAGTTAACATAACCTCAATCCATTGAGATAAATGACCAAAATAGTAATATGTAGTTTGTATTAAATTCTTTAACGCTAAATTACATTTTCAGATTTACAATTTGATGGCAACCCTGTGATAAATAGTACAGCCCAGTCTCCATCTTACAGCTCTGTAAGTTTGTATTATTGATACATATGGTTAAGATTAAACAATACACAGTACAGTAGTGTTTCTCAGCAAAACTTTTTTGTTTTCAATAAAAGAAATTTTTTTATACTTTGTGAAAACAATTATAAAAGCACTATTCCTTACAGGTTTTTTTAAAGTCAGGAAAAACCTGGATTTAGATGGGGGATTTAAAAGAAATAATTAAATACCAGGATTTTCTGCATTTAAATTAAGTATACAGACGGACCAAATTGAATATTTAAAGCAGCCTTCACCAGTTTCTGTGGCCTCAGCATACTAGGGAATTGTGTGACCACCACAATGCCCAGCCACCTTTACTTTACCCCTACTAAAGTCAGGTACCCATCAGAGCTGGGTAGACTCAGGGACAACCTCCAGACCTGGTAACAAATCCTAGCCTTTACCAGGATTTGAACCCAGGACATTGAGTATGCCAGCTGAACGCACTGCCGCTCGGCCACTGCGCCCCCTTTCTGCATTTATCTCAGGAAATATAGCCTGTCAGCCTGGAATTAAATTTTTTTTTTTCTGAAAAGGAGCACTGAATCTTATAAAAATGCTGGCTGATCGACTTGTTTCATTTGATTTCAAGTTGTGTTCACCTCAAATGAGTGTTTTTTTAATTCACAATATATTGAAGAAAAAAAACATATTTTTGTATAGCAACAATTCCTTAGGGAATAAATAAAATTTTGATGAAGAGAGGTGTTTATATTGTTCTTTAAATTTGCCAATATTTTTTGTTTGTTTTTTAACATATTATTTTAAAGTATTTGTTATGACCTGGTTATTTTTTCTTCAGCTAAAGCTTGAGATCTGGACTTGCCTTAGTTGCAGAAAAGTGGCTGGTAATTTTCAGTCATTTTTGGTGAGTTAATATAGTTTTATCTTTGGAGAAAAAAAAATTTAAACATATTATAATATCTCTTTATTATATCAAACGCAAATAAAAATAGTCTTTATAATGTTGCAACGGAATGCTACTTAACAATTTGCCTTAACATAGGGATGTAACTCATATAACTATACATATTTTTTTAAGAAGTAAGAAAATGTTTTAGAGTTTATTTGAATAAAGTATTTATCCCCTAAAGTTAAGTTGTCTAAATTGTGATCCATGGAAACAAAATGTTCTAACTAGAAAACATTGAATGCATATGTACAGATACTGTCATCTTTTAAGAATACTTTTATTTCTAGTTAGGCGTTAATGGATTACCAATAGTAGTTTACCACATAGTTGTAGTTTGTATTACTTTACACAGGAAGCATGTCCACAATCAGCATTTGACTTGCCTTATATACATGATAGCTGCATTGATCCCTTGTCATGTTCTCACTGCCAAGAGGAAAGGTAGGTTATTTCTTACAAATCAAATCTATTTCAAATATAATGTTTCAAACAAATTTTCTACATGTTTAGTTTATTAACCCTTCTCCCACTGACCTACTTTCTTGCTATGCATACCTTTATTAACGTCTATTATTTTACTAATTACTCCCCACGGCCCAGACTTTATTTTAGAATGGCTGAAACATCAATAGGGTTCCGAAATTAAATTTGTACTTTTTTTTTTGTAAAAAGTGATAGTAACATGTAGAGAGTAAATTGTTTTAAACTTAATAACTTATATTATTAGAATAAATCTAATTCTTAAAATAATTGTATTTATTCATAATATTAATAATATTAAGCAAAGTTTCATCACCTAATTCCATAATAGCGGAAGGTAAATAGCTATCGGCCAATAGAACGGTACTTTCAATTTCACAACAAAAACTAAATAATTGGTCAATTTTCATAATTTAAAAAGCAAAATAAAATTATATTTATACAGCTATTAAATGAACATTCTGCTCCGGACTATCGTGAAGGGTCAGATCCTTAGTTTTGTTCTTTAAAAAGACACCCTTCCTTAAGGGAAGGTAAATGGGTATCGCCATCAGAACCACACTTTCATTTAAAAAAAACATTCTGTAATTGATCAATTTTCTTAATTCTTAAGCAAAATATAATTCTGCCATCCATCTATCAAAAAAATATTCTTCCTGAGATTATCAAGAAAGGTCAGATCCATATTTTTGTTCTTTAAATAGACACCCTTCCTTGATAGAAATATCCGTGCCTGGGGCTGTAAGGGTTAAGGAATATCTTCAAAAACCACATAGAAAGCAAAGTTAACAAAAAATAGATAAAATAATGTCACTGACAAAACAGAATTTTGTAACTGGCATAACTCTTCTGAATGTTACTAGTTCCTAGCAGAACAAAAATGTTAGTTCTTTTACAAAGCCACAATGTCATGTGACTATTATCTTAAACAAAATATATAGTAAAAATAACTTTATACCATGAAGTATAGATGTATAATATCACCAATTTTATGCTATTTAAGTTTTGGATTTTTTGTCCACTTTTACATGGAATTCACTTAAATATTTCCTTGTAAATTTATGCATATTATTTAATGAAATAAGTTTTGTGTTTTTTTTTTTGCTATTATCCTGCAGGTTAAATCATGAAAAAGTCAAACTTGAATTGCAAGACTATTGGGTCGAGTTGCATTCCATTGTGAAAGATTTGTACAGCAGTAAAAAAGAAACTGTATTTACTCAGGAACATGGAGAGAGGCTTCAATTTCTTATAGAAAAGTTAGTATTAAAGAAACAATTTGAAGAATTTGAAGAATTTGGCAATGAATGTATGACAGGCTAGGAAGAGTTTACCTATAAATTAAACAAAACTTTATGTTCTTCCCTTTAATATTTAAAAATGGTTATTTTCTGTATAATCTATTGTTTTTGATTTTTGTAGCATATTTTCTCATTTTTAAATTTTGACATTAAAGCTATTCAGCTTATAAAATATATTTTATATTCAACCTGATTTTAGTTCTAGCTCTCCATTCTCTTATTTGTTGGTTAATATAGGTGATATAAATGTTAGTGGGTTTGGAGTAAAAACATACAAATAACTGGGTCAGGAAATAAAAATTTGGGCTGTGCTGATCTAATCAATTGTACCCATTGTTATAATATAGTGTGGGGAAATATATATAATTATATGTAAATCCCTTAATTAGTAACATTGAGGTTTGGCAATAATGCTAACTATAAATAATTTTTCGTACTAAAGTATCCTTGTTCGGATCAATCTGGTCCATTGAGAAGAACCGTCCTTAAATTTCTGTGGCTATGCCACACTAGGGGACTGTGTGGCCAGAACAATGCCTCAGCCACATTTACTTTTCTCCAACTAATGTCAGTAACCCATTAGAGCTAGGTAGATAGAAGTCCTAGCTGTCACTGGGATTTGAACATGAGATGTTTTATATGGAGATCTAAGCAACTAGAGCACCATAACATTGTCATTAAACATTTTTATATCACAGGTTGGGGAGTTATTGCTTATAAGGTTCATTACAGTTGGGGAATGTCCACATTCAGTAATTAAATACCCTATTTTTTTCAGGCTCTGTGAAAGAGATCCACATCAGCTGTTTCTGCGTCTAGAATCTCAAGTTCGAGAAATTGTGGTTGACATAAAGTCCACTTTACTAGAAATTTTGAAAGACAAGGGAATCAATGCACCAGAATTATCTCTTGAATTCACTAGTGCTTTATTGTGCTATTATGATTTAGTCACCAAAAAATCTCATCTTCTTGCCCATTATCTTGGTGGTCTTGTAAGTTTCTATTTAGATCAATTATATTTCATTTAGTTTATACACATATCTCATCATGTTTTTTTATTGATAATTTATAATTGATATATTGATAATTGTTCAATTCTGTGATTGTTTTCTTCAAGTTTATTCTCATGTCTCTTTGTTGTTGTATATCTAATGTTTCTATTTTATTGTTATGTTTGACTCCACAGAGTGAGCATCTGCGCCGGTTTAAAGTTACATGGGAATTGTTAAACAAGTATTTATTTCATTCTATAGCACACAATGATCCTAATATCAGCAGTATTGGACCAACAATTTTAGAACAACTAAGGTAGGTTGATTTCATCAGTGAACAATTAAATATGTTAGGTAATCTGAAACTTAATTGTTCAAACTTGTCAAAATTAAGATTTGGGAAAGTTTGTAAATGTCACATAACTGGACAAAGTAGCAGTATATTAAAAGCATTTTTTATTTGATTAACTATGTAGTTCAGTAGTCCTTAACTTGTTTTTTTTTCTTTCTATTATAATTCTTTTGGTACTTTAAAAACACTCTCAAACATTTTATTCTATTTATACTACCTATATACACTACCAGACATTATAGATGGGAATCGAACCCGAACCAAACACACTGAACTCGAACTGTGGTTTCCACCGAACCCGAACTCTGCCGGTGACCGAACCGAACCCGAACTTTAAAGTGACAGACACCGAACCGAACGAACCCATATAAAAATAACAGAAAGCATTTGCCAGTAATTATTACATTTGCAGGGTTCGTACGCAAGTCTGGAAAAGTCTGAAAAATTGGATTTTGGTTTTCCAGACCCTCAAAAGTCTTAAATGTTCATTTTTGTCTTTAAAAAGTCTGGAATTTTTAGGTTAAAGTCTGGAATCAAAAAAAGAAAAAGTTTAAATATTTTTAGGATAAAAGTCTGAAATGGAAAAAAAAGGTTCCTTTGTCTTTTTGTATCCAACTTTTACCCCCTTCCCTCCCAACTCTCGACTCCGGTTTAGTTAAAAATACAAACGCATGTGACGATTTTAGTGCGTTATCCACCTAGCGATAGTGGACTTCTGTTCCTCTTCACTCTCTTCGCATTGTCAGCGGTCGTGGTTGGAACCAAAGTAGGCCTATGTGTTACAAAAAGATCTCTCGCGTTCTCTGTGTTAGGCCTATTTGTAAACAAAAAAATAACAGCAGTTGATGATTTAAAAAAAACTTCATTGTAGACTAGTGTAGTCTAATTTTTTACGCCACTAACTGATCCAACCTACATAAGATAATAAAAATACTAGATCTAGACTTGACAACGTTCGTTAAAAAAATTGCAAGCAGCGGTCGTACCTAACGAAAAGGAAATTTCAATCAACTCAATATTAAATATTGCAGTAGGCATATGCGTATTATCTTGTCGGGCTTCGATAAATTGTCGAATGTAGGCCTATAATTATGATATCTAGTTAGACTATATATATAATATTTTAGTTTACAGACGTTCCTTCTAAATAGAAGATTTTTATAGTCTACAAACTAGGCCCAAAACTCTTGCAGGCATCAGTCGGCGGCAGGGCTAGAAACTAGAAACACGCTAGAACCCAGGTCGTTTTGTTGATAGTCTGATGAAGGTGTAGGAGTGTAAGGTCTATGTCTAGCTTACTAACTGAAGGACATCTTGTCATCACATTAGCCTTTTCACATAATATGCCTTATGGAAATAAGTTATAATAAACAAGTAAGCTGACAAATATACACGTATAAAGAAAAAAACAACTAAACCGCTTTAAAAATAACTGAATTCCGACAGAATTCAACAAAGGCAGGGGTGAATAGGCCTAGTCAGTAGTTCAGTTGTCCAATTCGGAAAATACAGTAGCCAACACCTATTTAGAAAATTGTTATTTTAGATTGTTAGAAATAAGTATGTTTCAACAGAACAGTAGGCCTAGTAGGCTAGAATCTATACCGGTAGCATTTTGTTAATACGATTATTGACTAGGCCTATAGGTAGCAATAGTAGACTAGGACTAGGACTAGGGACTATTAAGAAAAAAAACGTAGACAGCCTTTGCCTTTGGTTGCTTAGGGGTTCGCTTGCGGGTAGATAAAACATAATAATTAATAGGTCTCATTACGACAATGTCACTTAATATGACTTTTAACAAAATCCGTTTAAATTGTCGTAGGCCTACAAATAAAACGTAGCATCTTTTGATAGGCCAGATAAAAGCATAAAAACATAAATAAACAAAACAAGTGGCTTAAAACTGTTAGCAAATTCTTTGATTTTTGTTTCTTTGTGCTTACATTTTAGATTTTTTTTTTCAATTTGAGTATAGGGCCTACATAGGCCTAAATCAAAACAGGCCTTCAGAGTTAGATGTAGATTTGGTTCTATTTCTATCTTTCATTTGTTAGACTATTTTTCAGAATTTTTAAAAGACTCAATTCTGGCTTATTTTTTCTATTTATCTTATCTCATATCTGGTTCTTACTGGGACTTAGTGTAGGGTTATTAGCGTGCACTATATATCTTATTATCTGGTTCTTACTGGGACTTAGTGTAGGGTTATTAGCGTGCACTATAGATCTTATTATCTGGTTCTTACTGGGACTTAGTGTAGGGTTATTAGCGTGCACTATATATCTTATTATCTGGTTCTTACTGGGACTTAGTGTAGGGTTATTAGCGTGCACTATAGATCTTATTATCTGGTTCTTACTGGGACTTAGTGTAGGGTTATTAGCGTGCACTATATATCTTATTATCTGGTTCTTACTGGGACTTAGTGTAGGGTTATTAGCGTGCACTATAGATCTTATTATCTGGTTCTTACTGGGACTTAGTGTAGGGTTATTAGCGTGCACTATATATCTTATTATCTGGTTCTTACTGGGACTTAGTGTAGGGTTATTAGCGTGCACTATAGATCTTATTATCTGGTTCTTACTGGGACTTAGTGTAGGGTTATTAGCGTGCACTATATATCTTATTATCTGGTTCTTACTGGGACTTAGTGTAGGGTTATTAGCGTGCACTATAGATCTTATTATCTGGTTCTTACTGGGACTTAGTGTAGGGTTATTAGCGTGCACTATATATCTTATTATCTGGTTCTTACTGGGACTTAGTGTAGGGTTATTAGCGTGCACTATATATCTTATTATCTGGTTCTTACTGGGACTTAGTGTAGGGTTATTAGCGTGCACTATATATCTTATTATCTGGTTCTTACTGGGACTTAGTGTAGGGTTATTAGCGTGCACTATAGATCTTATTATCTGGTTCTTACTGGGACTTAGTGTAGGGTTATTAGCGTGCACTATATATCTTATTATCTGGTTCTTACTGGGACTTAGTGTAGGGTTATTAGCGTGCACTATAGATCTTATTATCTGGTTCTTACTTGGACTTAGTGTAGGGTTATTAGCGTGCACTATAGATCTTATTATCTGGTTCTTACTGGGACTTAGTGTAGGGTTATTAGCGTGCACTGTGCACTATATATCTTATTATCTGGTTCTTACTTGGACTTAGTGTAGGGCTATTAGCGTGCACTATAGATCTTATTATCTGGTTCTTACTTGGACTTAGTGTAGGGTTATTAGCGTGCACTGTGCACTATAGATCTTATTATCTGGTTCTTACTTGGACTTAGTGTAGGGTTATTAGCGTGCACTATAGATCTTATTATCTGGTTCTTACTTGGACTTAGTGTAGGGTTATTAGCGTGCACTATAGATCTTATTATCTGGTTCTTACTGGGACTTAGTGTAGGGTTATTAGCGTGCACTATAGATCTTATTATCTGGTTCTTACTGGGACTTTGTGTAGGGTTATTAGCGTGCACTATAGATCTTATTATCTGGTGACCAGTGGCCTCTCGGCAGTGTAATGGATCTCGGACCCGCTGCTGGGGCTGTCCCCCGTGCGTTCGTCCGCCGGTGTATTCTTAATGGGACTGTATCAGCGGTTTACACACTACGCCAGTCTTTTAAGCCTGAAGCTTGACAGCAACAATTCTAAATTCATATGCCAGGGTCAGGGCGACCAGAAACAATTAAAAATAACGAAAACTAAATACCGAAAAGAAACGTTCTCACTCCAGTTTTTATTGTAATATTGTCTTTTGTCTTACTCTCTTAACAAAACACATTGTAGTAATTCTTTTCTCCGTAATTTTGACGGGCATAACCACTAGTTGATAATAAAATCAGATTTTTAATTTTTAAAAATTCATTTTTTAAAATCCTTGTTTTTGAAAAAGAAAGAAAAGGTTGGGGGGGGGGGGCAAAATGTAGGTCACAGAGACGAGTTTGTTAAAACTTGGCATTTCAGGTTAGCCTACATTTTAAGAGCTCGAATTGTCTTTTATGACATTTTAGAGCGTTGTCAGTAATAACAATGAGCATTGTCAAATGAAACCAAATATTTTGTAATGGCGAAATTTGTGGTATTCCCATCTCGCCGCTTACACCAGAAATACGTTGCTTACACCAGTAATACGTCGCCTAAGCTTACACCAGAAATACGTCGCCTACACCAGAAATACATCGCTTACACCATAAATACGTCGCTTACACCAGAAATACGTCGCCTACACCAGAAATACGTCGCCTACACCAGAAATACGTCGCTTACACCATAAATACGTCGCCTAAGCTTACACCAGAAATATGTTGCCTACACCAGAAATACGTCGCTTACACCATAAATACGTCGCTTACACCATAAATACGTCGCTTACACCAGAGATACGTTGCTTACACCAGAAATACGTTGCCTAAGCTTACACAGAAATACGTCACTTACACCAGAAATACATCACTTACACCAGAAATTCGTCACCTACACCAGAAATACGTCACTTACACCAGAAATACAGCGCTTACACCAAAAATACGTCTCTTACACCAGAAATATGTTGCTTACACCAGAAATACGTCACTTACCCCAGAAAGACGTTTCTTACACCATAAATACGTCGCCTACAACAGAAATATGTCACTTACACCAGAAATATATCGCTTACACCAGAAATATGTCGTCTACACCAGAAATATGTCACTTACACCAGAAATACGTCGCTTACACCAGAAATCCGTCGTTTACACCAGAAAAATGTATACTATTTGTATTTCATACAACAGAAGACCCAGAAAAAACACTTATCGTTGTTTTTATTTGCATTATTTTTATTTATCAACCTATGCATAATTATTATTTGTGAGTTTTGAAAATGTTGCGGAAGACAAATATTATTTTAAATCAGGAGAAAATCCAGTTGTAGGCTACTATTCGATCTAAGATTTAAAAATGATTTTTAGTGAATAAAACTTTTTTTATATATAAAAACAGTTTTATTAAAACGCAAACATTGTAATAGTTCAGTAATTGTCGAACCGAAGGGAACCCGAACTTAATTATTAACGAACCAAACCCGAACTTAGTTTTTTACTAATCGGACCGAACCGAACCCGAACTTAGGGTTTTGCCGAACCGAACCCGAACTTATGGTCTCACCGAACCGAACCTGAACTTATAAATGTGGGTTCGATTCCCATCTCTACCAGACATTAACACTATTCACACATACCCCAATACATTCGTTTGTGAATTTGTGTAAAGTCTAGGAATTTTTAAATGATTTTAAAGTGATGACCTTGACATAATAAGTTAAGAATTTATTTAGATTTTTAAAAAGTTGAGCGCACTAAGCATGGCAAAATGAGCTATATAAATGATCATTATAGATAATATTTCTACACAGTTTATTGTGAATTCTCTCTCTATAAAAACCATTTTTATCATTATTATCATATAATCATTAATTCTGGATTTAATTATAGAAATATTAAGTTTATGATCATTTGATGTCAAGGTGCACAATGTTCAAAGAAAATAAATAGGAAAGGAGACTGTTTCATGTAGTTTGAAAAATTAATATCTGAATTAATTATCATTATTTATAGATTAAAATATATTTCATAAAAAAAATTCAGGCAAGGATCTGTACAATATGAAAGATCAAAAGATGATCCCTACAGTTCTGTTCGGAAGAGACTTCTCAAGTTTCAAGAAGAAATGTCTGTAGTTGTTGTTATTTGGAGAGACTGTCAGCAGCTGATAGAAAGCTATTGTCAGGAAGAAGTTAAGGTATATTCAAATTAGTTCAAGACTAGACAATTAAAATATAATGTTAGAATCTAGGAAATGTTTACATATTGTTTCAAAATAAAACCATTTTCTGGGTATGGCAAAAAAAAATCAAAGTATTTAGTTCAAATATTATAATGTAGAATGTAATGCACCTTTGTTGAGTATGTTATATATATTGAGTTTAGGCATAGAGAATGACATTAATATTTTTGAGTATGACTCAGAAACATGCAAAAAGTTTTAAAAAAAACACAACAGAACCCTCTATCTAAGGCATAAAAAATGATAGTGACATAATATAAGCAAATAAATGAAATAGTGTTGGAAATATGCTCAATTGAGTAAAGGATTTCAATATATAGATGGAATGAAGCATTTAATAAAATAATCCATACATCTTATATTTACAATGATGTACATCCTTTGTAATTTGTATAGATGTTTTTCAAAGCAGAACATTTGGGCGCCGCCATTTTGGCTCTGGACAATTTGGTGCAATGGAAGGAAAATATATTACATCATTTAATAAAAGTAAAATAATAACTTCATTTGAGAAAAACAAAATTTTTTTATACTAAATGAAACAAATAGTAAATAAAAACAGTTTAAAACAATATTGATGCATAAATAGGACTATTAAATTTTAATAACTTAAAAAAGGTTTTCATATAATAACTAATACAAATAGTAAAAAATGACAGATTAAAACAATGTATTTTAATACATAAAGGCTGATCTCTCTATTAACTTATTTATTGTCTTTGTAATGATGTTTATTTTTTGGGGGTTCTTACTTAGAACGTTATATGCAAAAATTAAGCATTCTTTTTTTTTCAATATAAATCTTATAACTACACATGTACAAGTTCATGAAGTAGCCACATCTTTCAAATAATCTGACTGTTGTAAAATAGTTGGGAGTTTTCAAACCCATGGTAAATTTTAGACAAGATGGTCAGTGAATGAATAATGACAATGGATATTTTAGAATACTGGGTGGGGAGTAAAAAGATTACATAAAACTTTTTAAATATTTGGCATGATCAATGAGGAGTGGTTAGTGCGCACAGTCAACAACGAGCCTCCAAATCAGAGATAATTATTTGGTTGGCTTTATCTACAGTGGGAGCGGCAAATAAACAGTTTCAGTTTAGACCACGGAGAGGCCTTTAAGTCACTAAGAAGGGTTTTGTCTTCATTTCAATAAATATATTTTGAGTTGCCAAGAGCACATTAAGTGATTTTGATATTCATTAGATTACTAGTTTAATAGACCTATATGCATTAAAGTACATTGTTTTAAACTATCATTATTTACTATTGGTTTCACCTATTATTTAAAAAAAAATTTTCCCTTGATTGAAGTTGTTGAATGATGTGATATTTTATTTATTCCATTGCCCCAAAACATCCAGCGACAAAACGTCAGTGCCAAACGTCACGTACCGGATGTTTTTATTACAACTTGCCCCACTAAATGGTCCAATTAGCTGATCCGTAATTAATGGAGAGAGTTTTGCTGTTTGTTTTATATAAATATGTGCCAAAACATTAAGCCACTAATAGAGAAATTATATCAAGATTTCTGAATTTCTTAGTTATTTTCTAATAATAAATGACATTTTTTAATACTGAAAACATGTTTTTGTCAAGGATACATTATGCCATCTGCAGTAGCGATGTCTGTTTAAATGTAATACAGATGTTTTTGTCAAGGATACATTATGCCATATGCAGTAGCGATGTCTGTTTAAATGTAATACAGATGTTTTTGTCAAGGATACATTATGCCATCTGCAGTAGCGATGTCTGTTTAAATGTAATACAGATGTTTTTGTCAAGGATACATTATGCCATATGCAGTAGCGATGTCTGTTTAAATGTAATACAGATGTTTTTGTCAAGGATACATTATGCCATATGCAGTAGCGATGTCTGTTTAAATGTAATACAGATGTTTTTGTCAAGGATACATTATGCCATATGCAGTAGCGATGTCTGTTTAAATGTAATACAGATGTTTTTGATAATTTTCTATTCAGAATACTCAAAAACAAGTTTCCAGCAAAGCACGCAGTTTTATCTCTCAGCAAAGACAGTTTTTAAAAGAACAACTTTTAAATGATCCTATAGTGGATTCAGAGACAATGAAAACCTTAATGTCAGTCCACAAAACTTCAACTGAACGTGTGTTATGTCATTTATGCAAGAGAGAAAGGTATATTTACTTAAAATATTTGCATTAAGCTTAAAACAAACGTTAACGCCAGGTTTACATAGTTTTATAGTTATGTTTAGATTTTACCTCAAAATAATTTTCCATAAAAAAAAAATACTTTAAAAATATTATTGAGCTCAGAAATTGTGTTTCTATTTCCAGATGTACTTGTGATGAATGTACTATCACACACATGATAACATGTGGCATAATAAACAGCAATAAGGGAGATGTTATGCCTTCTCCCAATTCTTTCAATTTTGCTATTGATCATACACGCAATATAATTGATATCACCCCTCCTTCCATGTCCAGCACAACTTCCAGTAGTGGTTCAGTTTCACCTATTCATATTGAAGATAAACTGACCACATTTTATGACTGTGATAGAGTCTTACAGTGAGTAAACATTTTGCAATGTTCCTTTATGTTCTCAATTTTTATAAACTTGATATTTTAAATAAGTTATCAAGTTTGGATTGATTAATTAGTTCACTTTTACTTTTAAAATGAATATACAAATACCATGCTTTTTTCAGTTTGATGAAAAATAGAATTTTCAGAAGCTGGATTACCAGATCTTTGTTTAATGCCTGTAAATGTAAAGGTTTTTTTATTGCAAAATACAGATGGAATGAGTTAAGCCCTTTAAATCTTAATATGTATGAAGACATCCATTGTCCGGAGAATGTGGAATGCTTTCATGAGTTTTGATGGCCATGGCATACAATTGCATTGTGTGACCAGGACAATGCCAGCTACCTATACTTTGCCTTAACTAATGCAAGGTACCCATTAGGGCTGGATGAGCTCAAGGACACCTTCCAGACCTGGAACAGATCCTAGCCTTTACCAGGATTTGAATCCAGCACAATTGGTGTGACAGTCGAACGCACAATCTGCTTATAAAAGAAAACATCCCTGAAAACCTTAATGCCATATTGATATTATCCTGTCAATTTTATAAACAAAACAAAAAAATTAAAAACATTATATAAAGAAAGAAACACGTATATTCATACAGTGAGTTCAGTAATAATTTACCAGTAAACACTATAAATAAATAAATAAATAATAACGGTGCTTATATAGCGCATATACCGTTGGTGACAGTTCTATAAAAGTAATAAAAGAAAACTCTTGTAAAAATCAACCCTTTGGGGGTTGGGAAGGGGACAGGGCTGAAAATTTGATAAAATGTGCTGTCATTGGCTCAATTCATTCTGTGCCGGGGGGTTTACCGTGTTTGTGCCAGACCATTTTTAAGACACTAGAATTTTTTTAGGGTGCCCTTATTTATTCATAAATTTCTAAAGGTATTTGTTTAGCAAGATATCTGTATTTCATATCAAATTAAAGTAAATAATAATAAACAGAAGTTAAAACAATATTAGAATAATAGTTACATCTGTATTAGTAATTTTTAGAGATCAAATTTTTGTTTAAAAAAAAGGAGCAAAAAAAATCGATCTTAACAGATTTTTATATGTTATGCGTAGCAGATATCCTATTCGGCTTAAACCACTATAAGTATATCCATTTCAGATCAGAATGCATTTTGAATTATGAAAATATCCCATATAGTTACTGAGCTATACGCATTTTTGTAATGTTAGAATCAGTCGGCAAACGCTGATCCTATACATTTCTATATAGTTTACATAGGCCTAGGCCTAACCACGAATGTCGGAATCTTTAATTAGTAAATAAACCAACAGTCCTTAAAACCATTTTTAAATGATTTAAAGTTATTATCTGATGAATAGAAATTAATAATTAGCAATAAAAGCTATTTTAATAGCAAATTTGACAAGTTCCAAGGCCTAGAAACATTTCGAGTAGGCGTGGCTATGCTTTGTGTACAAAAGTTTAAACAGAAATCGATTAAAAATCGTCATTATTATTTAAAAACCCAAAGTAAACCAAGCAGAAAGGAAGTTAGAAGAGTTATCTTTCCCTTTAGACAATAAAAAGTTGGATTAGATGTACTGGAAACCAAAATAAATATAAAAAATGAGACTCACGATATATCGTGAGTTGGCACGGAATTCACGAGTCTAAGTTACGATATATCGTGAGTTGGCACGGAATTCACGAGTCTAAGTTACGGTATATCAAGAGTTGGCACGGAATGAGTTAATATGATACCAAGTTTAAGCTCAATAAGAAATAAGTCAGTTAGCTATCCCAGGGTCTAGCCTAAAACATGTACTCTTACAATGTTTTGCTAAGTTAATATAAAGAATTTCAAAAGAAATAAAGATTTTCCCCCCTGTTTTTTTTGTTGATCAATCATTGGCTGAGGGGAAATACAATTTTAATTTTTTTTCTAGTACTACAGTGACTTGAGTTTGAGGTCTTAGATGTCTCTTGTAAAATATATATGCTATATATCGTATGCCAAGTTAGATTAATTTGTCAATATGAATTTATTTACCATGCTGGTAATTTTTCCAAGTGAAGAATTAAAAAATAATTGAAACAGTCTGGTACTGTATTAAGAACTTTTTCTAGTATCATAGAATTGTAAAAGTCCTGATGTTGTACATTGTTAAAGATTATTTTGTATATTTCAACAGAGAAGAATTTAAAACTGAACTAAATGATGCTTTGCTCACTTGTAACCAACATGATGGAAATACATCAAGCATGGCCAATAATTCAAGTGATGATATTGATGGTAATGCTGGTGATGATGAAGAGGAAGATGATGATGATGAAGTAGAGGATGATTTTACAGATAATCAAGATGCATGTATAGATGAACCACATGCTATGCAGGTACTAGAAAGGAATAACTAATAAAATATCGAGCTACAAAATTATATCAGGAATTTTGAAATGATTTATTGTTATAACCCTTGCTATCTCTTTATAAGCACTCACTAAATTGGAAGTGATGCAATCTGTGTTTTAATTTAACTGACAGCATTTACTACAGATGCTACATAGAATGAATGATTATTAACCTGGTTGTTAAGCCCATCAAATTGATGGCTATTAGATCAAACACTTAATTTATTAAAAGATCAATATCGAAAGCACCACTATGTTGTTTTGTTCCTTCTCTATATTCTATGTCAATTGTTTGTAGCTTATTGGTGACCTCAAGGATGCTGGTGAACTTTGGGAAGTTGTTCAGTGTCACAAAAAGCAACGTTATCAACACCATCATATACTATGTGATAGAATGAACACTCAACACAGTTGTGCCCAGTGTCACCAAAGCAAATCTGATCAGACCTGTTTGGTATGTAATAAATATAATGAATTAAAAAAATTGAAATGTTTCTCATTAAATCCTGTGAATTCAGGTTATATATTTAAAGAATAATAATCTCTACAAAACCAGGAGGCATGAAGTACTCACAGAAGAATTTTTTTTGTATTACTTGGCCTTGAACAACTCTGAAATATTTTCCATGCAAAAATTATTATTTTGTCTTTTATATTTTCTTTTTTTTATATATTTTACTTTATTCAGGGTTCGTACGCAAGTCTGGAAGTCTGGAAAAAGTCTGAAAAATCTGGTTTTGGTTTTCCAGACCCTCAAAATTCTTAAATGTTTTTTTTTGTCTTTAAAAAGTCTCAAATTTTTAGGGTAAAAGTCTGTAACCAACAAGTCCTTTTGTATCCAACCTTCTTCCTTCCCCTCCCTCTTAAATTTTTGGCTCAAATAAAAATGTAAGCAGCATGACGTTTGTGAGTGTCAACTACGGTACCAAGCGATAGCAGACTCCGCCCCTCTCCGCTTTTGCGAGTTGTCGCGTTGGGTTTAGTAAGCGTTTTAAAGAAGTTCCAGCGGCCTTCTGAAAGGTCAAAAAGTTATTTTAAAAAATACCTTTACCTCCCCTCGAAATGCGAAAAAACGCCAATAGTGTATTCGGTTTTTAAACGCCTATGTATGAGATCATGTACGGTACTAAATGCTTCCCAAACACTTTCTAAACACACTCTTACTCATTAATACAGTAGGCCTAAATAATGTAGTAGCCTAATATTGCATGCAGTTATGTATTTCACTAATGTAGTAATGCTAATGTAAACACATTTTAATTTTGTACTGCAACAATAGGCCTACTTTATTTTAATAAAAAAGAAACGTTATTACAGGAGGACAGTAGGCCTAGTCCTACACGTAGCGTAACACCGCATAGCATAGTTACCCATACTGTGTTACTGTACCGTAAAGTCATTTTCTTTGCGGACAACATATTATTATGTAGGCCTATATGTATTAGAATTGACAAACATTGAACAAATTTAAAACCCGTTTTACTGGGCATTCGTTTTCATGACGTTAGGGTGCTAGCCCGGTATAGGCCTACTGGGCATATGATGCGAGTCCGTTAATTTAAGAGCCAAACCTAATCAGACTTATGAGAAAACCAAGTCATTTTATTATCCCTATAAATTGATGAAGATGAAATGTGCACAATGCTGAAAATATCTGATTAGATTCATGTTTTAGACATAAATTGGCTATTAAAAATAAAATCGTTACGAATTTACCAGAAGCATTTAAATCATTTTAAGTTCATATTAGGCCTAAATAAGGAAAAAATTCCTGATAGGATTACACTTTTACTAGAAGTTCTAGTCATTTAGTGACAATTAGGCTTTAGTCTTTGCCTGTAAGTAAGCTACACCGCTATCCATTTTAAAGAAAATGCGGAGGGGAGGGATTTAAAATGTCTGAAGATAACCTATTGTTAGTTACAGGCCCACCTAATCTTGTTAAGACTTCCTCCACCACTTTACTTTAGGCCTACTAGGTAGGCCTATAGGGAGAAATTATATGCACCAGTGTGGCAGTTCAGAATTAGCCTACTCTACTGGTTGCACCTTCTTTGATTTTCGTCTCCCTCATTGAGCCTATATTTAGGTCTTACGGTGACCTTACAGTGGGCTTATTAACGTACGCTATAGTGCTTTCTTGACCGTTAATCTATTGAAGTTTATTTTATAAGATAGCCTATAAATGGAAGCTATAAATATAGAAACTTTAGTATAGCTGGCTTAAATAATTGTGTTTAATAATTACTATTATATTTTTTTCTTTATTTTTAATTGGTAGGACATAATTTCACATGCTTTTATTATTTTTATAGAGTTTATTACTTCATGTTCAGTGACATTATTCATGGCCCTTGTTTTAGAATTTCTGTAATTCAAAACCATCATAGGAAGAAAGAGATAAGCTTAATGGTGCTTTTATACAGTATCGTTATTCTGCTTTTTAATTTTATAGTTAGCTATTATTTTTAGTGTCTATATACAACTTGTGTATTAAAGACCTTGTTCTTTTTTTAAAAGTCTGAAATTTTTGGTGAAAGTCTGAAAAAGGTCTGAAAAAAGTCTGGAATTGTATTTACTGAAAAGAGTAAGAACCCTGTTTATTTTCTTTAAACTGAAGGAAATGAGCAATGATACTTATATATATATATCTAATGGGCTTGAATTGATTCACACAGAAATATTTCTGTAGTGTGATTTAATGTTATGCCTTCAATTTAGAATATGTTATTCCATAACAGCATTGATACATAACTCTAAATTAATCATGTTTTCTATTATAAAACCAATTTTCTCTGATTTAATTTTGTAAATATTAATAGCTTATTGAAATTACACAAATGAATAGTTTGAATTTTTTTTTCTTCTAATAGTTTCAGCCTAAGCTAGATTCTGAGCTTTCCAGACAAGTTGATGTTGAATTAGCTAGAACAAGTCTAATGCCTGGTACTTTAGACAAAGAAACTGTTGCAAGTCAAGTCAAATCTGAGTCTATTTGTGCAACATGCCAGTGTCATGCCTGTCTAAATCAAAGTGGTCATATTATTTCTACTAGTTTACCAATACAGGTTAGTCATTTCTATTCCTGGCCAATCTTCCATTTATTGATCCTTTCTGTTTGAGAAGTTACAAACATCAATTTGATTTCAGATGCCTGTATCACCTTCACCATCAGAACTACATTTGTATCCACATATTCATGGGCTTCCTCAGCACACTCAGCAGTGCTATGGATCTGATCTATCTTCTCAACTTTTATCCTCCATTAAATTACCGGTCAAGTTAGACTTTACACAAGGAATTCAGGATCATTTGTACCATTCATACAGGTAGACATTCTCATTAGTTCTCTACTTTCTCACATGTATACATTTCATCATTTATACTACAGTAATTTCAGTATAATTTGTAGTAGATAGCTTTGATTTATTGTTTGTTTAATTTCTTTGTATGAAATGATTTTATTTTCTTGACTGTAATATTGAATGTTATTTTTGTTTAAGCGACTGGGATAACTCAATCCCCCGACCAGGGTCTCTTGCTTCACAACATCACCAGCAGCAGCAACATCAGCGTCTCTCAACACTCTCAGCAAGTTTACCTCCACCTCCACCACCTTTGGTCTCAGCTGCTTCTAATTTTACATTTGACTATGCATCCCACTTAGTCACTCACACGACTAACACGTCAACCACAAATACAACCAGTGCTTTTAAATCAGTTGTTGGAAAACAGTTATCTTCAGTTTTAACCAGTCCCAGTAATTTAGATGTTTCTGCCTCAGAAGGTTCCTCTGTGGATCCCACAAAGCCATTAGATTTTGCTAACCTTCCGCTGTCATGTTTGAATTCATCTACTTCAGCCAATAGTTTAATTATATCATGTCCTGTTTCCTTGTCTATTTCTGATTCATTATTATCAATTGCACCTTCACCATGTTTATCTGGTGTGCCAATAACTACCAAGTCAACCAGTGCTTGCCATAATAATCCACACTGCTCTCGACCTGCAACTCTTGGTGGTAATGCAATTTCTAGCAGATGGGAGAGAGGGCATCATTGTAAAAAATCACCTGCCAGTTCAAATTATAATAATAAACAGACAGCAGGTGTACAAGTGCAACATCAGTCTTATAATTTAGCAGTAACTAACAATGTGCAAGTCCCTACAACACTACCTCCCTCACAAGTTGGAAAGAATTCTCCCCCCACCCATCATCACAAAGAAGAGGTTTTGCGGTCTTTTCGTTCAACACTTCCTTGCTCTCATGCTTCAAATACAATGTTTCCAGCAAGTACAGGCACTTCCTCATCAAATGGAGCAGCTCCTCTTTCTACTGGTCAGAGTATAGCTGTAACTTGCAATAATAGTTTATCTGCTATTGTGAATAACATCACCGTTGGGACATCTACACCCTGTAATGATCCAGAGTGTGAAGCTCATCATCATGATGAAAACTGTGACAGTGTTGATGACAGTTGTTCTGAGAAAAGTTCTAGCACTTCAACTTCAAATCAGAAGGAAGGAAAATATTGTGATTGCTGCTACTGTGAATTTTTTGGACATAACAATGTAAGTACCAAACCTATACATTGAACTTTTCTTTACTAGGGTTTTTTAACAAATTCTGTTATTATTATACTTGTTTTTATCTTGCAAATACAGTCATTTAGAATATAAAACCCTGTAAACTTTTCAATAGGAAAACAAGTTTTTTTTTTATTAATAGTAGACATTATAGTCTATAAATGATAGCAATCTGCACAAAAATGATTAAGAGATCAATAAACTGCCCTGAATATCAATGAGAACTAATCTTAGCCAAAATCACTAGGTAGTAAAATAGGGCTTTCCTTCCCATTAGTTAAACAATACTAGTCACTAACCACAGACTTCCAGACTTTAAGTTGCACAGGTTTCTCAGAGGGACTAGGGATGCAATCTAGACATAATTAGGGAAGAAATCTAGGAACGGTAACCTTAAGAAAATAATTTTATATTCTACACCCACATCTGAATAAGGGACATGGTTAACATGTATTGGGAAAATTTACCAAGGTTTGAGAAAGTTTGTCATTTTCACTATATTCACAATTATAATGGACAAATTAGCTTTAAAAACTATATAAAAAAAAAAATTTTAAGCTAACAACTGACATTGGATTTTCTAACATTTTTCTGTGTATTAAATAATTTCCACATAATTTTTCATTTTACACTAACGATTAACATAAAGAAATATCAGACATTGGTTTGTCAGGGCACAAACATGTTGGGAAAGTTTGTGAAAACTGACCTAGGTTTGGCAAAGTTGGCAATTTTGCTATATTAGAAAAAACAAAAAAAGTTTGTGAATTGTGTACATTTAGGAAACATTTTAAAATTTTGAATTGAATTTAGAGTAGGAACTTTTAATACCCTGCTAGATGATAGCTTGTGCAGAAGCCCATCCTAAGCCAAACTTTCGTAAACATATGTCAATTGCTAGTTTGATAATATAATTGCTTTGCCTACATTGCTTTCAAGTTTAATAATAGTAATAGTGTTGTTTTAGATATGTTTGATTTCTAGTTTGATAAGATTTGATAAAATAATTTCTGTTTTTTTTAATAATATGATTATTTTGATAGCTTTTTTGTTAGCTTTGAAAATGCAACATTTTATTGGTTATATGGATGTCATTTTTAAAAGCTATTTGCTTAAACAATGTAAATTTCTTAAGGGTTTCAAAACAAAACATTTAATTTCTTTCAACAGACACAAGTAGCTAAAACCAGCACAAATTACATAGAAATGAAAGACAGACTCAGGAAAAAATTAAAGAAAAGGGTTAGTATGACTTTCAACAGCATTCAACAGTCTAATATTTATTTGTACAGTAATGTTTTACTTTTGATTACCTTCAGATGACTGCTTAGTGCATCAGTTATTAACAATTCATTATTAAATTAATCAGATATAAATCTACTTATATGTATTGTTTTATTTAATTGCATGTAAGCTTACTCTGTAACTTTAAGATGTTTAACTACTATCAAAACTGAAAAAAAAAGTGAAATAGTGAGATAAATACAAATTAATGAAAATAAAAAAATAGAATCTCATTATAAAATATTCAATATAAATTTTAAAAAATCAGATTTTAAAAAAAGTCAATATTTTAATTTATTTTCTTAAAGTCATCAACCTCGGAACATTTCTGTAATGGCCTGGACAAACTGTTCACTTTCACATGATTTCATCATTATCAAATACTTGACCATTGTGGTCATTGGGATGTCCACCTTCTACAGTGCCTTGAAGGATGGTTTTTGGCAGGTTGTTGTTGCCATAATGGTTTCTTGAGGGCCCCCAATTGAGTCTGTCTTAGATATACTCTTTAGTTCTGTGTTCTATGATTGTAGTTATCTTATGTATAAAATACTAATATAGTAAATCACCCTTTGCCAACACCATAAGGCTAAAAATAGCACTCTACTTGGTTTTTGTGACCTAGTTTCTAAACCGTTAGACATAGAACAAAAACGAAAGTACCAAAAGATAGTACGACAACGTGGCTACTTGATTGATTATACATTATTGTATTACTACGCAGGGTTAGGGTGTATAATGCATACTCAGACGATCATGTTTGCTGCTTCATAGCGAACACTTTTTTTTCATTAAACCTCACAGCGAACACTTTAATTTCAGAGCAAGCATTAAGCTAAAGTCATCAAATATTTATTATTTTGTTAATGTAACGAACACTTAAGATGCCCATGCTATTGTATTGTCACATGCATTTGTTTAGACTTTGACAGATCGTTTACATTTTTGTAAAATAATTTTTTTTCTAAACCAATGAGTTTCATGGTGTAAAATGTAGATCTATTGATGAGTGAGTCAAGAAAACCTCTGCACCGACAGTTTGATAAATGCATGATATCTGTACTGTATTTTCAAGCAAACAACATTGAATGAAGCCATTTCTGGTTCCATTAAATGTAGTATCATATATATAATATATGTAGTAGCTGCTATCTGAGCTTACTTCAATTACGTTTCTTGACCCTTCTCTTTTCAGTTTTTTTTTTCTGCTCTTCTTCTCTCCTGAGTCTTGCTCTAAGTACAGCTTATCTAATAATCTAGTAATAATCCCTTTGAGGTGCATTTTTGACAGTTTTTAGATACCCACCCCAACAGAAAAAAAAGTGTTCGCTATGAGGATCAATCCTACGTTTTGCATACATCATTGCGAACACCCCTTTAAAACAAACATTACTATAAATAAGTATTGTAAATCATAACAGCATTGTTTCTTAACTATATCCTAGTGATAATCCGATAGCAACTACATTTAAATGTAAAAAGGAAAGGAAAAGTAGTCTTAACCCGGATACCACCCTCGTTCATCCGGTGGGAGGTTTTTAGCATAGCCACCACTGTGGCTCCAAATGTCGGCACTTTTTTATCACAAAAATGCTCTTCCGGTAATTGAAACGGCCTAAGGATATTTAGGAATTACTGCTTTCTTTATATTGACGCTCGCTTTTGTAGTAGACATGAAAATAGAGAAACTACGAACGTTTTTTTTAGTGGTGTTCGCAACGTGCTGGTGTTCGCGCTGAGATGATTTACTCTAGATGATTCTGCTCCAAATTTTAAAAATCTTATCATAAATAGTGATTTTTTTATCAACATTTAGATGGAAAGTAAAATACCTGTAAGATCAAATTGATCCATAAAATGATTTACTTCTATCAAAGTCTAAAGTAAAATTGATCCATAAAATGATTTACTTCTATCAAAGTCTAAAGTAAAATTGATCCATAAAATGATTTACTTCTATCAAAGTCTAAAGTAAAATTGATCCATAAAATGATTTACTTCTATCAAAGTCTAAAGTAAAATTGATCCATAAAATGATTTACTTCTATCAAAGTCTAAAGTAAAATTGATCCATAAAATGATTTACTTCTATCAAAGTCTAAACTTGAATAGATAAAAGTCAATTTAAATTAAAATAAACAATTCTGATTCTTATATATTTTAGTGTAAAAATGTATTGATAAAATACTATAGATTACTAACTGTGTGGTTATACAGAAAATAGCCTCTAGTTATGTAAAGAAACAATGTGTAGTTTGATATCAACAGTATACATGTCTTTTCCATGACTGATTTGTTGTCTTTCTTTCTCTCTCTCCTTTATTTCTGTGTAGCAGAGTGAGAGTAAACACAAAGAAATTGTTTTGAAAAATGGAGTAGTGCAAGAAGTAGGTCAAGAAGATCAAATAGAAAAAAAGGATATTGAGGCTTTACTAAGTTTTATTAATGGAACAGATTTTGAAAGAGAGGTTCAAGAAAAAGAACTGACTGCTAAAGCAGCAAAGAGAGCTCGCCAGAAACAAAAAAAGGTAACGTTTAAATTTTACTCTCAAGAGCGAAATATAAAAAAACATTGACAAAAATATGAATACAGACCATCTTTTAACAATAGAGATAAGCTAGGCTATGTAGCATCATCTTTTGCTGAGTTTTCAAGTTTTATAATAATTCCATCAAATATTTCAGCTCTGATTTTAAAATATTTCAGCTATGATTTTCAACTATTTCATCATTTATAAACCCTTACTTGTACTTAAGTAAACAGTCAACAAAAATGAAGGTAGATAAAGATAGCTATGTCCCTGATGTCCAATATTTTAACTTACACATTCAAACTCCTTCTCTACAGAGGATGTGACCTTAATTGTGCTTTGAATGTAGTTATGCATTTTAATAGGGGCTGGAAATGATGTCAAGTTGTTGATTTTTCACTAACTAGTGACTCAATGCCCTGACTCAATGCCCTGACTCAATGCCCTGACTCAAATACTTTTCACAGTTATTCATATTTCATAGGCCTTTAAAATATATTTTGTTAGGATTTTATTATGTTATAGTTATGCAATAATTAAAATCACCTTTAAACACAATATCCTTAAAACAGTTATATAAAAAGTAAAGTACCCGTCGGACCGAATTGATCCATAGGTCCAATGAAGCAGCGTTCACCAGTTTCTGTGGCCACGGCATACTAGGTGATTGTATGGCCAGCACTATGCACAGCCACCTTTACTTTACCCCAACTAAGGTCAGGTACCCATCAGAGCTGGGTAGACTCAGGGACACCCTCCAGACCCGGAAAAAATCCTAGCCTGCACCAGGATTCGAACCCGGGACCTTCGGCTCGCTAGTCGAACGCGCTGCCGCTCGGCTACCGTGCCCCATAAAACAGTTATATAGATAATTCAAATCTTAGTTTATTCATCATGGCTTTTTTCTTAAAACTAATTATGAAAAATGTAATATTTAGTATTTTATTTAAGTATTTTGAAACCTTTACTGGGCAGACATATTTCCATTTTCTAGCTCTGTGCAGGCAAGATTTTTTAGGATTTTTCAACGCGCGTATTTATTTGTTTGAGAATTTATCCACTGTTACTTCTTCAAACAATTGATTGAAAGTAGCTTATAAACTGAGACTGATTAGCCACAGGCCAATTGGGGCCAGTTTGTTCCCTAAATTCTTCTATTTTTATTTAATTTGTTACATTTTCCACCCGTGGCGGGGTCTCCCGAAGGTCCCTCCCGTCTAATTCAAGATCAGACTCATAACTTTCAATATATCTTTTTTCACTTTCGGAAAAATTGAAAGTAGGCCACTATCGATGTCACTATCAAACTTAAACTCGCCTGATTAAAAAATTACCCTAACTTAAATGCCCATTAAACTAAACCAGAATAACGCCTAAGACCCGACGGCTCCATCACACCACTTCGCAAAAAAAAATTTTTAAAATAGGAAAAAATAAACTTACAGTGATGAAAAATTTACTAGAGATACTTCAGACATTATATAAACCGGAAATAAACAAACAGAATGCTCCCGAGATCTCGGACTAAACGAGAAAGCAGCCTGAACTATATAAATTGTCGCAGACGTTTTCGGCCGCAATGACCGGTAAAGGGTTAAAGGAAAGCTTTGAAAAAGTATTGTGCAATGTTAATTTTTTAAGAACTTTAGAAATATTGAACAGTACTGAAAGCTAACATTCACAAACAAATCCACAAAGAATTTACTTGATTAAATGTTTTTTTAGCATATCATTTTCTTTGACAAAAATCCATTAAATTCTCTGTTTTATTGATAAGGGGTTTTGAAAATTAACTAGTAGAAAATCTAATTAAAATACAGTTTTCATGACTTTATTGTTAATAAACAACAAAAAAAAAAAACTCTCAAGTACAATTCTCTTCTTAATACCACTAGATTCAAATCACCTTGTTTAAAACTCCAATTGTTTTTTTTTTAGGGTTGGTGCATTTTACAGAAAGAGTTATGCCTCTTTGTTTACTGAATTGAGTTCACATTTAGTTTTGTGTACAAGACAGATTGAAAAGATCACATATTCTTTAACACAGTGAAACTAAGGGTTTCAATGACACATGTGTTTATTTTCTTTTGCAAACTCTTAACAAGTTTGTCTTGTCTTATGGATATTTTCATGTCATGTACAAATAAAGAGATTATTTGTATTTAATTGTTTTTTTCAATATCTGTTCTATAGCTGGAGGAGAAAGCTAAATTACAGAAAGACATTACATTCAGTGGAAAAGATCAACAGATTAAAAAAGAGAACACTTTAAGACATCTTTTGCTAAACACTACAAACTTGAATCAACAGGCCACTATGGCAAAATCCAACACCAAAAAGTCTGGAGAAAATTCTTTGAGAAAAATGAATAATTTGAATCCATTGGAATGTCCAGATACAATAACAGCACATCATTTGAAACAAGAAATAAGTCGCTCTTCTTTCATTATTGAATCCACTAGAGCTTCAATCAATCCATCCCCCAAAAACCTAGCTAAGCAGTCAAGACAAAGTAATGGTGATAATGGAGCTCAGGCAAAGAATGTCCCTGCCACTTTAGTTAAACCCCTACAAGGGAAAAGTAAATCTCTACTTGAAATAGAGTCTCAAGTGAAAAGCAATGAGTTAGTGAGTTCAACAATCACCAAGCCAGAGAGTGGAAAGTCAAAAAAACAAGTCACAAGTGAACAAGAAAATCACAAGGGAAATACTCAGAAACAGATCCCTAAGACTGTGAATGGAAAGGTGAGCCCATCTCATGTAGCTGCTGACCCAATGTTGGCTTCACAGAATAACACAGTCGTTACAAAACAACATTCTCAATCTGAAGTCAAAACTGGATTATCATTACATGGGAAAACTGTCTCCACTCATGTATCTTCAGTGAATGTAGCTTCAATCCATGACAGTCCAGGTAGTGGCAGCTCAGCTTCACAGTCACCTTTATGTGGCACAAAGATTTCTGCAGAACAGGTAAGTTTTTCTTATAGCTGTACACCAATAATTCTATAACTTAATTAGAATGCAATTATAAAAAATGTACTTACAGTAGAAGTGTGACAAAAACATTGAAAGTAATAAAGGTGAATTCCAAATTAACCCTTTACAGCCACAGGCAAATATAATCCCATCCACCTACTTTTGCCCCTCTGTCCCAAGTCTGTATATTTTCATCAGCCAAGGCAATTAATTCCCTGTGGCCCAGGCGCGTATATTTCCCTCAATGAATGGTGTCTATTTAAAGAACAAAAAAAAGGATCTGACCTTTCACAATAGGCAGAATGTTTATTTGATAGCTGAATAGTATAATTTTATATTGCTTTTTATATTATGAAAATCGACCAATTACTGAGTTTTTTTGTGAAATTGACGCTACCAAGCTACCTTCTGCTATAATGGACCTAGGTGTTGATGAAACTTTTTCTTTTGAATTAATGTTACTAATACATCCAATTATTTTAAGAATTAGATTAGATTATTCTAATAAGGTACCGTATATACATGTGTATAAGTTGCACCGGTGTATAAGTCGCACCCTAGTTCAGGATTTTTTTTCTTATATGTTGTCATTAACCTGTGTAAAAGTCGCACCCTGACTTTTAGGGTTAACTTCTAAAAAATTCATACCTTTTAAACATAAAAGTTACTAAATGTTCACCCTAATTTGAAAACTTAAAAAAAATATTGTTTCAATCATGCATAACGCAAACATAATCAAATAAAGGCAGCAAACATAATCAAATAAAGGCAGCGAGTCATTTATTTTTAACAACTGATCAATACAGCCATTAGTCATATGGGAAAGTTTTTGTAAGGCATTTGTTTCTTTATCCAAGTCCCTATCCCTATTCAAGTTCCTATCCCTTTAATCACACTATAGTGGATTGACACAAAAAAACAGAAAAGTCCTTTGAAGTGCCCTCTTTAGACTGAATGGCGCCGGTATTGATGCAAGTGCCCTAATTACCATTAAATTTTTGGTTAAAAAGGTGTGACTTATCCGCGAGTATACACAGTAAGCGAAAGTCATGTGAGAGCCTATTTATTTTGGCTTCAAGAATGTTATTTCCGTGCCTAATCCATTCTTTTTATAGATCAATGGTTTTCTATTTAAAAACATGTCTTCTACATTTTAATAGAATTTGGTTGAATATTAGTTATTTTTATACATCTAATAGTTTTTTTTTATATTTACGTTTTTTAAAATGTCCAATAGTTATAAGCTCACCAAGGCCATTCAACAGGATGTATGTCTTTAAAATATTGTTCTTTATATATATGGGAGGGCATTATAACTTATGCAGTAAAGATTTATTAATTCTTTATTAGACTTTTTTCTGCTCAGAAGCTACATTGTTTTCTGTCTTTTTAAAAAAAATGCTTTCTATGTAGTTTTTAAAGGCTTTTTTTAATAAAAGTAAAAACTGCAGAAAATGATTTAGAAAAAAATTATTACTTTGAAATATTATTTCTTTGCAGGTTGAATAAAAAAAATGCTAACTGAAATATTATTTCCTTTTCCCATTATGTTTCATATTACTCTTAATATATAGTTAGAAGTTTGTGTGTTTTACATACTACCACCTTAAGATTCAAAACCAGGTATACTGAAATAAAACACAATCACATTTTCCATTTCTAAACTGAATAGATTCAAATTGAAATTATTGTAAGTTACTACGGAATTCACCTAAAGCAATGACTCATTTGCCAATATTGTTTTTAGAGATATTCCTATCATATTTACAAGATAACACTGGGTAAATAAGAAGTTCAATTGTTGCAATTTATATTAAAATCTTGAAAAAAAATAAATAACTTAGGGCAGGGTTCTTAGTATATGTTAAACACTATTGACCATTTGACATATAAATACATTTGGTCATTTTCCATATACAACTTAATACTATTGGTCTTGTTATTGTTCTTTTTTTATCTTACTAAAGTTTTATTTTGTTATAAAGGTGAAAGCAGCATGCAAGTCTAAAAAATCCAAGAAGAAAAATAAAAATGGGGACATAAATGGTGTTGGTAAGTTCCTTTTTAAATATCATCATTCTAAACTTCTCATTAAATATCATCATTCTAAACTACTCATTAAATATCATCATTCTAAACTACTCATTAAATATCATCATTCTAAACTACTCATTAAATATCATCATTCTAAACTACTCATTAAATATCATTCTAAACTACTCATTAAATATCATCATTCTAAACTACTCATTAAATATTATCATTCTAAACTACTCAGTAAATATCATCATTCTAAACTACTCATTAAGTATCATCATTCTAAACTATTCATTAAATATCATCATTCTAAACTACTCATTAAATATCATCATTCTAAACTACTCATTAAATATCATCATTCTAAACTACTCATTAAATATCATCATTCTAAACTACTCATTAAATATCATCATTCACAAGATTGTGAAGCCGGCTGGCCTAGCGGTTAGCTCACCAGACTGTCAACCAAAAAACCACTTGACACGTCGCGGGTTCGAGCCCCGCCACCGGCAGATCCCTGTCCCCCTACAGGAGTTTTGGGACTAGATGACGTTAATATTGAGTTGTTATCACATGCGCTTAACCGGCAGCAGTGAAACCTCTCACAGATTAATAGTCTTCTAGAGCGCACTGAGCATGCTAATATAGCATGGATAGAAGCGCTATATAAATTGCCATTACCATTACCATCATTCTAAACTACTCATTAAATATCATCATTCTAAACTACTCATTAAATATCATAATTCTAAACTACTACAGAACAATGGCAAACTGTGCTCTAGAAATAATAGTTCATACAGAATACATTTATTTTATTATTTTTTTTGCCTGCTGACAACACATTGATTTACACTGATTTTGCCCTGTATATCATTGCCATGTCTCACTTAAAGTTTAAATCTACATTTATTAATATTCTTTAATTTGTGAGGTTTCCCAAATGCTGAAGTTAAGCCAAAATAAATGACAGTTCCACTGACAAGCATTTGGGAAACACTGATTTAGGATGGGTTTTTTATTGTTCCAAAAATTATAAAGTATTTAAAGGTATAAATCAATAAAAATCTTACCCACCCAACTTTAGGATGTTTATATACTGTTAGAAATGGCACTTAAAATTGTAAGTAATCTGTAAAACTATGTGCTTAGGTTTACTTAATAGAAAGATAGGAAATGGGTCAATAAGCCAGATAGCCAGTAATTATGATTCAGAATTGATTCCTTTAGTCACTGGTACAATCCTAGTAAAATATGTTTTATTTATTAGAGAAGAAAATGAACCAAGACAATGCTACATATGTCAATGCTCCTTCATACCATTGTATAGAAGTAGTTAGAGTGAGATTTTATTGGCTGTTCATCCACCGAGATTTCAATTTGATATCTTTATCAGCAGGATCTAAAACGGGTGTGCAACATTTTTGTAGTTGGGCCGCAGAAGGAGTTTGAAACAAGACTGGCAACACATTCTAAAAATGTATATGCATAATTAATACAGTGAATTAAAAAAACTTCAATAAAAAAAGTTCTGTGAGGTCCATATTAAGATGGCTTGGCAGGCCGTATTGTGGCCTGTGGGCCGCCTGTTGCTCACCCCTGATTTATAGGTAGACTAGTAGTTTACACATTAAAAGTCCACAATATTAACAAAAGGCTCTTAGTGTTGAAATATCTATGGTTTAATGGTTTACTAATCTCTATACAATGTAGACCATTGGAACAGATTAAATAAGTGTTTGAATTTCAAGTTTGAAGAAAATCAGTTTACATCGGATCTATAGGAACTTTGATGAAAATCTCTATAGTGCTTGTGACAAACTTTTTTTTTGATTATGCATAATTCCTAATCGCTATTTTCTCTGAACAGATGAAATTTTTTTGCCCAAATCTGAATCAGAATTAGAAGGAGATGTTGATGAATTTGAAAGAGAACTAGAGGAATTCAAAAGGTAGAGCAGAATATGTTTCTTTGAAATTAATATTATGAACATGAATAATAACATACACTAAGTTATAAAGTTACTACTTCATTTCTATGTTTCTTCTACATCCAGATTTTGCTTTGAGCCAGCAGAGCCTAAAGAAAGAAGAAAGATAGCTGTCAATGTTAATCTAAAAGATATTTTCAAAAAGAAAAATGGCCTGGTGTGACTCATGAATCTACAAACTTCAGATCCCCAATGATCAATTTTATTTATACAATGATAATCATATTTTTTTCATGTGCAAGATTGTAATTTTTTTTATTTTTTTTTTAATGTTTCTCACATTAATTCTATTCTCCAACTTGCAAAATGCTAAACATTTGTGACCAGTCCATAAATATATTTATGTTCATTCTTTAATTGACATGTTGCAGCTAAATGTTCTCATGATGATATTTAGTTCCTTCTAACTTGCTGGTTCAGCAGATTGACAGATTCGTTAATAATTGAACATTAGCACTTTTTTTTTTAAAACTGCATTTTTTCCAACCAATTTCTGAGCTGCTGCTCAGAAATTGGCTTGGAAAAAATGCAGTTTAAAAAAAAAAAGTAGCTGGTATTTTCACTAGAAACTTGGTGATGTTCATTACATTCTGGTTGTAGCTGCCTCCAAGACATTTCTTTGCTAACATGTTCACCCAACTGGAATACACAAAACTAGTTAATCTGTATTATTAATGTAATGCAAGCCCTGTATATATTTCTACATCATATATATGGACTATATATGATATTCTTTGTACATTGGTGTGAATTCTCCTCTTGTGGTTTAAAAATATTATCATGTCTTGCCCCCTTCCATCTCCCCCACGTTTCATAGTTGTGTTGGTTGGAGTGGGTGATTGATTTTTTCATATGATCCCTTCATACAAGCATATGTTTCTTAGGGTGCTTCATAAACTATGGTTATTAATACATGTATTTTTATCACTCACCACTTGTGTTAGTGTTGTTTATTGTTCTATTGTTTGAGGGCCATAGACTCATAGAGTCATGATTTACTGATCTATACTGGGCCTAGAGACTTTCTATAAAATTTGATTTCTTAAACACAGACCTGTTAATACATTGAAGTTACTTCCTTGTAATCATATAGATTTGTTCAAATTATAGGTGTTTTATTACTATAACTTGTTTATATGGAGAAGTTAATAGTGTAATCATTTTTAGCCTCAATTTTACCAATTTGTTATGGAGGCACAATCCATTCTTTTTATAGATCAGGCTTCATGACTATCACTGTGCCAAGCAACTACATATCAATAAACATCTCAATCTACTTGTAAGGCACTGAATAATATCACACATTGCACCAGCCAGTTAAAAATTGGTCCATTCATTTTAGCATTCTAGACTTGTAGGGTACTGACTTGTAGGGTACTGACTTGTAGGGTACCGACTTGTAGGGTACTGACTTGTAGGGTACTGACTTGTAGGGTACTGACTTGTAGGGTACTGACTTGTAGGGTACTGACTTGTAGGGTACCAACTTGTAGGGTACTGACTTGTAGGGTACTGACTTGTAGGGTACCAACTTGTAGGGTACTGACTTGTAGGGTACTGACTTGTAGGGTACTGACTTGTAGGGTACTGACTTGTAGGGTACTGACTTGTAGGGTACTGACTTGTAGGGTACTGACTTGTAGGGTACCGACTTGTAGGGTACAGGTACACAAGGTCATTAAATTGACATGTCTCTTGCTTTGTTAGTTTTTATTTTGGGAAAGCAATTGAAATTGTGTATCAGCTTTTGCAGCCACAGCAGTGTAATGGCAGAGTGCTCAAATTTAAAATACCTAAGGATCTGGTTGTGGTCTAATGGCAGGATGCTCATATTACACTAGGTAGTGGTCTTATGGCAGAGTGCTCAAATTTAAAATACCTAAGGATCTGGTTGTGGTCTAATGGCAGGATGCTCATATTACACAAGGTAGTGGTCTAATGGCAGAGTGCTCAAATTTAAAATACCTAAGGATCTGGTTGTGGTCTAATGGCAGGATGCTCATATTACACAAGGTAGTGGTCTAATGGCAGAGTGCTCAAATTTAAAATACCTAAGGATCTGGTTGTGGTCTAATGGCAGGATGCTCATATTACACAAGGTAGTGGTCTAATGGCAGAGTGCTCAAATTTAAAATACCTAAGGATCTGGTTGTGGTCTAATGGCAGGATGCTCATATTACACAAGGTAGTGGTCTAATGGCAGAGTGCTCAAATTTAAAATACCTAAGGATCTGGTTGTGGTCTAATGGCAGGATGCTCATATTACACAAGGTAGTGGTCTAATGGCAGAGTGCTCAAATTTAAAATACCTAAGGATCTGGTTGTGGTCTAATGGCAGGATGCTCATATTACACAAGGTAGTGGTCTAATGGCAGAGTGCTCAAATTTAAAATACCTAAGGATCTGGTTGTGGTCTAATGGCAGGATGCTCATATTACACAAGGTAGTGGTCTAATGACAACGCTTTGATTAAAATACTTTAAGTTGTGGACTAATGACAGAATGCTCAAATTAAAATAGTTATAGTTGTGGTCTAATGACAGAACGCTTCAATTAGAATATATTTAGTTTGTGGTCTAATGAAAGAGTGCTCAGCTGATAGCTGGGCAAAGTAAGGGGAGCTTGGCGTTGTACTGGCCATACCATCCCCATGTTTGCCAGGGCGACAGATACATGTGAATAGGCCTCACATGGACCTACAGGGTTTTAAAGTAATTCTATATTTGGTCTAACAATGTGATACAATGTTATATCCGATATAATATAAAATTTGAAAGAAGTTAAAGTTAATGTAATAAATAAGAAATGGTATATATGATTTATCTATAAAGAGTACTAAATTAAAATAAAAAGCTTGATTAGATTTAGATAGCAACTATGATGTAGAAATATTTCTAAACTAAAAAAAATGACTTTCTAAAGATGCCAAACATTTTGATGAAATAAATACAAATGCAATATATCAATAAACTTTATTCATAATAGGCTATTAATGGCATAAATTCATTCTGTAATTGAAATTGTGATGCTACCACAATAGCTGGTACTGAACTTATTTGACTGACTCATTTTGAAATTTTAATTTTCAATAGATCTGTGATATTTGGATACTAAAACTAATTTTACAAAGTACTGTACCAGTAGATTACTTAAAAATCTGATTTTCTGATTCTTTTCCTTAAAGTTAAAGTAGAATGTCTTCTAAAGTTAAAATTCGTGAAAAGTCAAATTCCATACAAACTTTAACAGCTTGTGTATTGAGTCATAATCAGTGCATTAGCTAAATTTCATGGCAATCGTTAAATATTTATTCATCCTGCTAATATTTACAATGCTAAAGTGTTGAAGTTGAAGTACTGTTTTCTGTTTAATTTTACTCAAAAATTACTCCCTTTTCCTTTACTTGTGTAATTTTGATGAACTTTTGACCAAATAAATCAATAGAGATTTATTTCACCAATTTATAGAATTATAAATTAACTTCCATAAAACAGCTGAAACTAAATATCTTATTTTGTTTTCTTCAGTACCATTCCATGAGGTCACTTCAGAATTGTTTTAATTGTAAGTGATACACAAGATAATTCTAGGAATTTCTAGTGTTTTTTTCAGTGACTAATTCATTTATTTGTAACATCTGAATGAAAAAGACTTTATAGCTGAATTTTATTCAATGTAAATAAAACTTATCTTAAGCTTAAGCAACAAATTGTATAATTGTTTCTCAGAAAATAAAATTGTAAAATGTAAAACAAAAAAAAAATGATTCAATGTCACATCACAATTAGGTTTTATTTAATAACAGTTTGAAGCTGTAGGCTTAGTTTTATTTAATGAAAATAAATTACTTCAAACAATAGTAGTTTTCTTCAGCTTTTACAAAGAGTAATTTGATGAAAAATTTGAAAATGTACATAATGATAACAGATTGAATACAGAATGTGCATCAAAACATTTCAACAACTGTAGAGAAGTCTCTTGTTCTCATTACTGGTAGGGGGGGGGGGTATCTTCATGTCTTTAATTTCTGGTAACTCTCCTTCAGATCATGCTGTAGTCTTTTTATCTAGATAGATAAACAATACAGTATTTTATTTACATAGCTTTTAGAAATAGAATGGTCAAATTTAGATTCTATGGTATATAAGCCCTGGTATTGTAGTGTAATGTAATACAATAACTACTTGAATATTAGTATTTAGTATTGCAAGTATACCCAAGTAATCTAAGTCAACAAAAATTAAAATATGTTTATTTCCTTACCTAGTCATAACATTTTTTAAATTAAACACTCATTATAGCTGCAAACAATAAAAGCATCACTATTGGTGGAATAATGAAAACAGTCTTGTGTTGTGTACAGCATTGTACAGAGTAAGAATACAATAATGAAAACAGTCTTGTGTTGTGTACAGCATTGTACAGAGTAAGAATACAATAATGAAAACAGTCTTGTGTTGTGTACAGCATTGTACAGAGTAAGAATACAATAATGAAAACAGTCTTGTGTTGTGTACAGCATTGTACAGAGTAAGAATACAATAATGAAAACAGTCTTGTGTTGTGTACAGCATTGTACAGAGTAAGAATACAATAATGAAAACAGTCTTGTGTTGTGTACAGCATTGTACAGAGTAAGAATACAATAATGAAAACAGTCTTGTGTTGTGTACAGCATTGTACAGAGTAAGAATACAATAATGAAAACAGTCTTGTGTTGTGTACAGCATTGTACAGAGTAAGAATACAATAATGAAAACAGTCTTGTGTTGTGTACAGCATTGTACAGAGTAAGAATACAATAATGAAAACAGTCTTGTGTTGTGTACAGCATTGTACAGAGTAAGAATACAATAATGAAAACAGTCTTGTGTTGTGTACAGCATTGTACAGAGTAAGAATACAATAATGAAAACAGTCTTGTGTTGTGTACAGCATTGTACAGAGTAAGAATACAATAATGAAAACAGTCTTGTGTTGTGTACAGCATTGTACAGAGTAAGAATACAATAGTTGAAATAACAGTGTGAAAGAATGATGATCAAGTTAGAATACATTTCTGATCTCAGTAGAATATTAGATTGTGTCTCCACATGGTGCTAACCCTAAAACAGCTTTTTACAAACCCTTTTTCTTCCTCTTGAGACCTGGTTATCTTTGCATTACTACTTCACTAATAATTGTAATATTATACTAGCATATACTAACCTATTAGTAACACGACAGATATGAATTTTCCCACATTTTTTTTTCTTTTTGAGACCCACTAATTTTTTTTTTACTTGGTCATAACCTACATTAGGTACAAGACCAAATTCTACTCAGTTCTCTGAATGCCCATATTGCTTGACAAAAATATTTACTGTATTTTTTGTCATTTACTGAACTTTTCAGAAATGTCAATGAATTGGTAAAAAATGTATAAGAAAATATGTCAGTAAGAATAAAATAAAAGCTCTACCAGTCTACAATTGAGTTTAAATGTTGGAGTTCACAGAAAGAGAACATGATTCATTTAATAATAATAATATAAGATTCTGCCATAATTAATCAAGCATTGATTTAATACAACTCTTTATATCATCAGTAAAAAAAAAATATATATATATAAATTGACAGAAACTCTTCATAAATAAAGGTGACAGATTTTTCTCATCCAATACGGTAGTAAAAACATTTCACACAAGCATTGCAATAACAACATATTTCAATATTTAACAGTATAAATATAATTTAAAATAAATACAATATATTCAGACCTAGACTCATTGATAATAATGTGAGAATCTATCTACTCACTATTTCTAGTTCCCTTTTAGCTGTTTCCATTTCCTGCTGTACTGTGCCCTTTGCTTGTTTTCTTCTAACCATCATATTTGTCATATGTTGTTTGATTTGTTTTTCCAGTTCATAAATTTTGGCTTGTCTATTATCAAGGAAAGAAATTGCAATTGTTAATAAATAAATTGATCATTTTCTATGATAAAAGTAAACACACATGTCCAAGATATTAAAGACAGCACTATAATGACTTACTGTAATAGTTTATCAAATAAACTTAATGATCATGATAGTGTTACAAATTTGAGTTATACATTTAAAAATGATACTATAGTATGTTGACCCTTCATTGGGCATATTTGATTTTAAAGAAGAGGGGGACGGTACAGGGTATGACCTTCAAGTTGTTATTGTAGATTTAACAAAACATTTCGTCCACCCCGATGAGGTTTAAATCATCAGTTGTAGTTTAATTATATGTCGCAGTTGAATTGTGCAACGTAGGTGTGACAACCACCTGAAAAGCGTGAGTCTTGCTTTTTTACTTTACACCACAGAGTCCAATTCCTAATTAAACAAGTTCAGTTTTATCTCTTTGAAGAACAGTTTGCTAATTGTCAAGTATTTGTATTTTATGGATTATTATGTATTTTATTTTCTCGCCCATCTTTTTGTATATAGAAATTACATGTATTGATTTTGAGTCAACAACCCATAGCCCTGACGCCAGCAAGCATAATTAGAGACTTCTAACAAAAATACCACTAGGTTTGAATCCTGATTTAATGAGTCATAACAATAGTAATTATCATCTTTATTAAAAGTTCTTTTGAAAAAAAACAACTCAAAATGGAATGCAATCTCTTGCTGTTGCTATTGTCTAGTTTAGAGCATTTTTTGGTACTTTTCACATAAAAATAAGATATTTTTGTGTCTTGATGAAAAAAGTGGTTTTAATTTTGGATTGGGTTAGTTAATTGTTTAAATATATTTACATATGTTAGTGCAAAATTGCTGTAGTCCATATAATGTTAACACAATTTGATATAATTATAGTATCTTTTTATTCTTTTAATTTTAATTGTGTTTTTTTTTCATAACTATTAACCAATTCAACCATAGACTTAAATGCAAATAATGACTTTAACTATAAACGTAAATATTTAAGGCATTCTTTTTTTTTATAGATTTGTCTTGCTATGCCTGTCTTTATTTCTAGTATTTTAATCATACTTCTCTTGTTCTATTCTCTGTCTGGAAGCTGGTGAAATTGATCTTTCTTGTTTTAATTTTTGTTGTCTTTGTAATTCTTCCTGAAAAACAAATATATTGATTTTGAATGTTATTACCGGTAATCATTAAACAGTAACATTATAATATATATATATATAAAAGTCTCAAAAGCTGTAGTTATATATGTGTGTATATACCGCATAATCTTTTGTAAAAATGGACAGAATGACAAATATTCTTTGTGTTACTGCGTGATACTGTCAAGGTTTTACATTTTTTTAAATAACCCCATTGGTGATTTTGGTAAAAAAGGAGAATAAAAATAAAAGATTTGTTTCATGTTGAAATTGCCAGAACCAACTTTATAAAATTTGTCTTTGCATAATGAGAAAAAAAGGATGGCAGTGAGAAAAATGTTTTTATGACATCATCAAACTTAGTATTAACTTGGTAAATGAAAGGACACATTTTTATTCATGTTTAAATTACATACGTGTTGTGTACAACTATATTAGCTCTGTACTGGGCTATTTAAGTTACCTGAAAATACTTTATCACAGCCTATTGTGCTCATTATAACTGCATGGGTAGTTACAGTGTATTTCATAATTAATTTTAGTCGGTTTGGAGAAGCGGGCACATATATGATAGTGCAATTCTAAACACGGGCACATATATGATAGTGCAATTCTAAACACTGGCACATATATGATAGTGCAATTCTAAACACGGGCACATATATGATAGTGTAATTATAAACATGGGCACATATATGATAGTGCAATTCTAAACACTGGCACATATATGATAGTGCAATTCTAAACACGGGCACATATATGATAGTGCAATTCTAAACACTGGCACATATATGATAGTGCAATTCTAAACACGGGCACATATATGATAGTGTAATTATAAACATGGGCACATATATGATAGTGCAATTATAAACATGGGCACATATATGATAGTGCAATTCTAAACACGGGCACATATATGATAGTGCAATTCTAAACACGGGCACATATATGATAGTGCAATTCTAAACACGGGCACATATATGATAGTGCAATTCTAAACACGGGCACATATATGATAGTGCAATTCTAAACATGGGCACATATATGATAGTGCAATTATAAACATGGGCACATATGTGATAGTGCAATTATAAACATGGGCACATATATGATAGTGCAATTATAAACACAGGCACATATATGATAGTGCAATTCTAAACACGAGCACATATATGATAGTGCAATTCTAAACACGGGCACATATATGATAGTGCAATTATAAACATGGGGACATATATGATAGTGCAATTATAAACATGGGCACATATATGATAGTGCAATTCTAAACACGGCACATATATGAAAGTGCAATTATAAACACGGGCACATATATGATAGTGCAATTATAAACATAACTTGAGCCAAGATAAAATGCTAGAAGTCTCTAATGTTTTAAATGGGATAACTGTATTCTGTATGTGAAATCATATAAAATGAGCACTTTACAAAATAGTGTAAGACCAATTAATAGAAGCTAGACCAATTAATAGTTGTAAGACCATTTTATAGACATTGGTCACTTTTTATATTTATTGCTAGAATATTCGTGATATACAGGAATTGAATTTTTCCCAGCATAAATTTTGGTTTACTAATATGGTAGGCTGCATTTTAATACATCTTCAATGAGACTATAACAAATGCATTTTCTTTTGCATTGTAACAATGCGCTGGGCTGAATTACTATTCTTTTACTATATACTGCAAATGTTGAAGCTGAAACAGAAGTTGTAATGCAATACTGCAAATGTGGCAGTTAAACCAGAAAATGTGAAAAGTGCCCACACTAATTGTAAAAACTAAAAAAAATTTGCAAATGTAAAAAGTAGCAGAAAACTTTTCAAACAAAAGAAGTTAATACATGCAAAACAACAACAACATTTGTTTCTGTCTTTTTGTAAGCTTGCTTTAGATGCAATAAATAACATTGCATTCTATGGCTTATTATTGTTTATATTTTGAATTAGGCCTGCTAATATTACATATATATATATATATTAAAAAATATAATATTATATTATAACAAGACTTATAATTCCCATGTGTATGGATCAATAAAGAATTTTTTTTTCTATAGATACACCAAAGACTACACTTCACTGATTATGTAATTAAATGAAACATAAGTTTTATACAAATGTAATGAAACTAAACAAACATCTTTACTTTCCAAAAATTATTTTAAATATTTCTTAGAAATTAGTAAGCAAAGGGTTAAAATTGACTGTTGAGGACAAGTGACATAGATTTCTTCATCTATATATATAAAAAGACAGTGTTAAGCCCCGCGAGGATCCCCATTGGTCAATTTGAAAACACGTTTGTCACTGACCTATCTAGGCCTAGCCCAATATACCGTCTAATAATTTTTCACATCGGACATGTGTCTTCGATAGCTCAGTGGTAAACGTAGTGGACTGCTATACGGGCGACCAGGGTTCGATTCTCCAGTTAGTATATACTTTTTTTTTTTCGACAATTAATTTTTCAAACTTTTAAAAACAAAAGACATTGTAAATCTATAGGCAATATAGATTTTGTTAAATAAAAATATTTGACTATTTTTTTTACCCTATTACAATATTTATTTACTTTCCTAAAAGTATTCAGTAAGTGTAGTTTATAAATTTGTTATCTGCACCCCAGACAGTCCTTTTTTTTATTTCACCCGGGCAACGCCGGGCAATGTAGCTTGTAGTTCATAAAAAACATAAAAGTAAAGTTTAATTTTATTTGGTAACATATTTAGCAAGAAAATTTAGAATAAATCTTATTTCTGCTTGAAAATGTTTTTTTTTTAGATTGCCAAGAGCATATGATTGTCTTGATTTGATTGCAAGAGTTTTATTTAATTTAAACAACATACTTGATCAAATTTCTCTTTTGAAAGCACCTTCATCATTTCTTTATCAACATCATATGGAGCCAATTCTGCAGGCTCTTTATAATCTAGAGAAACAAGGGAAGGTAATACAATATGATGTAGAATTACATTTATTGCAGGATAGCATATTCCACATTGACATGTTACACAATTTTATCAAATGACTCAGTATATTATTGGCGCTTGTTGTATATTGTTAATTTGTGTTTTATTTTTAAAAAGTTAATTGATGCTAATTAATGTTCTAAAGTTCATCTGTTTTATCAATTATTTTTTAGCTGGTCACATATTCTTCTTTTAACAAATGAAGGAAATGCTAGACTAAAGTATTTCTTTTGACTCATAAATCCATTAACTTGTTCATGGATCTCCAAGATGTATTTGGATTTTAATCCCAATGTTTAAATATTTTCACTGATATCAGTCTATACTTTTTTGGGGGCTAAAACTGGCTTCTAGATTTTAAAAAACTAATAGTCCTACCTATACTGTAAATTACTTTCATTACTATGTTTTATGTTAAGATAACTTACTGTAAGTCAAGCATTTATTTAATTAGATGTTTTGTCTTAAGATAACTTACTGTAAGTCAAGCATTTATTTAATTAGATGTTCTGTCTTAAGATAACTTACTGTAAGTCAAGCATTTATTTAATTAGATGTTTTGTCTTAAGATAACTTACTGTAAGTCAAGCATTTAATTAATTGTATGTTTTGTCTTAAGATAACTTACTGTGAGTCAAGCATTTAATTAACATTAGAACAGTAATTTTGCAAAGGTATTTTGATTTGATCAAATTGTTTTTTTTTGTTTTGTAAATCATGTATGAGACAGTAAGCCATCTAAATTAAATTACTGGCACTGTAACAGTATCAATATTTTTCCAACCATTTATAATAAATACCTTTTCCTGGAGTCAAATGCTGTGAATATTTATTTCGCTGTAAGATTTTAGCATCATCTCTCCAATTATTTAACATTTCATCATCTCTATAATGTAACATTTAGAAAACAGCTGTTAAAAGTATTTGTAAAAAAATAGACAATCTTTCAAATTTCAAATATTTGATAAAAATTGGGTTTCCTGATTGACAATTATCACCCAAAACAAACAAACAAAAACTCACTAATTGAATGAAAAAAAAAAAATTTACTTCAACTATTTAATTTGGCTTACTTTCGTCTCTGTAGTATTGCATCTGTTTTTTCTTTGAATTCTTTTACTCGAGCCAATTGTTTTTCTTCGTTCATTTTAAATTTAACATATTCTTGACTTGGTGGCGCAGGGAAAGGATTAACTTTCCATGTCATTTTATTTTCTTTCATTTTTTTCAATCTAAAAAAGTATTACAAAAAATAGCACATTTTGAATAAAAGCAATTTGACTAGATTTTAATAAATACTAATTGAAATAGCATGGCTAAAACTAAAACAATTTTTTTTTTTTTTTTACCTGGTACTTTTTTTTCAGACATTAAAAAAGCAATATTGCTGACAATAACAATAATTTAACTATAGATCTTTTTTTAATATAAGAGAGCGAATTTGGAAAAATGTAAATTTAATTATCAAACAAGTGCGAATTTTTAAATAGATATTTCATAAGATAATTTATACAAAAACATACAATTTTATGATATTTAACAAAAGATAAAAACACAGTTAAGAAAAAACTTTAACCTTTAAATAAAATATGAAAGTAATAATGCAATGAAAGAGAAATTGGACAGACATCACATTCAATTTCTTCATTAAATGAAAGAAATCTAGTTATAATATATATAAACACAAAATATAATTATCATTTTAAAGCAGAACCAAATTTCAATACTGAAATATTTATCAATATAAAAATAACTTCAACAGATACCTAAAATTTTATACAAAGATTTATTGAAATTTAAAAATCCTAAAACATTATAATAATTAGATCAAAGGATTCAAAACATATTTGAGATTATATTGGTATATTCATTTCAGTGTGAAATATTATTACAAATTTTCTACAATATGAAAGTGATCGACCTGCGACAAAAGGGTGAGTTTGAGATAATTTATACAATTTATTCTGTTATCCACACTTTTTTTGGTTATTTTTATCCATGTTTTAAATAATCTTTTCAAAATCTGAAAATAGCATTCCTTATAATAATTAATGTTGCCTGTAAAATAACTTATCTACATATAAATATAAGTATATTTGTAAGACTAAATACAAAAGTTCTGTAGATAAAATCAGCTTTTATTATGTCTGGACAAAAAAATACTAAGATAAGAGAATTAAAATACAACAAATTGTAAATAGTCTATTTATTTCTAAACAAGCCAATAAAAGCTACTGTGTGCAAAAATCTTAAAACTTTTAAACTTAAATAATCAGCAATCTTTAGCAGCTAAATTATTTACATATTAGTTAACAAAATATTTACTTAACTAAATAGTCTGACAATACAAATGATATAATATTTGGGAAACAAAAATTCTACCAGAACTACTGTTTTTGAAACTTAGATATTATTTTGGACTACATTAAATGGCATTATTTAAAATTTTATTTTGTTTGACTTTCCATAAAATTAGTTTTTGATAGCTTTTTTGAAAAATGAAATGATATCATTTGTAACATCAGTTGATAGTTTTTTTGTTAAAGGAACTTGGTTAATTTTGAGACAGTTTGAGGCAGTCATAAATTGAAGATCCTGAGAAAAAGGAGAGCCTGTACTGAGAAATCAACAAAATATGTTCATATTAGTTGACTGAAGAAATAAAATAAAAATATTTTCATATTAGTTGACTGAAGAAATCAAATCAAAATATGTTCATTTTAGTTGACTGAAGAAATAAAATAAAAATATGTTCATATTAGTTGACTGAAGAAATAATATAAAAATATGTTCATATTAGTTGACTGAAGAAATAAAATAAAAATATGTTCATTTTAGTTGACTGAAGAAATAAAATAAAAATATGTTCATTTTAGTTGACTGAAGAAATAAAATAAAAATATGTTCATTTTAGTTGACTGAAGAAATAAAATAAAAATATTTTCATATTAGTTGACTGAAGAAATCAAATCAAAATATGTTCATTTTAGTTGACTGAAGAAATAAAATAAAAATATGTTCATTTTAGTTGAATGAAGAAATAAAATAAAAATATGTTCATTTAAGTTGACTGAAGAAATAAAATAAAAATATGTTCATTTTAGTTGACTGAAGAAATAGCCTAAAATAAAAATATGTTCATTTTAGTTGACTGAAGAAGTAAAATAAAAATAAGTTCATTTTAGTTGACTGAAGAAATAAAATAAAAATATGTTCATTTTAGTTGACTGAAGAAATAGCCTAAAATAAAAATATGTTCATTTTAGTTGACTGAAGAAATAAAATAAAAATATGTTCATTTTAGTTGACTGAAGAAATAAAATAAAAATATGTTCATTTTAGTTGACTGAAGAAATAAAATAAAAATATTTTCATTTTAGTTGACTGAAGAAATAAAATAAAAATATTTTCATTTAAGAAATGTGATTTAAAAACACAAAAAACTTGCTAGCTGCTGATGAAAGGCTTAAATAATTTAGAATTGTCAGTCTCTATAAATATATGGGCTTTTTTGCCAAAACGTAATCATTTCTCCATATTGAGCCAATATCATAACAATAACAGCCTACTGTGTGGCCAGAGATAGGAAGAGTTTTAAAACCAGTCTCAAATAAGGTACATATTTATGAAATATGATAAAAAAGAAAATAAAGAAATATTTACTTACTCTCCTATTAGTAGAAAGTCTCCAATATTCTTTTTCTTGCTTTTATGCCTAGTCTCCAAAGATTCATTGGATTTACTCTGTATGGCTGATTCATTGTGCTTTAGTGAATCTCTAATCTTGGCCAGCTCCATCATACTTGCTGTGGTATTCCAGTCATCAGAACTTTCACTTTTATGTTCTTCCAAACAATCAGCATCAACTTTACTCAGAGACAAATCTTAAAAAAAAATTTAAAAAAATGAACATTTTTACATTTATGGCCACCGCATGATTGTAATTGTGTGGCCAGCACTATGCACAGCCACCTTTACTTTACCCCATCTAAGGTCAGGTACCCATCAGAGCTGGGTAGACTCAGGGACATCCTCAATGTCAGGTACCCATCAGAGCTGGGTAGACCGAGGGACATCCTCAATGTCAGGTACCCATCAGAGCTGGGTAGACTCAGAGACATCCTCAAATCCTGTGAAAAAAATCCTAGCCTGCACCAGGATTCGAGCCCAGTACCCTTGGATCACCAGTCGAATGATCTGCCGCTTGGCTACCATGAACCATAATTATGCATGAGTATGTATTAAATTTGAAACGTAATAGGTACCATAGGTCATAAAATAAGTACAATTTACCAGTATCAGTATATTTAGCAGAATTTTTAGCAGTAAGAACATCTCTAAGAAACTGAAGAATTCCTTGTGTTCCTGTTTCAATAACAGCCAGTGGAGGAAACTCTAATGGATTTCCAGCAATGTTTAACCCATGCAAACTTCTGACAAGACCTAGGAAAAGTAAAAACATTTCATTTTATTTTTAGACAATACATTTTAATAAATTGTGTATCATGGTCTTAAAACTCTCAACCTGATTTTCTGTACTGAAAATTAAGAAATACACATTAAAAACCTCATAATTTCTATACAAGTTTTCTCAAAATATACAAAGTAATTCTAATGTTGTTTTAAAGAAATTTGTGCACTTACAAATAAGGGACGAAATTGAGATTGTAAGAATTTGTTAAATTGTCAGTAAGTAGATTTCAGAACCAGGTAAAATGTTTAGGCTACTGTTTAAAAGGTATTTAATCCTGAAATAGGCAGTCCAATACTCTGACACACCACCAGATTAACTAGCAGATGGATCATCATGATTCAAAGAAATGTTTTCAGATTTTAAAAAAAAACTACTTTGTAGGACAAGTTATATTTCTTATATTTACTTTTAGCCATTATATGACTTTCTAGTTGAAATGAGTAGTACTGAAAAAAGGCAGCAAATATATTAAACAATAGGCCTGCTATTGAATCTTATTGTAATAACTAAGACTTTATTATTTAACATTGTATTTGATAGCCTCATGACTGGACTATATTTTTTAATGGTTTAAAAATCTGCATATTATAAAACAAAATGTAAGATATTATGAAGTCTCATCAATATTTTATTTTTATCTTACTTTTTATATACAAAGAGTATTTTAATAATACAAGTTTTATAAAAAAAAAGGTATGGATTGTGCTTAAATCTCATTAGTAAAAATACTTCAAATATATAAATGTAGGTCACAAAACACACAATTACAAGCATAATTTCTTTTCTGCATGATGAGACATTATAAAAAACCATTACAAATCACTAGTATCACGTATCTTTTAATTATTCTTTTGATATAAAGTATGTTTTATAATAACATTCGACATTTATTTTCTTACCCAATTCCAAAGGTAAATTACGCAGACAGTTGCCTTCTAATAGAAGATTGCGAAGGCATGCATGACTAGAAAGATATGATGATGGAATTCGACTCAACATATTATTTCTCAGATCCATCCATGTCAAGCAAGGGAAGAATTTGAAAAAATCATCTGGTAAAAAGCAAATTTCATTGCCTTCTAAGTACAAATACTGGAAAAGAACAAACAGTTCATTATAATATAATTTTAAATTGTATATATAAGTTTAACATTTAAGCCTTAGTCTCTCTATATATATATATATCATTGCCAGGCACAAACCGGCCAAATCCAAAATAGCAAATATTTCAGGAGAAACAAACAACTGCATAGATCAAGTAAAAAAATATTTTAAAAGAAATTTGGTCTATGTGTTGGATGCACATCATGCTATATGCCCCCTATCTTGTACTATATACCCCTTATAATCTTGCACTATTTGTTCCCTACCTTGAACTATTTGCCCCTCCTCAATGGAATGTTACAGAAAGCCTATTTGTTTTTATCAGTTCCAGATCCTTGGATTTATATTAACAAGATGTAGGCCTATACTAAACACATATTTCCCATAAGAAATAGAGAAAATATGATTAATTATGTTCCATGCTGATTGAAAATCTGCTGGAGAAAGTAGAGTCCTATACATATCTGGAAAGCATAATTGATAAATAAATAATAAAAGAGTGGAGATGCTGATGTAAAGACAAGAACCTCCCTCAGGCAGCACAAAAATATATGGACCTCTAAAGTGCTTTTCCTATAATCCACTAGGATATCTAACTTTTCAATAACAATGGTTTGCCAGCCCTGCTATATGGAACAGAAATACATAGTCACATAGGATAGCTATCAATAAGTAAGCATACCTCCAAATGTGATAATGCCATTAATGTTTCCGGTACAGCTTGTAAATGCTTTCGGCTAAGATCTGTTGACAATGAATTTGTCACTTTGACATTTTCAATGACAGCTATTATATTTTGTTGCTCTTTTTCTGTTTTAGCAAATATGTCCCCAGCAGTATTAGGGTTCTCTATTTCCGATAACGACTGATTTGTGCATGTAAATAATACTTCCTCGGTATCACTAGTACTAGTACTAGTATTAGCACCAGATTCATTTTCGTTTTGACTTTGAATATCGTCTTCAAAAGAAGGACAATTTAGATTTAGATTTGAAGGTGCATCATTAATTATGGGATCGCGATCTTCTTCCGATGAGTGCAAACAGCTATTTGGAAATATCTTGATGTCATGATTATCCATTGTAAATAAATTAAAGAAGCGAAGTTTTAATACAGGCCACAAAGGTTGCCGCCATGCTACATCATCTAATGATCACTAAGCAACATTGTCACGTGATTTCTGTTTGGAAAAGAAAAACAAGTGTTCCTAAAAATAGCTAACTTTACCACGTGAACAAACAGAAATCGATTACGCGAGTGAGCGACGGTGCGAATGTGCCATTAGTCTTACATTTCACGAGTGTTAGAATCGTTTGTGCCATGTTGGAAAATAAATCTGCTTTGAAAGGATTAAGACTAACTTTATACATATTCATATAAATATTGCTTTATGAGTTTCAATGATTGTGAAGAAAGGATGCAATAGTTTTACTTTTTAATGATAAGAATGAGAACTCAGCTGTTCGGCGTAGCTGAGAATTTACTGTGAAGAAATAATGCACTGTAAGCTTAATTATGGGACAATTTAGTAGGCTTAGGCCTATATATTATATATATATATATATGCCATAATATGCCCATAATCGTCTGAAAAGGGCTGTTATATAATACTTAGCCCTTTATCTATATATGCCTATTTTTATAAAATTATGAATGAACTAAGTACTAAAATCACATTGTAATATAGTATAGGACGAGGACTATATACTATATAGCAGTAGGCCAATATATGATAGGCCTTATACTTATAGTATAGGCCTACCGCCAAGATAAGCTCCATTTGGCCATTTGATATAATTTTCTCTTAGGCTACTTGAATTTTCAAAAAATGTTTAGAATGTAGGTTAACCAGGACGCAGCCACACATAGGTCTATTTTTTTTTTTCAATCTATTAAAGCTATTTTGGACAGAAAGTTATTCTAGCGATCAGCAGAAGTTATTTTTGTCTTACGAATGTTTAAATGTATGCGATATGCCTTTATTAAAGTTGCCAAGGATTCATCGGGTCACTATGTAGGCTTAAGTGTTTAATAATTAAAGACTTAACAGTGCGACAGAGAAACTTCCCATTAGATTTACATAAACAGGATTGGTCAGGATAGTGATGGTGTGTGGTCACTCTGTGACCCAAAACAAACATTCAAAATTGGTTGTACTATGGGATCTGGTCATTCCTCAAAAAATGAGACATTTGATGGAAAAGGTCAGTATCGATATTTATTTTATTTCCCTTGTTTGAAGTGAAACTCAACGAATTATAATTATAGGCCTAGCCTACATGAGGTTATAATTCTAATTAGTTATATATGTCAGTTATGTCATTGATGTTCTAATGATAGAATTATAATGGCACTGGATAATGGATAGTTTCTTGTGCTTGTTAGCCTCAATTTCAAGGTTAATATTGCGCATGTTCAGGTCACGTGATTCTTACTGTATGTAAAAACAAAACAAAAAACAATAGAATAACAATAACACCAAAAAATAAAATTAAACACAAGTAAAAACTATGTAGGCTAGGCCTATAGATATGTGTCACGTTTAAAACATGTTTTTTATTGAAGCCATGGATATCAGCAGTGTATGCGGGGATGAATGGACACAAAAGGAAAGGTGTAGTGTGTAGACCTGTGTGTGTGTGTGTCACACTGTGTGTGCATTGGGGGGGGGGGGGGGGTGCATGATATTAAAGGTATTGTTTGGAGGAAGGGAGGCAGATATTGATTTATGGAATGAATTTATTGCATTGTTTCATAACTGGAGAATGAGATGACCTATGACCTTGAAGATGTTTTTTGCCATGATTTGTGCCACAAATAGACTAGTTTTAGGCTATTACATTCTTTTTTTTGAAAATACGCTGGGCAACACATTGTTACAAAGTATAATCTGTCACTGTAATGTATAAGATAAGATAAGATGGTTGCTGAATAAACTTTACAAAAAATAATTTTCATTTCTTATCAATTTTCTTTGAGCAAACACGAATAGGCAATGAGTCGAATTTCCTATAAATTGTTTACATTATGAAATGCATGCCGATATAAATTGACCCAGCGGGCACACAGCGTCGTATCGATATGTCACGTTTTTTCGTGGTTTCCACGTTGTTCTCCAATCGATACGACGTGGTGTGCCCGCTGGGTAGGCCGCGTTAGCCTTATAAATAAACGTACCTTAAAAAATATGAAGTCATAGATCAGGGGTCGGCAACCTACGGTACGCGTGCCAGACAAAGCATTGATTATATTAGTGGCACGCAGACCCCCCCTCCCTCCTCCCCCAAAGGGCAATTCAAGTCTCTTCTACAAGACATTAAATGTTAGAGCCAGATAACTGTTGGCACCGCAGAATGAATTAGAAATCCTACTTTGGCACACTTATATCAAAAGGTTGAATGGTTGTCGACCCCTGGTCTACTGTTATCATTGTTGTGTTTTTGTTTGTTTCATTCTTGATAATATTTTTACCCCTGGTCTACTGTTATCATTGTTGTGTTTTTTTGTTTGTTTCATTCTTGATAATAGCCTATCACTAATTTTACTGAATAAACCGTTTGTTCAGATAATGATAATTTAGAACTTTGAACTATGTTTGCAAAATCTAGTTAAAAAAACAACAACTTACTAAACTATTGATCACTACATAAAAATATTGGTGTTATAATAGTTCAAGACAGGGGTGGGCTAACGTTTTATGCGTAGGGCCACATTAACAAATTGAAAGCGTTTGGCGGGCCGCATATATATATATATGGGACAGGTGGGTAATTCGTACCTCCTAAGGAAAAGAAAAAAAAAAAAAACTAAATGTAGAAAAAAAGTTTATTTTAACGTTAAAACAATTATTGGTAACAATAGAATGAAATAACATGATTTCAACTTATTATTATAAAAACAAAGAGCAGAATTAATTTAAAAAAAAAAAAAGACCAGGTGCTAGGCGGCGGTAGGCCTAGGCCTACTAATTGCCCTCACCAGATTTTAATTCGTACCACTAGGAATGGTAATAAGTACCAAAAGGAATGAAGAATTTTTTTTTGTAAGGTAGATATTTATAAGTTGAAGTCTCTTTATAATATATCTCATTTATATTTAATAATTAATTCACAAGAATAATTATCAAATGACTCACTTTGTGAGGCTGATTCAGAGAATGCAAGATGTACCCATCCATACTCTACAGATTAAACATTTTATCATATCTTCATCCTAGCAGTGCCGTTGCAAGCGATTTGGGGGTCCGGGGGGCTTGGCCTCTTTAGGGACCCTGCGTTTTGACATTCGACATTATGACATGAGAAAAAAACGATTCGGACACTCCTTTGGGGGCACCCAACAAGTAGGGGCCCAGGGGACTTTCGAATTCGGACCCCCCTCCCCCTCCCCTAGCTACGCCACTGCTTCCTAGAGGTTCTCATCATACGTAAACCAGTATCCGGTACCATTGCAGACTTGTATTTATTTGGCCTTTAGACCATTTGTCTTTTTTTTTTCTGATGCATTCTTGGTACTTCTGCATTAATTTTTTTACGTGCAGGCTTATTGGTATTTTTGTGCGTTGATAATTTGAGGTATTTTTTTTTTTCAAAACGACTAGTTGCGTTTTGATTTTTGGGGTCAATGAAAACTTTTTTTTTTATCAGGTCTTGACGTCAACATTTTGGGAGCTTTCTAGTGTTTTTTTTTTCTTTGCACTTGTTTTGTAACTGGTATAGTTGAGATGTTTCTTACAGGAATGTAATAATCTAGCGCTGTAATTAATACCGGTATGTATTGCCCTCTATAGCGAGGTACGATTTAGTCGACTCAGACTTAACATTGTTTATTGCTTACGGTATGTGTTTTTATCGGCAATAGAAAACAGACCAAAATGTACTTATTAATTAAGTAGAGTGGTTAGTCAGCCCACTAATAAACTATAAATAATCTGTGTTTAACCAGCCCTACATAGTAAGAATAGAGACACTGGTTCAATCAATTACTGTAAATAAAATATATAGCGTGCTTACCGTTTTATTTTCTTGTCCATGTCAACCATTGTTCTATTGAAGTCGAAACTAATGTGCTGGTGTGGTATCGGCCTTAAGGGTTAATTACAACCAGACAAAATATGTAAAGCGGCATATGTACAAATTACCCACCTTTCCCCTAGGCCTATATATAAATATAGGCTATATATTTATATAACCTGGACCCTATATTATAGACAAGAGAAGAGATTGAGTGCTTTTTACATACGCTGCCTCCGACGCATACTCGGACTGTCATGAACAACGAGGTGCTGCAGCAGGCTGGGATGCCAATCATGACTACCCTAATCTGCCAACGCCGGCTCAGATGGCTAGGATATGTGTGTAGGATGGAGGATGGCAGAATACCCAAAGACATCCTATACACTATACTCAGAACTAACCACAGGAAATTGGAATGCGGGCCGCCCCACCTCCGATTCAAGGAAGTCTGCAAGAGAGACCTGAAAGCCCTAGCCATGGACACAAACAGCTGGGAGGAACTTGCCAAGGACAGGTCCAGCTGGAGACGAGCGCTGACCTCCGGACTGGAAGCAGGAGAAAGAAAACTGCAACGGCTCGCTGACGAGAAGCGCACCAGAAGGAAGGGAAGAGACCAGCCAATGACTAATTCTGCCTTTTTGTGTCAGAGTTGCAACATAGACTGTCACTCACGTGTGGCTTGTATAGCCACAGCAGAAACTGCACGGCTAGGAGCACACACTCCACAAGGGCACACTAAATTCCGTCGTCTCGCGAGACTTTGATTGCAGCAACCTATCACATTTCTAAGTAGGCTGATTATGAATTATTTATAAATGATTAAAACGATTAATTCAATTTTATTGTAGGCTACTTAAATACGACACTTGCCCCTGCCCCTCGCCTACCTTGTAATTCGTAAGATGAATATTTGACCCCAAAGTCATTCAAATGTAATGTGTAAAGCTAAAGCTACTATTTATAGGAAACATGTGCCATTGATTGGTTAATATGATATAGACCCTAATTGTAATATGATAAGCGTTATAATGAACAAGGATTGAATTAATGAGTATGCTAACAACCATTAGCCAGCCTTTATTCTTATCTTTTATTATACATCACAGACGCTCCTTCTATAAAGAAGATTATTGCGTCCTACGCTCATCCGTGGTCTCTCGTCTCTGACTTTAATGAGTCTAATCCCGTTGCTCTATTCGAGCGAGACCTCAATGACCTATATAAGTAACATAAGTGCGATTATACAACAAAACAGTGTGTAGGCTAATATAGCATTGACACATCAACTTATATGTTTAAGTGGCGCGTGCAGTACTGCTTATCCCCTTAACTCATCTTCACTCTCATGGTCTCTCAAACTTTCGGCTTTCATCTAAGTACTTAATCATTACGACCATTTATTCTCCAACATTGTAACTATCTTACTAACACTTTTCTTCAGTATTTCTATCAAACGGTTTATGTGGACAGATTGTTTTATAAGACTACGTTAAAGCATAAAAAAAACAACATACACACAAAAACATGGACAACAGCCAAAATATAATATTTAAAAGAAGGAAACAAACAATACAAATAAACGTGGTAAAGATTATAAGTTGATTCAAATTGCATTATTTTGCCCCACCTTACTCCAGGGGCGAAGCCAGAAATTTTTTCCAGGGGGGGCTAAACAAATATTTACCAAATACCAGGGGGGGGGGGGGGGCTAAACTTTCGCGTGACAAAGATTTACCAAATTTTTAGCAAATTTAGTGCATATTTTTAAAAAATCAGTTGAAAAAAAAATATTTTTTTTAATTCCAGGGGGGGCTTAGCCCTCCTCAGCCCCCCCCCCCTGTGGCTTCGCCCCTGCCTTACTCCCTTGCATTCCAGAAAACGCTTCTGATGGATTGTCTTTTAAACTAGTCAGTTAATTAATAAAGTCAAGAAAACCAAATTAAATATGTAAGCTCTTATTAATATGTAAGCCTAGATTTTAAAAAAAGGATTTTCAGCTTAGGGCACAATAAACTACAACAAAAGAGATGGGCGTTTGTAGTCTATAAAATGACATTAAATAGTTAAATTGGTTCTATTAGTTAGTTTTGCGCTATACTGTGTATAGTACTGTATAGCATGTGTGTATATTATATATATTGTACATTGTTTATTGTTTTTATAACTGGAGCAAATGAGTTTCTCTAAATACTATCGAGCGCAAGCTGATATCGATAAAGTAAGTCGAAAGACTAAAGAAATATGCTGTTCACTGTTCTTGTAGCGCTCAGCTAGAGGTATTTCTTGTTCACGGTTCGTGTAGCACTCAGCTAGAGGTATTTCTTGTTCACTGTACTTGTAGCGCTCAGCTAGAGGTATTTCTTGTTCACGGTACTTGTAGCGCTCCGCTAGAGGTATTTCTTGTTCACAGTTTGTGTAGCACTCAGCTAGAGGTATTTCTTGTTCACAGTTTGTGTAGCACTCAGCTAGAGGTATTTCTTGTTCACGGTACTTGTAGCACTCAGCTAGAGGTATTTCTTGTTCACAGTTTGTGTAGCACTCAGCTAGAGGTATTTCTTGTTCACAGTACTTGTAGCACTCAGCTAGAGGTATTTCTTGTTCACGGTACTTGTAGCACTCAGCTAGAGGTATTTCTTGTTCACAGTTTGTGTAGCACTCAGCTAGAGGTATTTCTTGTTCACGGTACTTGTAGCGCTCAGCTAGAGGTATTTCTTGTTCACGGTACTTGTAGCACTCAGCTAGAGGTATTTCTTGTTCACAGTTTGTGTAGCACTCAGCTAGAGGTATTTCTTGTTCACGGTACTTGTAGCGCTCAGCTAGAGGTATTTCTTGTTCACGGTACTTGTAGCGCTCAGCTAGAGGTATTTCTTGTTCACGGTACTTGTAGCGCTCAGCTAGAGGTATTTCTTGTTCACGGTACTTGTAGCGCTCAGCTAGAGGTATTTCTTGTTCACGGTACTTGTAGCGCTCAGCTAGAGGTATTTCTTGTTCACGGTACTTGTAGCACTCAGCTAGAGGTATTTCTTGTTCACAGTTTGTGTAGCACTCAGCTAGAGGTATTTCTTGTTCACGGTACTTGTAGCGCTCAGCTAGAGGTATTTCTTGTTCACGGTACTTGTAGCGCTCAGCTAGAGGTATTTCTTGTTCACGGTATTTGTAGCGCTCAGCTAGAGGTATTTCTTGTTCACGGTATTTGTAGCGCTCAGCTAGAGGTATTTCTTGTTCACAGTTTGTGTAGCACTCAGCTAGAGGTATTTCTTGTTCACAGTTTGTGTAGCACTCAGCTAGAGGTATTTCTTGTTCACAGTTTGTGTAGCACTCAGCTAGAGGTATTTCTTGTTCACGGTACTTGTAGCACTCAGCTAGAGGTATTTCTTGTTCACGGTATTTGTAGCACTCAGCTAGAGGTATTTCTTGTTCACAGTTTGTGTAGCACTCAGCTAGAGGTATTTCTTGTTCACAGTTTGTGTAGCACTCAGCTAGAGGTATTTCTTGTTCACGGTACTTGTAGCGCTCCGCTAGAGGTATTTCTTGTTCACGGTATTTGTAGCACTCAGCTAGAGGTATTTCTTGTTCACAGTTTGTGTAGCACTCAGCTAGAGGTATTTCTTGTTCACAGTTTGTGTAGCACTCAGCTAGAGGTATTTCTTGTTCACGGTACTTGTAGCACTCAGCTAGAGGTATTTCTTGTTCACAGTTTGTGTAGCACTCAGCTAGAGGTATTTCTTGTTCACAGTTTGTGTAGCACTCAGCTAGAGGTATTTCTTGTTCACGGTACTTGTAGCACTCAGCTAGAGGTATTTCTTGTTCACGGTATTTGTAGCACTCAGCTAGAGGTATTTCTTGTTCACAGTTTGTGTAGCACTCAGCTAGAGGTATTTCTTGTTCACAGTTTGTGTAGCACTCAGCTAGAGGTATTTCTTGTTCACAGTTTGTGTAGCACTCAGCTAGAGGTATTTCTTGTTCACAGTTTGTGTAGCACTCAGCTAGAGGTATTTCTTGTTCACGGTACTTGTAGCGCTCAGCTAGAGGTATTTCTTGTTCACAGTTTGTGTAGCACTCAGCTAGAGGTATTTCTTGTTCACGGTACTTGTAGCACTCAGCTAGAGGTATTTCTTGTTCACAGTTTGTGTAGCACTCAGCTAGAGGTATTTCTTGTTCACGGTACTTGTAGCACTCAGCTAGAGGTATTTCTTGTTCACGGTACTTGTAGCACTCAGCTAGAGGTATTTCTTGTTCACAGTTTGTGTAGCACTCAGCTAGAGGTATTTCTTGTTCACGGTACTTGTAGCACTCAGCTAGAGGTATTTCTTGTTCACAGTTTGTGTAGCACTCAGCTAGAGGTATTTCTTGTTCACGGTACTTGTAGCACTCAGCTAGAGGTATTTCTTGTTCACAGTTTGTGTAGCACTCAGCTAGAGGTATTTCTTGTTCACGGTACTTGTAGCACTCAGCTAGAGGTATTTCTTGTTCACAGTTTGTGTAGCACTCAGCTAGAGGTATTTCTTGTTCACGGTACTTGTAGCACTCAGCTAGAGGTATTTCTTGTTCACAGTTTGTGTAGCACTCAGCTAGAGGTATTTCTTGTTCACGGTACTTGTAGCACTTGCTAGAGGTATTTCTTGTTCACAGTTTGTGTAGCACTCAGCTAGAGGTATTTCTTGTTCACGGTACTTGTAGCACTCAGCTAGAGGTATTTCTTGTTCACAGTACTTGTAGCACTCAGCTAGAGGTATTTCTTGTTCACGGTACTTGTAGCACTTGCTAGAGGTATTTCTTGTTCACAGTTTGTGTAGCACTCAGCTAGAGGTATTTCTTGTTCACGGTACTTGTAGCACTCAGCTAGAGGTATTTCTTGTTCACAGTTTGTGTAACACTCAGCTAGAGACATAGCCTAGTCGAGTTAATACATGTAGTCGAGTTGTCACATGTAATCGAATTAACATACCATGCAGTGCCCTCACATGGGAGGGGGCAGAGGGAGCATATGCCCGGGGCGACACTTTTAGAGGCGGCAAAAATAGCATTAAATAAAGCAGTTACGGTATGCAAGGGGGCGTCGCTGAAAGTTTTGCCATGGGGGAGCAACATAGTCTTGTACAGGTTCTAAACTTATGTAGTCGAGTTAACATATGTAGGCGAGTTAACATATGTAGTTGAATTTACATATGTAGTCTAGTTGATACATGTAGGCAAATTGATACATGTAGACTAGATGATACATGTAGTTTAGAAGTTGATACATGTACCTCTAGTTATGCATGTAGTCGAGTTGATACATGTAGTAGAGTTGATACATGTAGTCGAGTTAGTACATCTAGTCGAGTTAATACATGTAGTCGAGTTGTCACATATTGTCGAGTTGTCACATGTAGTCGAGTTGATACATCTAGTCGAGTTGATGCAAATATTCCAGATGACACATGTAGTCGAGTTGATTCATGTTGTCGAGTTGATAAATCTAGTCGAGTTAATACATTTAGTCGAGTTGATACATGTAGTCGAGTTGATACATCTAGTCGAGTTAATACATGTAGTCAAGTTGATACATGTAGTCGAGTTTATACATCTAGTCGAGTTGATACATGTAGTCGAGTTGATACATGTAGCCGAGCTGATACTTGTAGTCGAGTTTATACTTGTAGTTGAGTTGATACATGTAGTAGAGTTGATAGGCTACATCTAGTCGAATTGATTTATGTAGTCGAGTTGATACTTCCAGTCGAGTTGATACATGTAGTTGAGTTGATACATGTAGTCGAGTTTATACATGTAGTTGAGTTGATACATGTAGTAGAGTTGATAGGCTACATCTAGTCGAATTGATTTATGTAGTCGAGTTGATACATGTAGTTGAGTTGATACATGTAGTCGAGTTTATACATGTCGTCGAGTTGATACATGTAGTCGAGTTGATACATGTAGTCGAGTTGATACATGTAGTCGAGCTGATACATGTAGTCGAGTTGATACATGTAGTCGAGTTGATATTTGTAGTTGAGTTGATACATGAAGTAGAGTTGATACATGTAGTCGTGTTTATACATGTGGTCGAGTTGATACATGTGGTCGAGTTGATACATGTAGTCGAGTTGATACATGTAGTCGAGTTGATACATGTAGTCGAGTTGATACATGTAGTCGAGCTGATACATGTAGTCGAGTTGATACATGTAGTCGAGTTTTCACATGAAGTCGAGTTGTCACTTAGTGTTCATAGTGAATAAAGAGTTCTTGAAAAGAGCTGAGCTAAATCATGTAGCACTAGGCTTACATAAAAAAAGTGTAGATGGCTTGGTAGCATCCTAAAAAGAGAAAGAGAGACCTTGAGGAGAGCCTGTACGTGAGTAGAAAAATAGACCTTGCACAACTATCTGGAGTAGATTCGTGCATAAAGAAATAAAGGATCAAAAATGGAATGAAAGAAATCGCACAGAATTGGCAAGAAATTGACTAGGCTTGAATCCAATCCCTTATGTTCTATAGTGGACCTACCAGAAAACTGATTCATTATTGATTGACCTAATCGTTTATCCATATTATTAATATTAAACACTTTATTCTTATTGCCGCATGATGGTATCTATCTATCTATCTATCTATCTATCTATCTATCTATCTATCTATCTATCTATCTATCTATCTATCTATCTATCTAACTATCTATCTATCTATCTATCTATCTATCTATCTATCAGAATTTCTTAAACTATTACATTGAAGCTGTTGTGTGTATATAAATAGAGTATATGTAACAATGAGTGTAGGCTATATGTCGACTATGTATCATTGTATGTAGGCTATGTATGTGTGTATATGTAGGATATGTATATGTGTATAAGTAGGCTTAGTATGTGTGTATATGTAGACAATGTATGTGTATATGTACACTGGACTCCAGAAGGAAAAAGAAAGAGAGGTCGACCAAAAGTAACCTGGCGCAGAACAGTAGAGCAAAAATTAAAGGAATTTGGTCATTTCTGGGGTACGATCGAAATTGTCGCACGTGACAGTAAGTAAGTAAGTATATGTATGAGTGTAATGTAAGCTATGTATGTGTATATATGTAGGCTATGTATTTATGTATATGTATGAGTGTATAGGTTGGCTATGCGTGTGTGTATATGTATGGGTGTAATGTAAACTATGTAAGTAAGTATATTTATGAGTGTAATGTAAGCTATGTATGTGTTTATATGTAGGCTATATATGTATATGTATGAGTGTATATGTTGGCTATGCATGTGTGTATATGTATGATTGTAATGTAAGTATTGTAAGCTATGTAAGTAAGTATATGTATGAGTGTAATGTAAGCTATGTATGAGTGTATATGTATGTGTGTATAAGTAGGCTATGTATGAGTGTAAATGTAAGTGTATATGTAAGCTATGTATGTGTGTAAATGTAGGCTATGTATGTGTGTATATGTAATCGTGTATACGTAGGCAAAGTATGAGAGTATATGTATGAGTTTATATGTAGGCTATGTATGTGTGTATATGTATGAGTGTAATGTAAGCTTTGTATGTTTGTATATGTATGAGTGTATATGTAGGCTATGTATATGTTTATACGTCAGTATTTATATGTTTAAAGTCTTATAACAAAAAGTATAAATGTGACGCCAACGGCTTAGAATAATCAGTTAGTCATGTTTTGACTTAATAGAAGCAGAAAGCTCACTGTGTAACCTTGTTATGGGATCTCAGTGAATATTTAGAATAATCTATATTTAGACTGAGGGGTAAAAACTCTACAGCTTATAGAGAACAAACTTAAGTAGTATTTTAGACAATATTATAATGTAATACAGTAAGAAACTTAGGTAGTATTTTAGACAATATTATAATGTAATACAGCAAGAAACTTAGGTAGTATTTTAGACAATATTATAATGTAATTGAGCAAGAAACTTAGGTAGTATTTTAGACAATATTATAATGTAATTGAGCAAGAAACTTAAGTAGTATTTTAGACAATATTATAATGTAATTGAGGAAGAAACTTAAGTAGTATTTTAGACAATATTATAATGTAATACAGCTCCAAAGTCAGTATTTTCGTGTCTTCAATTCTTTTGACATATATCAAAGTTAGGTTGGCATTTTTTAAACACGTGTATTTAAGTCAACTATAATTTAATACATATATTTTTGGTCTTTTTTTCATAAACTTCTCAAAGTATTTTTCAACTTTGAATCCTTTGCTCTTATTAACAAAACTCTTTACTATTTTACTATTGCTTGATTTCGCTCAGTCTGTGCAAACTTCAAATTTCGATGCTCAATCTTGATATAGTTATTACTGTATAGATTCGTTTATCTTCCAAAGATCATTTTACATTTAATAAACCGGCTCTTTTTTTAGCCATCAAATGTGTGTGTGTTTGTGTGTGTGCCTGCGTGTGTGTGTGTCAATGGTAAAGTAAAAAATGGAGAGGATGAGTTTGAAGAACCGGCCACTTACACGGGAATTGGAGTGAATGGAAAAATGTGGACAGGACCAGAGAAAAAAAATCGATAAAAGACATTGTTAGTTTGTTGGCGCAAACATCCGGGTTCACATTCAAACAAACTTATACCAATAACTCAGAGAATACAGAATGATCCACACGCGTTGTGATTATTCAGAATTTACTTTTATCATTAACTGACAACACGTCTATACAAGCAACCGGTAGTCTTTTCTCGGCTATTCATTGTACGACTCAATAGAGTTCTCATATCACTGTATAACTTATTACCTAGCCTATATTAAAACAAATGGCTATAGGCCTATATGTAATGTTAATTATATAGAGCGCATTACTGGATTGTTTTCAAAATAGTCCCATATAAATTTGTAATTTATTTTTTGATAGACTATTAATTACCTTTCTTCAATACCTTGTGTGTGATTAAATCACTTTGTTTGTTAACAGCAAACACTCCCATCAAACTCAAATTATGTTGATTTATGTCTCAATAACACATAAAACATATAGTGGTTGTAACTATTTATTGGCCTAAAGTTATTCTCAAACCCCTGAAGCAGGTAGCCTACATGTGAAACAAACTCTAAGCAAACTCTAGAGCAAACTCTAAGCAACAAACACTATGTATTGTATGTATTCATACAACAAACACTATGTATTGTATGTATTCATACAACAAACACTATGTATTGTATGTATTCATACAACAAACACTATGTATTGTATGTATTCATGTAACAAACACTATGTATTGTATGTATTCATACAACAAACACTATGTATTGTATGTATTCATACAACAAACACTATGTAATGTATGTATTCATACAACAAACACTATGTATTGAATGTATTCATACAACAAACACTATGTATTGTATGTATTCATACAACAAACACTATGTATTGTATGTATTCATGTAACAAACACTATGTATTCTATGTATTCATACAACAAACACTATGTAATGTATGTATTCATGTAACAAACACTATGTATTGTATGTATTCATACAACAAACACTATGTATTGTATGTATTCATACAACAAACACTATGTATTGTATGTATTCATACAACAAACACTATGTATTGTATGTATTCATACAACAAACACTATGTAATGTATGTATTCATACAACAAACACTATGTAATGTATGTATTCATGTAACAAACACTATGTATTGTATGTATTCATACAACAAACACTATGTATTGTATGTATTCATGTAACAAACACTATGTATTGTATGTATTCATACAACAAACACTATGTTTTGTATGTATTCATGTAACAAACACTATGTATTGTATGTATTCATACAACAAACACTATGTATTGTATGTATTCATACAACAAACACTATGTAATGTATGTATTCATGTAACAAACACTATGTATTGTATGTATTCATACAACAAACACTATGTATTGTATGTATTCATACAACAAACACTATGTATTGTATGTATTCATACAACAAACACTATGTAATGTATGTATTCATACAACAAACACTATGTAATGTATGTATTCATACAACAAACACTATGTATTGTATGTATTCATACAACAAACACTATGTATTGTATGTATTCATACAACAAACACTATGTAGGCCCAATGTATGTATTCATGCAATAAACACTATGTATTGAATGTATTCATACATCAAACACTATGTATTGTATGTATTAATACAACAAACACTATGTAGACCCAATGTATGTATTCATACAACAAACACTATGTATTGTATGTATTCATACAACAAAAAATATGTAATTTAGGTATTCATACAACAAACACTATGTAATGTATGTATTCATACAACAAACACAATGTAATGTATGTATTCATACAACAAACACTATGTAATGTATGTATTCATACAACAAACACTATGTATTGTATGTATTCATACAACAAACACTATGTAGGCCCAATGTATGTATTCATACAATAAACACTATGTATTGAATGTATTCATACATCAAACACTATGTATTGTATGTATTAATACAACAAACACTATGTAGACCCAATGTATGTATTCATACAACAAACAGTATGTATTGTATGTATTCATACAACAAAAAATATGTAATTTAGGTATTCATACAACAAACACTATGTAATGTATGTATTCATACAACAAACACAATGTAATGTATGTATTCATACAACAAACACTATGTAATGTATGTATTCATACAACAAACACTATGTAATGTATTTATTCATACAACAAAAATAGTTAAATGGTTTCTTGTTTAAATAAAAAGTACATTATACTTTGAGAAATACTACACTAAAGCAGTTATGCCTGGTAGCTAATTCAGGTGGAGTTACTTAACTTGTCAATACCATAATTAGTTTCTTAGGGAGAAAAAAACTTCCCTGAGGTCATTTCTAAGATGTAATTATTGCGTTAACAGCCAAGAAAGTAGAAATATATTTCCATTTCTTTCCCTTAAATAACCCTGCACAGTATTAGAGTAATACTGAAGCATTTTGAAAATGCCACTAGTCCTAGAAATGCCAGCAGTCCTATAGAATATTATTATCCTTCTAAAATGCCAGTAGCCATCCTTAATACTAGTAGCCCTCTTGAATACTAGTAGCCATCTAGAATAACATTAGCGATCCAGAATACCAGTAGTCATCTAGAATACCATTAGCAATCTAGAATACCAGTAGCCATCTAGAATACCATTAGCAATCTAGAATACCAGTAGCCATCTAGAATACCATTAGCAATCCAGAATACCAATAGCTATCTAGAATACCATTAGCAATCTAGATTACCAGTAGCCATCTAGAATACCATTAGCAATCCAGAATACCAATAGCTATCTAGAATACCATTAGCAATCCAGAATACCAGTAGCCATCTAGAATACCATTAGCAATCCAGAATACCAGTAGGCATCTATAATACTATTAGCAATCCAGAATACCAGTAGCCATCTAGAATACCATTAGCAATCCAGAATACCAGTAGCCATCTAGAATACCATTAGCAATCCAGAATACCAGTAGCTATCTAGAATACCATTAGCAATCCAGAATACCAGTAGGCATCTATAATACTGTTAGCAATCCAGAATACCAGCAGCCATCTAGAATACCATTAGCTATCCAGAATACCAGTAGCCTCTAGAATACCATTAGCGATCCAGAAGCCTAGTAGCCATCTAGAATACATGTAACCATCTAAAATACCAGTAGCCATATATAATACCAGTAGCCATCTAGAATACACGTAGTCTTCTAGGATAGCAGTAGCCATATATAATACCGGTAGCCATATAGAATACCAGTAGCCATATATAATACCGGTAGCCATATAGAATACCAGTAGCCATATAGAATACCAGTAGCCATATAGAATACCAGTAGCCATATAGAATACCAGTAGCCATATAGAATACCAGTAGCCATATAGAATACCAGTAGCCATATATAATACCGGTAGCCATATAGAATACCAGTAGCCATATAGAATACCAGTAGCCATATATAATACCAGTAGCCATATAGAATACCAGTAGCCATATATAATACCAGTAGCCATATAGAATACCATTAGCCATATATAATACCAGTAGCCATATAGAATACCAGTAGCCATCTAGAATATCGGTAGCCATATAGAATACCGGTAGCCATATATAATACCCTTAGTCTTCTAGAATACCAGTAACCATCTAGAATACCGGTAGCCCTCTAGAATAGAAGAAGCCATTTTGAATACCAGGTATTAAAATGCCAGTAGCCATTTAAAATACCAGTAGCCATCCAGACTACCAGTAGCCCTCTAGAATGCCGGTTGCGATATATTTATCTACCTTTGTTTGTGTTTTTTGCAATATAGCCTACAGAAACTATATTTTGGGATCTCCATAATGACTCCTTACCCAATCCCCTTAGCAAACTATTAGTTTCAACAGCCCGACCTTGATTTGAAGACTTAAAAATCAGTTTAGCATTTTAGAACAATGTTTTGCTCTGGTTTAATGCTTTGTTGTTTCTATTCTACAGTGAACTTTGACCACTTTCAAATCCTAAGAGCTATTGGAAAAGGTAGTTTTGGAAAAGTAAGTAATTTTATTTTTATTTTTTAGGGTTATTAGGCTAGACAGGCCTAAAATATCATATAAGTTACAACTCATTAATAACCCATTAAATTTCAATAAAACATCTAAAACACATTAAAAATCAATGAATAACACCAGTACATGATATCGAATTAAAGAATAAGCAACTAATAACACATTAAAAAACCACGAAAACATAATCAATAGATCTCTCTAGATATTTAGAGACATACGATACCCTTCATTCTCGAGACTATGGTGTAGTTCCGAGGTTCTTGTGTGTGACTGGACAATCCAACTCTTTAATGGTAATCAGTGGCGGCGTTATGGATGCCAATTATGCTACACACATTGTCAATCTGTCAAAACCTCTGTGTTAATTATTCTTTCCTGTCATGGATGTCTTAGATACACGCTGTCACGACCTATCTGGCGCCAGGTCGGACACATGATGTAATGAACTTATAGTTCCTTACAGCACATGATCAAAACATGAACAATAACACCAAATAGGTGGTGGTTAAAATATCATGTTATTTATTGACATATAATTAATAAATAAAACAAGTATATCTGATGTCAGTAAATACAATGCATCATCAGGGTTACAAAATTAGGTACAAAGAAACCCCACATATATTCAAGAAGAGCTCCAGTCTACACACATCAATGTCCGATTCCAGATGAGCTACATTCAACACACATCAATGTCCGATGATTCAAGATGAGCTCCATTCAACACACATCAATGTCCGATTCAAGATGAGCACCAGCCCACACACATCAAGGCTCACCTTTAATCAACCCAAGTCCGAGTCTAATTCATCATCATACCCTAGACATCGACCACCACCTACTCAACATTTCGTCGAGGAATGTGGAAAATAATAATTAATAATTGATTTGAACAAGAGACTGCAAAGCATGGGAATACATTTAAAGTCAAATATTAAATCTATACAAGGAGTTCACCTAGAATAAGGTCTAGAATTATACATAAACGCACCAAATAAAAAGTGAAAAATACTATTAATACAGGACAATCAAATACATATAAATGTATAAAATAAGTATATATACATATAATTTATAATATATTATATAAGTGGTACATCATCCTTAACTATTAAACCTTACCCCGTATGTACTCCGCTCGTTCTACAATGTCTAGGTATTGACCTCTTACCTTTCAAGTCACACACTGAACTGTGGACTGAAAAGGGAAATAGCCCCATACCCACAATATTCCCAGTGAACACAATTCACCTGGACTGGAGCATTGCCGGGGGGGGGGGGCGAAATATGGTAAGACAGGGAGGGCAACAATTGCCACAAGTAAAATAGTGAGCTCAACTCACTATTTGACACACGCAAACACCTCGAATAAAAGCTTCTAAATGTATTCTGATATCTTCAGTCTCTTGTCCATGCCTCACTGACACCGAGCAGTGTGCTGTTTATGCAGGCTGTTAGACACACAGTTTGATCATCTCGGTGTGCTGTTTATGCAAGCTGTTAGACACACAGTTTGATCATCTCGGTGTGCTGTTTATGCAAGCTGTTAGACACACAGTTTGATCATCTCGGTGTGCTGTTTATGCAGGCTGTTAGACACACAGTTTGATCATCTCGGTGTGCTGTTTATGCAAGCTGTTAGACACACAGTTTGATCATCTCGGTGTGCTGTTTATGCAAGCTGTTAGACACACAGTTTGATCATCTCGGTGCTTTTGAGTTGGCTGCAAATTCTTTAGTTTCATTTGGCTATTACTACAGTTATTGATAAAAAAAGACAATTCGATATTTCTGACCCGAGATAAGACTTATGTGCCTTTAGTATTAACTTGTCTTTGGGCACAATTTCAAACATATTCCATGCAGGCATGAGAGCTGCTGAAAGAAACTTTGTGTATAATGGTCCGAACAGACAAAGATGCCAATGTCGGAAACGAACAAGCCATGAGAGTTGGAACTACAACGCCGTCATATGGTTGCGCCTCTGAAGACCTTAATAAACCATCGTTTCCCAAAATACGATAAACCATTGTGCCATCGGGACATACTTAAACTAGGCCATGTTCAAAGATTTATGCCAAATAATAAGCTAACTGTGGAGAGGAAGAATAGAAAGTAGATGATTCATAGTTGCACCAAGTTCCAAATTGTAGGCCCTAAAGGTAAAATTAATAATTGAAGCAAGTTGAAAATTGATCTTTGATCACTTTAGGGACATTATTGCAGTGCGCGCACTCTTGGAGTTAATCTCTATTCATTCTAAGTACACCATAAGCAATGACTAATTTACGTATGGTCTTGATCATATTTTGATATTTACCACGAAACGGGCAACGTTCGGTTTGTTTTGTTTAATTTTATCTAGCCTTGTGTTGTCCAATTCTATGTAGATTTTTTTTGTCTAATGCTACCTAGGTTTGTATTGTCGAATTCTATACAGGTTTGTATTGTCCAAAAGAAAGACAGCAAGTTGATGTATGCTATGAAATATATGAACAAAGCTGTTTGTATTCAACAAGAAGCTATCCATAATGTCATTAAAGAAGTCGAGATTTTAAAGAAAGTTGATCATATCTTTATAGTCAATCTTTGGTATTGTTTTCAAGATGAAGAAGATATGTTTATGGTGAGTACAATAAATAATATTTTAATAAATGTATTGCTGCTATTAAAATAATATTTAAACATAAAGTTTATCTGCATGTTTTTATGTTCACTAATTAAATATATTTTAATGAATATAATTTTATATATAGACTATGTTTCTAGAGCGCATACAAATCAGATCAGTAAACTACAGGACTTTATTTATTCAGATTTAGCAGCACTATTTCATAGTCTTATCGTGAATAGTGATGTCTTGTGTGGTAGAAGTGAACTCAATCTTACAGTCCTTTACTGAAATATCAATCAACAATGTTTTTTTTTTTTCTCTTTCAATGCCTTAACTGCGACATCAAAAGAAAATGAGCAATAAAGGTCGATGGGCCGTATTGCTGCTGAGAGTTAACACCCTTGCCCCTTATACAAGTCAATCTTATATACCGTAATTGTCAAATGGGAAAGGGTGTTAACTCTCAGAAGCAATACGGGCCATTTAGTAGATTAAACTTGACACTTCATGGTTTGATACTGTATTTAAATATTGAATTATGTTGAAAATGTTTTATTCTTAAGTCAACATTGTTTTCATGGGTCAAACAGATTTTTTTTTTAAATTGACTTTGTTACGCTTATTTCTAGAATATGACAGAAATCATGTTGTAGATTATAATGAATCCAAAGTTTTATGATTAGCCCTACTCCAGTTTTATACCTATTTTTATACCTACGGTACCTATTTTCTATAGAGTAAACCAAAGATTCTCAACGGGGGCAATATCGCCCCCCGGGGGGCGGTGAGAAGCTTTAGGGGGGCGCTGACATTCCCGGGGGCGATTGGGGGGGCGATGAAGGGCAAGTGGGCGGTACGAACGTAGGCCTACCTGATATATTTTAACACCTCAGCTATTTGAATCGATTAGTTTTTGGAGGATGAAATGTGATGTAAACGCAAGTGCTGCTAAATATCTGATATCCCCCAACAGTGTGCCTACATATTATTATTTTTAATAAGAAATAGGAATCGCAGTGACTTTTCGATAAAGTAGGGGTCAGTAGGCCCTATTTGGCAAATATAGTGTGCGGCCGGCTGGTCTTGTGGTTGGTTCACCGGACTGTCAACCTTGCTGACCGATCACTGTCACCCTAACATCTCCTAATATTAATGATATTTTGATCTCAATTTATAGATTATAATGAATCCAAAGTTTTATGATTAGCCCTACTCCAGTTTTATACCTATTTTTATACCTACGGTACCTATTTTCTATAGAGTAAACCAAAGATTCTCAACGGGGGCAATATCGCCCCCCGGGGGGCGGTGAGAAGCTTTAGGGGGGCGCTGACATTCCCGGGGGCGATTGGGGGGGGCGATGAAGGGCAAGTGGGCGGTACGAACGTAGGCCTACCTGATATATTTTAACACCTCAGCTATTTGAATCGATTAGTTTTTGGAGGATGAAATGTGATGTAAACGCAAGTGCTGCTAAATATCTGATATCCCCCAACAGTGTGCCTACATATTATTATTTTTAATAAGAAATAGGAATCGCAGTGACTTTTCGATAAAGTAGGGGTCAGTAGGCCCTATTTGGCAAATATAGTGTGCGGCCGGCTGGTCTTGTGGTTGGTTCACCGGACTGTCAACCTTGCTGACCGATCACTGTCACCCTAACATCTCCTAATATTAATGATATTTTGATCTCAATTTAACCAAGATATGTTTAATGTGTTTTAAAATATCATTACGTCTAGTCTTATATTATAAGTTTACAGACGTTCCTTCTAGATTGAAGATTATTACGTCCATTAGGCCCAAAACTCCTGCAGGGCGACAGGGATCCGTCGGTGGCAGGGATGGAACCCGCGACCTGTCAGTTATTTTATTTTTTTTGGTTGACAGTCCGGTGAACTAACAGCTGGACCAGCCGTCTTCATTGTACATAAAATTCAATTGTTAAGCGGTATAGATAAGTAGTAATCATACAAACTGGGTATTTATTGTAATGCTTGAAAATATACATATAAATTCTTAAGTCATATAATATTTATATAATTTTCAAATACTTTTTACAGTTTGATCATTTCGAAGTTATAAATTGTAAGCCATTTATTTTTTATAAAAGAAAAAAGAATATTAGCTCAAATAAAACGGACTAATTATCTCCCTTTAACTAAAAAAATGTTTCCACATTTGATTCAATAGTGATGTCGAACAAGTTCTGTTTTGTAATATTACAAATATTACTGATTATTAGAACTAAGGCTTTTGCAACCAATAGTGAAACAAAAATAGACAAATTTCTAACAACACACCAGGCAAACGATTCGCATTAATATTGATTTATTTAAACCTTTTGTTAAGGCAATTTTTTTATCTATTAATTCTTACAATATGTTTCCTTTTCAGTTTTTTTAAAGATAATTAATCACACAAAAGTCTAGTCTACCTAAAAAAATTGCGGAAACTATAGATGGGCGGAAAGGGGGAGGGGGCGCTAAAAGAAAGTTGGGGGGAGGGCGGTGAACGGGAAAATATTGTAAAAGGGGTGGTGAGCCGAAAAAGGTTGAGAACCTATGAAGTAAACCATGTCAGGCTTTAATGCCAGACGATTTTGAAATTATTTGACTATATCAGATTATTGGTGTGTAGTTATATACTATGTGCTGTGCATTATGTATTTTTATTGTAGGTTGTTGATCTGTTACTTGGGGGAGACTTACGTTATCATATGCAAGAAGAGATTAATTTTACTGAACACCACCTGCAATTGTACCTGGCAGAATTAGCATTCGCTCTAGATTATCTCAGAAGTAAATCTATACTACACAGGTGAGGCTAGTCTTACATATGACCAAAAAAAAATTGCTGGAGATTAGTGGCTATAAGGTTTATAAAATAGAGAATAAGGCATACATAGATTTCTATGCAGTATTTAAACCGATCTTAAGGATTATCAGGATAGATAATACAAAAGAAGTAATATTTATACATTTGAGATATTTGCTATCATGCGTAGGAAAGTCGAGAAAAAAAAAATGGATTTGTTTGAAATGGATAATTTTAGTCAAGGTTAGGTTTAATGAGGTAAGTTATTAATGAGAAATTATTATCCTAATTAGTATCATCTAATTTAGCATAAATTCTTCTGTTCTTTCTTGTTGAAGAAACTACTCTTGTTCTTTTTGTAATGACATGTAGCTTAAGAAATAAATACCCTGACAGACAAATTTTACAGTTATATAAGACATTTTAAGTTTAAATTAAATTCCATCGTTTTGTGAGACAAATGGAAGCCAACAAGCCATTTATATATATATATATATATATATACACCGACAGAGTAATTTAACAGTTACGTACGATATATATACACTGACAGAGTGATTTAACAGTTACGTACGATATATATACACTGACAGAGTGATTTAACAGTTACGTACGATATATATACACTGACAGAGTGATTTAACAGTTACGTACGATATATATACACTGACAGAGTGATTTAACAGTTACGTACGATATATATACACTGACAGAGTGATTTAACAGTTACGTACGATATATATACACTGACAGAGTGATTTAACAGTTACGTACGATATATATACACTGACAGAGTGATTTAACAGTTACGTACGATATATATACACTGACAGAGTAATTTAACAGTTACGTACGATATATATACACTGACAGAGTGATTTAACAGTTACGTACGATATATATACACTGACAGAGTGATTTAACAGTTATGTAATATATATATACACTGACAGAGTAATTTAACAGTTACGTACGATATATATACACTGACAAAGTAATTTAACAGTTATGTAATATATATATATATACACTGACAGAATAATTTAACTGTTTTGTAAGATATATATACACCGACAGAGTAATTTAACAGTTATGTAAGTTATATATACACTGACAGAATAATTTAACTATTATGTAAGATATATATACACTGACAGAATAATTTAACTGTTATGTAAAATATATATACATCGACAGAGTAATTTAACAGTTATGTATGATATATATACGCTGACAGAATAATTTAACTGTTTTGTAAGATATATATACACTGACAGAATAATTTAACTGATATGTAAGTTATATATACACCGACAGAGTAATTTAGCTGTCATGTAAGATATATATATACTCACAGAGTAACTTAACTGTTATGTAAGTTATATATACACTGACAGAATAATTTAACTGTTATGATATATATACACTAACATAGTAATTTAGCTGTTATGTAAGATATATATACACTGACAGAATAATTTAACTGTTATGTAAGATATATTTACACTGACAGAATAATTTAACTGTTATGTAAGTTATATATACTGTCAGAATAATTTAACTGTTATGTAAGATATATATACAATGACAGAATAATTTAACAGTTATCTAAGTTATATATACACTGACAGAATATTTTAACTGGTATGTAAGTTATATATACACTGACAGAGTAATTTAACTGTTATGTAAGTTATATATACACTGACAGAATATTTGAACTGTCATGTAAGTTATATATACACTGACAGAGTAATTTAACTGTTATGTAAGTTATATATACACTGACAGAGTAATTTAACTGTTATGTAAGTTATATATACACTGACAGAGTAATTTAACTGTTATGTAAGTTATATTTACACTGACAGAGTAATTTAACTGTTATGTAATTTATATATACACTGACAGAATAATTTAACTGTTATGTAAGATATATATACACTGACAGAATAATTTAACTGTTAAGTGATGTAATATGTTGAGATTTAGGTGAATGTTTTACATAACTAAGAATTAGTCTGTCATATATGAATGTTTTAAATAACTAACAATTAGTCTGTCAACATATGAATGTTTGACATAACTAACAATTAGTCTGTCATATATGAATGTTTTACATAACTAACAATTAGTCTGTCAACATATGAATATTTAACATAAAAACTAAATTACACTTGTATATGTTGAGGGACTAAATTAGTAGTTGTGTAAGACATTCATTAATATTGATTAATGTAATATTATTGATATGACAGACAGAAGCATTTTCTTGCTGTCTTATTGATTTATACTACGATAGTTGTACTGATTAAATGAGATGTTTTTCTGAGCTCATAAATATTTCGATCATGATAAAAGTTATCTCGCTCGTAAACAATTCTATTGACAAGACTTTGAGTTCCAACGCAATACATCATTAGCAATATGTTACTGGGTGCGCTTTAAAGACATTATTCAGTGTATGTTTAATACACAAACACGATAGTATGTAGATGTACAGTTAGATGTAATTATACAATTAGATGTACTGATACAATTAGATGTACTGATAAAATTAGATGTACTGATACAATTAGATGTACTGATACAATTAGATGTACTGATACAACTGGATTTACTAATACAATTAGATACATTGATGCAATTGGATTTAGGGTTACAATTAGATTTAATGATACAATTAGATTTCCTAATACAATTAGATGTAATGATACAATTAGATGTAGTGATACAATTAGATTTAATGATACAATTAGATTTACTAATACAATGAGATGTAATAATACAATAGGATGTAGGGTTACAATTAGATTTAATGATACAATTAGATGTAGTGATACAATTAGATTTAATGATACAATTGGACTTACTAATACAATGAGATGTAGTGATACAAATAGATATAGTGATACAATAAGATTGAATGATACAATCGGATTTACTAATACAATCAGATGTAAGGATACAATTGGATGTAGGGTTACAATTGGATGTAGGGTTACACTTAGATTTAATGATACAATTAGATGTACTAATACAATTAGATGTAGTGATATAACTAGATGTAGTGATACAATTCGATGTAGTGATACAATTAGGTCAAGTGATACAATTAGATGTACTGATACAATTAGATGCAGCGATACAATTAGATGCAGTGATACAATTCGATGTAGTGATACAATTAGATCAAGTGATACAATTAGATAAAAAGTATCCCGTCGGATTATATTGATCTATAAGGCCGATGAAGCAGTGTTCACCAGTTTCTGTGGCCACGGCATACTAAGTGATTGTGTGGCCAGCACTATGCACAGCCACCTTTACTTTACCCCATTTAAGTGATACAATTAGATCAAGTGATACAATTAGATCAAGTGATACAATTAGATCAAGTGATACAATTAGATCAAGTGATACAATTGGATGCAGCGATACAATTAGATGCAGTGATACAATTAGATGCAGTGATACAATTAGATGCAGTGATACAATTAGATGAAGTGATACAATTAGATGTATTAATACAATTAGATGTAGTGATACAATTAGATCAAGTGATACAATTAGAAGCAGTGATACAATTAGATGTAGTGATACAATTAGATGCAGTGATACAGTTAGATGCAGTGATACAATTAGATGTAGTGATAAAATTAGATGTAATGATGCAATTAGATGTACTAATACAATAAAATGTACTAATACAATTATGATAATGATGAATAATATCACTACATCTAATAATGATTATGATAATGATACAATTAGTTGTAGTGATACAATTAGATCAAGTGATACAATTAAATCAAGTGATACAATTAGATGTAGTGATACAATTAGATGTAGTGATACAATTAGATGTAGTAATACAATTAGATGTAGTGATACAATTAGATCAAGTGATGCAATTAGATCAAGTGATACAATTAGATGCAGTGATAGAATTAGATGTAATGATACAATTAGATGTAGTTATACAATTAGATGTAATTATACAATTAGATGTAGTTAGTTATACAATTAGATGTAGTGATACAATAGATGTAGTGATCCAATTAGATGTAGTGATACAACAGATGTAGTGATACAATTAGATGTAGTGATACAATTAGATGTAGTGATACAATTAGATGTAGTGATACAATAGATGTAGTGATACAATTAGATGTAGTGATACAATTAGATATAGTGATACAATAGATGTAGTGATACAATTAGATGTACTAATACAATTAGATGTAGTGATACAATTAGATCAAGTGATACAATAAGATGCAGTGATACAATTAGATGTAGTGATACAATTAGATGCATTGATACAGTTAGATGCAGTGATACAATTAGATGTAGTTATACAATTAGATGTAGTTATACAAATAGATGTAGTTAGTTATACAATTAGATGTAGTGATACAATAGATGTAGTGATCCAATTAGATGTAGTGATACAACAGATGTAGTGATACAATTAGATGTAGTGATACAATTAGATGTAGTGATACAATTAGATGTAGTGATACAATTAGATGTAGTGATACAATAAAATGTACTAATACAATTATGATAAGGATGAATAATAACACTACATCTATTAATGATAATGATAATGATACAATTAGATGTAGTGATACAGTTAGATGTAGTGATACAATTAGATGCAGTGGTACAGTTAGATTCAGTGATACAATTAGATGTATTGTTTCAATTAGATGTAGTGATGAAGCTAGATGTAATTATATAATACTATGCACTAATACAATTAGATGTAGTGATACAATTAGATGTAGTGATACAATTAGATCAAGTGATACCACTAGATGTACTGATACAATTAGATCAAGTGATACACTTAGATGTAGTGATATAATTAGATGTAGTGATACAATTAGATCAAGTGATACAATTGGATGCAGTGATACAATAGATGTAGTGATACAATTAGATGTAGTGATACCACTAGATGTAGTGATACAGTTAGATACAGTGATACAATTAGATGCAGTGATACAATTAGATGTAATGATACAATTAGATGTAGTGATACAATTAAATGTACTGATACTATTAGATGTAGTGATACAATTAGATGTACTGATACAATTAGATGTAGAGATACAATTAGATGTACTGATAAAACTAGATGTACTGATACAATTAGATCAAGTGATACAATTGGATGCAGTGATACAATAGATGTAGTGATACAATTAGATGTAGTGATACCACTAGATGTAGTGATACAGTTAGATACAGTGATACAATTAGATGCAGTGATACAATTAGATGTAATGATACAATTAGATGTAGTGATACAATTAAATGTACTGATACTATTAGATGTAGTGATACAATTAGATGTACTGATACAATTAGATGTAGTGATACAATTAGATGTACTGATAAAACTAGATGTACTGATACAATTAGATCAAGTGATACACTTAGATGTAGTGATATAATTAGATGTAGTGATACAATTAGATCAAGTGATACAATTGGATGCAGTGATACAATAGATGTAGTGATACAATTAGATGTAGTGATACCACTAGATGTAGTGATACAGTTAGATACAGTGATACAATTAGATGTAGTGATACAATTAGATGTAATGATACAACTAGATGTAGTGATACAATTAAATGTACTGATACTATTAGATGTAGTGATACAATTAGATGTACTGGATACAATTAGATGTAGTGATACAATTAGATGTACTGATAAAACTAGATGTACTGATACAATTAGATTTACTGATACAATTAGATTTACTGATTCAATTATATGTACTGATACAATTAGATGTAATGTTAAAATTTAATTTCATTATGATATTTGACATAATTTGTTGTATTGATATGATTATGACATAACTTGAATGTAGCACAGCACACGTTCTGTTAGCCAAAGTATGCAATTGAATAAATAAAAGAAAGAAGGGAAATTATATTATTATGGTCGGGGAATTGGACCAAAATAAACGTTGTAGGTGAATAAAGCGAAACATTTTTTAGGCTCATAAGCTTACACATATTCTAGCCTAGGGATCGGCAACCTACGGCACGTGTGCTAATCTTGGCACGCAGAGGGATTTTTAATGACACGCGGAAGACACCCCAAAATGCAGTTCAAGTCCTTTCTACAAATAATTGAGTTCGAGAAAACTGTGACTTTTAAGCTGTACTCATTCTGAATATATTTGAAATCCCACTTTGGCATACCAGTAAAAGGTTGCCGACTCCTGTTCTAGCCTATAGCCTATATAATATTATTTTATTTATATTTATGTGTAGTGTGATTACGTTATATTGTTTTATCCACAGAGACATTAAACCAGATAATATTCTACTTGATGAAGAAGGTAAACTTGTAGTTTGTTCCATTTTCTTGTGGACGATTTTTTAATTATATTTTTTTGTCAAACTTTTGATGATTGGTAAAAATGGTAAGGGAAACATGGACTAGAATATATAATAGTAACTGAAAATAAAGTAGCTAGACATAATTTTAAATTATAAGATAGCGGAAATGTGACAAAAAAATCTTTATTTGGAATCTATTTTTACTTGCCATTTTTCATTTGATTTTGCAATATTTCTCGATGCCACACAACAAGTATTAAATATATGCCATTTAGACAAATAACACAAAATATATTAACTATCTGCCATTTGGACCGAACACAAGTATTAACTATCTTGCATTTAGACCAAACACAACAAGTAGGCATATTAACTATCTGCCATTTAGACCAAACACAAGTATTAACTATCTTGCATTTAGACCAAACACAACAAGTAAATATCAGACATTTAGACTAAACACAAGAAGTATTAACTATCTTCCATTTAGACCAAATACAACAAGTAGGCCTATTAACTATCTGTCATTTAGATCAAACACAAGTATTAACTATCTGACATTTAGACCAAACACAAGAAGTTTTAACTATCTGCCATTTAAACCAAACACAACAAGTAACTATCTAGCATTTAGACCAAACACAACAAGTAACTATCTGTCATTTAGACCAAACACAACAAGTATTAACAATCTGTCATTTAGACCAAACACAACAAGTATTAACTATCTGTCATTTAGACCAAACACAACAAGTATTAATTATCTGCCATTTAGGCCAAACACAACAAGTATTAACTATCTGTCATTTGGACCAAACACAAGAAGTATTAACTATCTGCCATTTAGACCAAACACAAGAAGTATTAACTATCTGTCATTTAGACCAAACACAACAAGTATTAACTATCTGTCATTTAGACCAAACGCACCAAGTATTAACTATCTTTCATTTAGACCAAACACAACAAGTATTAACTATCTGCCATTTAGACCAACCACAACAAGTATTAACTATCTGACATTTAGACCAAACACAAGAAGTATTAACTATATGTCACTTAGACCAAACACAACTGAACTATTTGCCATTTAGACCAAGAATACAGCATGTATTTTCTCCTTGCGTTGCTCATGTCAATTATATTGATTTTTCCCTCAAACAACTCATTAACGTGATAGGCAAAAAACTAAAATAAAAGAGTGGGAATGGTGAGCGGGGGTCGCATGAGTCGAGCATAATGATAAGATTAAATCAATGTGTACATGTGTACTTTCTGTTAAGATGGCATTGATTTACTACATAGCCAGGCAAACCATTTGGTGGCAATATTTATTTATTTTCACTTGTCGATACGTCGACCAATAAAACAAGTATTAAGATTTCGGATATCTTTTAATAGTCTTTTAATATTTTCCCTTTTTTTATTACTACCTTACTCGAGCTGCAATTAATATGGTGGTATTACGGGGAACATATTCCCAATAACTAGTAGGTCAACAGGGGGGATAATAGCTGAGGTGGTTGAAACGTCCAGTTCAAAACTCAAGCAGAGGTAGTCAATGAAAGTAAAGCCAGGCTTTATGTGTTATATATATATATATATATATATATATATATATATATAATATATGTGTGTTGGTTTGTGTATAAACATATATGATTATATATCGCTTAAAAAAACAAATTCTAAGCTTATTTTTATATTATTTTCTAATAGTAATATTTCATATTCTAGACAAGTGTAACATATTGTTTAAAGTAGACAACTCATATATATAAAAAAAAGATAAATAGAATACAAAATTATTATTTCAGAATTGTATAGGCCAGGGGTTATAACGCATGAGGCTAACGGAAGCCACACTTAACGAGGAGCCTCATGCGACTCTCGGAACGGAAACCCATTTGCCTAACATTGCCTTGGTCTATAGACATCCTCTTTAGCATCACTTCCCTCGTAGTTAAACATAAACTGTTAAATGTGGGTGGTGTTAGGCATAGGCCTACTGTTAAATGTGGGTGGTGTTAGGTCTACTGTTAAATGTGGGTGGTGTTAGGTCTACTGTTAAATGTGGGTGGTGTTAGGTCTACTGTTAAATGTGGGTGGTGTTCGGTCTACTGTTAAATGTGGGTGGTGTTAGGTCTACTGTTAAATGTGGGTGGTGTTCGGTCTACTGTTAAATGTGGGTGGTGTTCGGTCTACTGTTAAATGTGGGTGGTTTTAGGTCTACTGTGTAATGTGGGTGGTGTTAGGTATACTGTTAAATGTGGGTGGTTTTAGGTCTACTGTTTAATGTGGGTGGTGTTAGGTCTACTGTTAAGTGTGGGTAGTGTTATTTTTACTAAACTAATATAATGAGTTGCTACTTTTAACCATGTATAATACTAATAATGTGTAATCATTGTATATTGTAGGTCATGTTCACATAACAGATTTCAATATTGCATCGGATTTGAACAAAGATGAGTTAGCAACGTCATTGTCTGGTACCAAACCTTACATGGGTAACAGCTTTCTATACATTTTTTTCACAAGAAAGTACCATTTGATTTCATAAGTCTAAATCACAGGTTCTCAACGGGGGCGATATCGCCCCCGGGGGGCGGTGAGAGGCTTTAGGGGGGCGCTGACATTCCCGGGGGCGATTGGGGGGCGGTGAAGGGCAAGTGGGCGGTACAAACATACCTAATATATTTTAACACCTCAGCTATTTGAATCGATTAGTTTTTTTTAGTTTTTGGAGGATGAAATGTGATGTTAATGCAAGTGCTGCTAAATATCTGATATCCCCCAACAGTATGCCTACATATTATTATATTAATAAGAAATAGGAATCGCAGTGACTTTTCGATGAAGCAGGGTCTGTATTCGGCAAATATAGGCTACTGTGCGGCCGGCTGGTCCTGTGGTTTGTTCACCGGACTGTCGCCCTAACATCTGCTAATATTAATGATATTTTGATCTCAGTTTAACCGAGATGTCCTTTTTTTTTTTTCCTGTAGGAGGCGCGTCCGGATTCTTACATCCTTGCCCCTCCTTTGGGTAAGTTTGGGTGAGAGCCGTAGCTCGGGGTGACTAAGACTTCCCACACACCTGTGTGAAAAATCTAATCGCACGAGGCGGAGAAGATCTACACGTTACCGAGATGTCCTTAATGTATTTTAAATCTTTTATACTGACCGGAACCTATTATTAAGCGTATAGATATGTAGTAATCAGACAAACTGTGTAGTTATTGTAATGTTTGAAAATATACATATAAATTCTTTAGTCATCTAATATTTATATACTTTTCAAATACATTTTACAGTTTGATCATTTCAAAGTTATAAATTGTAAACCATTTATTTTTTATAAAAGAAAAAAAAACAGAAATATTAGCTCAAATAAAACAGGCTAATTATCTCCCTTTAACAAAAAAATGTTTCCACATTTGATTCAATAATGATGCCGAACAAGTTCTGTTTTGTAATATAACAAATATTACTGATTATTAGACCTAATGCTTTTGCAACCAAAATTGAAACAAAAATAGACAAATTGCTAGCAACACACCAGGCAAACGATTCGCATTGATTTATTTAAACCTTTTGTTAAGGCAATTTTTTGATCTATTAATTCTTACAATGTTTCCTTTTCATTTTTTTTAAAGATAATTAATCACACAAAGGTCTAGTGCGTTTTAAAAAATTGCGAAAAGTATAGTCCAGATGGGCGGAAGGGGTGGGTGGGCGCTAAAAGAAAGTTGGGTTGGGGGCGGTGAGCGGAAAAAAATTGTAAAAGGGGGCGGTGAGCCGAAAAAGGTTGAGAACCTATGGTCTAAATGGAACGTTTTACTAGTTTTAATAATACAGCTTACAGTCAGATGGTTTGTCAAGCGCATTGTGTAGCTTAGAGATGCGAATCAAATCGAACATGCCGAACTCGATTAGCTTTTAACAATCTTTCATGGAGAAATATACCGTGTATACTCGCATAAAGGTCGCACTTTTTGATACCAAAAAGTTCGAAGAACAGCACTAGAGTCTACTCCATAGGTTCTCAACGGGGGCGATATCGCCCCCCAGGGGGCGATGAGAAGCTTTAGGGGGGCGATAACATTCCCGGGGGCGATTGGGGGGCGATGAAGGGCAAGTGGGCGGTACATACGTACCTGCTATAATTTCAACAACTCAGCTATTTGAATCGATTAGTTTTTGGATGAAATATGATGTAAATGCAAGTGCTACTAAATATCTGATATCCCCCAACAGTAGGCATACATATTATTGAACAAATAAGAATCGCAATGACTTTTCGATGAAGTAGGGGGGGTCAGTATTTGGCAAATAGTATGCGGCCGTCACGTCTTATGGTTGGTTCACCGGACTGTCGCCTTAACATCGGCTAATATTACTAATTTTACTCGTTTTACCGAGATGTCCTTTAATGCGTTTGAATCCTTTGTATAGAGTTAACCACAATAGCTCAGCGGTATAGATACGTAGTAATTGTACAAACTAGGTAGTTATTAAAATGCTTGAAAATATTCATATGAATTCTTTAGTCATATAATATTTATACAATTTTCAAATAATTTTTAGTTCTATCATATCATTTCAAAGTTATAAATGCAAGCCATTCAGTTTTTTATAAAAGAAAAACAAATTGAAATATTACCTCAAATGAAAAGGGTTAATTATCTCCCTTTAATTAACAAATGTTTCCGCTAAAATTAAGTTGGGGGGCGGCGAGCGGAAAAAAAATTTAAAAGGGGGCGGTGAGCCGAAAAAGGTTGAGAACCTATGTCTACTCTGTTATAAAATTGAAACTATCACCCGCATTGGTGATCGTAGTGATGTTAGTGATGTAGACTTGCTGGGAAGTGCGTGGGCCTACATTTTACATTAAAACGTTTGTAGGTCCACTGATTTTATTGTTGTTGCTTACAGTAAATTTCAATAAGCACTTTAAGTATGCAAACATAAATTCTAGGACTATATAATATTATACATTAAATTTGCAAAACTTGTAGGTTTGCAGACATCTTGCGTAAACTTAATGCGGCATTTTTTTTTTACTGATCGCAAATTACTATCTGAGAAAAATCAGAATTGTATAGGCATAGAGCATATATATAATAATTATCCATCCGTAATCGTTTACAAAACACTCACGCATTTTAACCTGAAAATGTCCTACGAGTCGTGTCAATCAAGGGTAATCAGGATGTCTTTTACTGTAGGCTCTATCTACCGTCCATTTATAAGTTTATCCCTCCCTTCCCCCACCACATCTAGTTGATTCACAACATCGCTTGGACAAACACACAAACGCTCACACTTACATACATTGTCCTATTCGGCATTGTTTGTCCAATGCCGACATAGTATCTGGTGTAAGACTTAGGTGTTAGCCAGCAAGCATAGATAAAGTTTGTTGAAGACTTAAAGTCTTTATGCCAAGTTTCATATTGATAGTCTGGCGGGAAGTGGTTCAACAAGCCTTCTGAATGAAGGGTCGGTCGCCAGGAAGCCACCTAGAAAGTTTTGCGAAGTTAATATGAAAGATTTAAATACGTCATTAAAATAATTATCCAACGCGCCAATTTTGAATTCTTACCGAACTGAAAATAAAATCTCTCAGTCAGTTTAATTGGCGTGGATTTGAATGAAGGCCTTCCTTCAGGTCAACAAAAAATATCCTACAGCTTTTCTATTTCTTGTAAGACATGACTTACGCCCTACGCTATTCTATATAGACATACAATATATATCGCAATTTAGCAACTGCTTATCAACATTAGTTTTGTGGCGAATAAAGATCTTTATTGTGAAAGGTAGCTTGTCCACGTACGACTGACAAGTTTTGATATTTCTGTAAAATATAGGCACAATTATGTAAACGAAATCTTTACCTTAACATTTAGTTACCAATGGTCATTCTTGTTTCTATTTTCTGGATAACTAAACTGATAATACTTTCTTCCTCTTCTCACTTTGTTTTATTATACAACTTATACAATTCAATGCAATTTAAGTTAATTTTCAAGTCACACTTCAGTGACTCCATGGTTTAGTAAACATTACCTGATCCTATTGTTACATTATTTTTGCAGCTCCAGAAATTTTCCAAACAGCTGTTGGTGAAACCAGAGGTTACAGTTATGCGGTGGACTGGTGGGCCTTAGGAATTACTATGTTTGAAATTGTCAAAAAAAGGGTAGGCCTTTTTAGAAAAGACATTTAAGTTTATTGATCTATATCAGATAGTTAACAGGCTATATGAGTTGATAGAGTGGCAAGGGCTGTGTCTAGGTTATTCAGCACCTACCCGAAGTATACATGCATGGATCTATATTTATATTTAGTAATATATCTATATATTTATATATTATACTTATATACTATAGACTATATTATGTATATTATGTTATTTTTTTTTATACATTTATCTTAAGCGGCCTTATAATATTCTAACGGAAACAAGTCCACAAGAAACCTTACAGATTATTTGCAATACCAAAGTTCACTATCCTTCCACTATATCCAATGAAATGAATGATGTTTTAAGGCAGGTAAGTCAGGGCCGTATTTAGGATTGTGGGGGCCCTGTTCCCAAATTTATGTGGAGGCCCCTCGTGGTCTAGACCCTGCCTTCCACGTAGCCTACCTCAGAAAAGGGCCGTTAATTCATGTTACATTCTGTAAAATCATAAATTTTATGTTGCACTTAGCTTGGTTGGACTGGAGCGCTTTTATAGGGGAATAAATGAATTTTATTTTACATTTTAAACGAAAGAATAAGATAAGATAAGATAAGATTGCTTTATTGATCCAAATGAATGGAAAATTGACTTGATTACATAAACTCCGTCTTTCAGCATACCTAAAACAATATTAAAGAACCATTTGTACTCAAACACAATAGACATTCACGCATACTATCATACCATTCATCATACAAGAACAAAAGTAGGCCTATTATTTAGGAGTCAGCTATTGAGCCATTGTATTTCCTGGCTGAAAGGTGATTCTTTTGAAAGAGTCTCACTGACAGTGGAACAAAAGAGTTCCTAAATCTCTCTTTTCTTGCCCTTATTGAAAGAAGCCGACCACTTCGACTAGATATTATGTAACTATCATGAAGCGGGTGTGCATGATCTTGGAGGATTTTATCAATCATAGACAGGCACCTTGAACTGAAAATATCCGCAAGAGATCTTAATTCTATATGTGTAGTACGAGAGGCTTTGTTTATTAGGCGGTCTATCCGGTGTTTGTTCAATGTGGTGGTATTACCATACCAGCAGGTGATTGCAAAGGTTATGATGCTACCAACAGTCGCCGAATAAAATAGATTCATAATGGTTTTCTCTATGTGAAATATTTTTATTTTATTAAGACAGAAAAGTCGTTGGTGCATTTTCTTACAAAGGCTTTGGCAGTGGTCAGACCAAGTCAGTTTGTCAGTAATTGTGACGCCAAGATATTTATATTGCGAGACTTGATCTATTATTTGGTTGGGGGATGTGACCGGGATGTCATTAAAACATTTCTTTTTGGGATGTATGGGGGCCCATTTTGTGTGGGGGCCCATTTTGTGTGGGGGCCCATTTTGTGTGGGGGCCCATTTTGTGTGGGGGCCCATTTTGTGTGGGGGCCCATTTTGTGTGGGGGCCCATTTTGTGTGGGGGCCCATTTTTGTGTGGGGGCCCTGGTTCCAATGGAACATGTAAAAGTAAAAGCACTGTAGCATATTCTAATAAGTTTTACGGACGTTCCTTTTAGTTAGGAGATTATTACGTCCAGTGAGAGGAAAGGTTTTAAAACATGAGTTTTGACCTTCTTGGTGAAATCAAAACATTTAAAAACCAAAATGCTATTCTCAATTCGCATCACTTTTCGACAATAAAAGTAAACTGCAGAAAAAAAATGTTGGCCTTCTTTGATGACATATTTGCCACTTTCAATGAGTTAAAATCTATCGTTGCAAGTAACAAATGTAACGTGCCTTGATTTGACTGAAAAGATTCTATCATTCCAAATGAATCTTCAGCTTTGGCATAAAACATTGGATGAAAATAATATGTACATGTTGCCTTTACCTTTTCTGCTTTCTTTGAAAAAAATGACATTGAACCAGTCAACAGGATTATACTGAAAATGTATGTGATAGAACACATGCTAGCAGACGAAATGTTACCCTACTTTTCAAATTTTCTTGCAAATCTAACTGACACTACATTTGCACTTGAAATCAAATATATATACCAATATAGACTACATAGATCTACAAAATATATTTAGACAATTATTTGGATAGCAATATAAATACGCAACATTTTTTATTGACTGATTCCAACATTTCATTCTTCTTACAGTTACTCTATGTCAATCCAGGGGAAAGAATTCAAAGCTTACAAACCCTTGTATCTCATCCTGTCATGAGTAGTCTCAACATAGAGCAGGTGAAGGCCAAGGCAGTCAAGCCATTATTTGTGCCTTCAGTAAGTACTCAATCATACTTAACATTATATCATTATAATAATATTACTCAAACATATTTTACATGATAATAATATTAATATTACTCAATCATATTTCAAATTATAATAATATTGCTCAAACATATTTCACATTATAATAATATTACTCAATCATATTTCACATTATAATAATATTACTCAATCATATTTCACATTATAATAATATTACTCAATCATATTTCACATTATAATAATATTACTCAATCATATTTCACATTATAATAATATTGCTCAAACATATTTCACATTATAATAATATTTCTCAATCATATTTCACATTATAATAATATTACTCAAACATATTTCACATTATAATAATATTACTCAATCATATTTCACATTATAATAATATTACTCAATCATATTTCACATTATAATAATATTACTCAATCATATTTCACATTATAATAATATTACTCAATCATATTTCACATTATAATAATATTACTCAATCATATTTCACATTATAATAATATTACTCAATCATATTTTACATTATAATAATACTACTCAATCATATTTCACATTATAATAATATTACTTAATCATATTTCACATTATAATAATATTACTCAAACATATTTCACATTATAATAATATTACTCAATCATATTTCACATTATAATAATATTACTCAATCATATTTCACATTATAATAATATTACTCAATCATATTTCACATTATAATAATACTACTCAATCATATTTCACATTATAATAATATTACTTAATCATATTTCACATTATAATAATATTACTCAAACATACTTCTTGCACCAGTCCTTTAATTAACATTATTGATTTATTATATTAATTCTCTATATAACAGTAGTAGTTCCAATTACAGTCGCAATATTTGAACAAGTTTTAACAATAACCTCTCAATCCCTTGTATGGACTGAGACCTGAGTATGTTGCTTTACTTGCACAATATGCCAACAAGCCTGAAGAGGATACTTGCAAGAGGGGAAAATGTTGGGGAGGTGGGGTGTATATATACAAGTAATATAGGCCAACGGACTATCCATGAAGAAAATTATTTATATTCACCCTTATCTAAGAAATATTTTCTATTATTTCACGTAGAATCTATTGGCTCATTAATTTGTTGGTTTTATATAGATAAGAGAATACCAATTTGCACACACATAGGCTACAGATTGTAATGAAAATAGAAACAATGGCGATTATTTTTCACTAAAAAAATCTGGTAGCTGTGTAGTTCTGTATGATAGTGGTCATCTATTTAAAATAAGATACAATACAAACATTAAAACCAAAAACAATTTATAGAAAATTAAAACAAATAGTCATTTATTTCTCTGTCAGTTTAACAGGCATACTTATTCTACTACTGACCAGGGGCAGACAAACAAATGTATATAGTTTTAGCAGTTGTTCAGTGTTGTTATAGAGTGTAGTAGTTGGTTGAGGGGACAATATTGTAGAATGTAGATTATGTCTAAGATTGGTTAGCCTTAAGATTGATTTTTATTATACATACTGTAAAAGAGGTCCTTCTTATAGTATTATTACTCTGTTGGTTTCAAATGTTTTGTCCATACATACATTCACCAGTAAAACCATATAGGCATTTTTTTTTTAATTCTAAACTGTACAATTCCATTATGTGAAAAAAAACGTGTATGTAAATGTAATGATTAATCTGTCAGTTGTATACATTTGTTGGAACAGAAAGAACTAATGTAATGATTAATCTGTCAGTTGTATACATTTGTTGGAACAGAAAGAACTAATGTAATGATTAATCTGTCATTTGTATACATTTGTTGGAACAGAAAGAACTAATGTAATGATTAATCTGTCAGTTGTATACATTTGTTGGAACAGAAAGAACTAATGTAATGATTTATCTGTCATTTGTATACATTTGTTGGAACAGAAAGAACTAATGTAATGATTTATCTGTCAAATGTGTACATTTGTTGGAACAAAAAGAACTAATGTAATGATTTATCTGTCATTTGTGTACATTTGATGAAACAGAAAGAACTAATGTAATGATTTATCTGTCAATTGTGTACATTTGTTGGAACAGAAAGAACTAATGTAATGATTTATCTGTCAATTGTGTACATTTGTTGAAACAGAAAGAACTAATGTAATGATTTATCTGTTAATTGTGTATATTTGTTGGAACAGAAAGAGCTAATGTAATGATTTTTCTGTCAATTGTGTACATTTGTTGGAACAAAAAGAACTAATGTAATGATTTATCTGTCAATTGTGTACATTTGTTGGAACAGAAAGAACTAATGTAATGATTAATCTGTCAGTTGTATACATTTGTTGGAACAGAAAGAACTAATGTAATGATTTATCTGTCAGTTGTATACATTTGTTGGAACAGAAAGAACTAATGTAATGATTAATCTGTCAATTGTGTACATTTGTTGGAACAGAAAGAACTAATGTAATGATTAATCTGTCAGTTGTATACATTTGTTGGAACAGAAAGAACTAATGTAATGATTAATCTGTCAATTGTGTACATTTGTTGGAACAGAAAGAACTAATGTAATGATTTATCTGTCAATTGTGTACATTTGTTGGAACAGAAAGAACTAATGTAATGGTTTATCTGGCAATTGTGTACATTTGTTGGAACAGAAAGAACTAATGTAATGATTTATCTGTCAATTGTGTACATTTGTTGGAACAGAAAGAACTAATGTAATGATTAATCTGTCAATGGTGTACATTTGTTGGAACAGAAAGAACTAATGTAATGATTAATCTGTCGATTGTGTACATTTGTTGGAACAGAAAGAACTAATGTAATGATTAATCTGTCGATTGTGTACATTTGTTGGAACAGAAAGAACTAATGTAATGATTAATCTGTTAATTGTGTACATTTGTTGGAACAGAAAGAACTAATGTAATGATGAATCTGTCAGTTGTATACATTTGTTGGAACAGAAAGAACTAATGTAATGATTAATCTGTCAATTGTGTACATTTGTTGGAACAGAAAGAACACCTGAACTGTGATCCTACTTATGAATTAGAAGAAATGATTCTAGAAAGCAAACCACTTCACAAAAAGAAGAAAAGATTAGCAAAGCAGTCATCAAAAAAAGATAGTTGGTCATCAGAGGTAAATACAAACACATTTTATTTGGTCATCAGAGGTAAATACAACACATTTTATTTGGTCATCAGAGGTAAATAGAAACACATTTCATTTGGTCATCGGAGGTAAACACAAACACATTTCATTTGGTCATCGGAGGTAAACACAAACACATTTCATTTGGTCATCGGAGGTAAACACAAACACATTTCATTTGGTCATCGGAGGTAAACACAAACACATTTCATTTGGTCATCAGAGGTAAACACAAACACATTTCATTTGGTCATCAGAGGTAAATAGAAACACATTTCATTTGGTCATCGGAGTTAAACACAAACACATTTCATTTGGTCATCAGAGGTAAATACAAACACATTTCATTTGGTCATCGGAGTTAAACACAAACACATTTCATTTGGTCATCGGAGGTAAACACAAACACATTTCATTTGGTCATCGGAGGTAAACACAAACACATTTCATTTGGTCATCGGAGGTAAACACAAACACATTTCATTTGGTCATCGGAGGTAAACACAAACACATTTCATTTGGTCATCGGAGGTAAACACAAACACATTTCATTTGGTCATCAGAGGTAAACACAAACACATTTCATTTGGTCATGAGAGCTAAACACAAACACATTTCATTTGGTCATGAGAGCTAAACACAAACACATTTCATTTGGTCATGAGAGCTAAACACAAACACATTTCATTTGGTCATGAGAGCTAAACACAAACACATTTCATTTGGTCATGAGAGCTAAACACAAACACATTTCATTTGGTCATGAGAGCTAAACACAAACACATTTCATTTTGTCATCAGAGGTAAACACAAACACATTTCATTGGGTCATCAGAGGTATACACAAACACATTTCATTTGGTCATCAGAGGTAAATAGAAACACATTTCATTGGGTCATCAGAGGTATACACAAACACATTTCATTTGGTCATCAAAGGTATACACAAACACATTTCATTTGGTCATCAGAGGTATACACAAACACATTTCATTTGGTCATCAAAGGTATACACAAACACATTTCATTTGATTATTATAATTTAACATAAAACAATTTCATTTGTATTTTATAGTTACACATAAGGAGTCAGCTATTGTATTTATGGCTGATTGGCGACTCTGTTGAAAATTATCACTAAGTTCCTAAATCTCTCTGTTCTAGCCCTTATTAAAAGAAGCCGAACACTTCAACTAGATCTATAGTCTAGTATTGCCGAACACTTCAACTAGATCTGTAGTCTAGTATTGCCGAACACTTCAACTAGATCTATAGTCTAGTATTGCCGAACACTTCAACTAGATCTTATAGTCTAGTATTGCCGAACACTTCAACTAGATCTTATAGTCTAGTATTGCCGAACACTTCAACTAGATCTTATAGTCTAGTATTGCCGAACACTTCAACTAGATCTATAGTCTAGTATTGCCGAACACTTCAACTAGATCTATAGTCTAGTATTGCCGAACACTTCAACTAGATCTTATAGTCTAGTATTGCCGAACACTTCAACTAGATCTTATAGTCTAGTATTGCCGAACACTTCAACTAGATCTTATAGTCTAGTATTGCCGAACACTTTAACTAGATCTATAGTCTAGTATTGCCGAACACTTCAACTAGATCTATAGTCTAGTATTGCCGAACACTTCAACTAGATCTATAGTCTAGTATTTTCGTCTAGTGGGTGCACATGGTCCTGAAGAATTTTATCAATCATTGATATGGATCTTGAATTGAATAGATTTCCAAGCGGTGGTAGTTTTGTCTGTGTTGTAATAGAGGCTTTAATTATTAGTTAGTCTATATAACATTTGCAATCACGTGACAAAAGGCACGTGTTTTTTGTTCTCTTTGTCTAGGTCTAAAGAGGACAAATCGCAGCCGTATGACGTCACTATAGGCTTAAGAATGTTAAATATCATCATTTCAACAATATGACGTTAAATATAAATACAACATTAATGGTACTGTGTCGTTTGCCGGACTTCGAATGTCATTGGTATAGATGGTAAATATAGAACTGGGGAAAAGGGAGGCCCCATTGTGGCGTGCCAGTGATTATTTCTCTAATTTCTGAGGTACATCCCTCTACTCTGACAAATTGAGGTCGGGTTATCAAAAATTGCATGACCCAGCAGATAGTTTTTGTTCCATAATGTGTGGTTGAATGGTATTGAAGGCAGATGAAAAGCTAATGAAGAGTAATCGTGCGTAATTAATCATTAGAGTTAGAGGGAACATAAACACATTTTTCATATGGTCGTCAGAGGTAAAGAAAAGAAATATTTGTATTGAACATTTAATGGTTGCACAAATTGTTGTATGTAAACATTTTGAAATGTTTATTATAACATTTATAAAAGTTATTCATAATATTCTATTCTATAGATGGTGAACAAGTCTGTAGATGATCTTTTTAAAGGATTCCCTTATTATAATAGAGAAATGTAAGTAAGACCGGTTTTTAAAAAACATTCCTGACAGAAATTCACCTTAAATAATTTAACATGTACTAAAAAAATAAAAAAATTGGTCTGAAAATGTCTTATATTTCCATGTTGATGAAAAATGTCTATGTCAGTCAAAGGATAAATCGAATTAACTTTGATAAATGTCTTGTATTTCAGAGAATTGAATGGGGGATGTAGCTATAGTGATCAAGATACAAATGTCGGTGATGACTTAAGAACAGTGGAGCCTGCTGATGGTATCAGGACAAAACAAAGTGAATCTGAACAAACATTCACCAGTAAAACCAACAGCTGCATTGCCAATGCTACACATTCTTGATGCACAGTATTTAATAAGCTACTTATTTTAGTACTGGTAGGCTTCAAATAGTAGCCACTATACATTTCAGTATGATAAGCATATTATCAAACATTTATTTATTTATTCACGTATTAATACCAATTAGAGTTTTTTTTTTTTAGTTTTTATCTTAAGGAGATAATTTTAACACCTGTATTAAACGTTCAATAAAAAAAGAACTGATAAATAAACATCTACCAAATAAATCCCACGGTAAAGTTATTTTTGTTCTTGTAAATTTATAATTCTTTTTTTTCTATGGATGTCATTTTTTTTCATTATTAATCAATAAATTGATGTAAGAATTGATTACACAAGTAATTTGTTTTTCAAAGAAGAGTACCATATGTGCAAGTGAACAATACATTCTTTTAGTAAATACAAATTGTTTACTAAGTAACTTTAAGTGTATTATATACTGAGAGAATGGCATTGATTGAATAACACTGGACATCATCCATTGATTGAATTGCACTGGACATCATCCATTGATTGAATAGTACTGAACATCATCCATTGATTGAATAGCACTGGACATCATCCAATGATTGAATAGCACTGGACATCATCCATTAATTGAATAGCACTGAACATCATCCATTGATTGAATAGCACTGGACATCATCCAATGATTGAATAGCACTGGACATCATCCATTGATTGAATAGACTGGACATCATCCAATGATTGAATAGCACTGCACATCATCCATTAATTGAATAGCACTGAACATCATCCATTGATTGAATAGCACTGGACATCATCCAATGATTGAATAGCACTGGACATCATCCATTAATTGAATAGACTAGACATTATCCATTGATTGAATAGACTAGACATCATTCATTGATTGAATAGACTAGACATCATCCATTGATTGAATAGACTAGACATCATCCATTGCTTGAATAGCACTGACATCATCCATTGATTGAATAGACTAGACATCATCCATTGATTGAATAGACTGGACATCCTAGTTATCCTAGCCTTGGTGTGATTAAATAGAGAAGAATGAAAGCTATCTAAGCTATATAAATAGACAATGGCATCTGTTTAAAACTCTAGTTGTATTGAAGTTCCTGGTGCAATTGACACATGTGTTTTGAGTGAGTCACAAACTTGTTATTCTGTTTTCTAAGCATTGTTTGGAGATGAGTTATTCACAATCAAATTTATTCACTTATGTCTCTACAAAGAATAGGATTAATAAAACAGTAGGCCTACACTGCTCAAAGCACTCAAATGGAAATGCCTTTTCTTTTTATTGACTGCATTTATTACCTAAGATTTAGTAAACTACAAATATTTTAAGTGTTTAGCGATAATAAGAATAATAAACCTGAGTGAATATATTCCAATATCTTTGTAAATACCATACCGGTTAGCGCTATATGTAACTACAAGACATGAGAAAATTCCTAACGAGTGAATTAAGTAGCCTATAATTAAAAATGTAGGCCTACTCCAAGTGATTCATACTTTATCTTTGCAAAAGTCTTTTGTTGTATTAACTAGGGACCACTAAGTTGTATAAGTGGGCCTATAGTGTCAACTGTTGACCACTAAGTTGTATGAGTGGGCCTATTGTGTCAACTGTTGACCACTAAGTTGTATGAGTGGGCCTATAGTGTCAACTGTTGACCACTAAGTTGTATGAGTGGGCCTATTGTGTCAACTGTTGACCACTAAGTTGTATGAGTGGGCCTATAGTATCAAATGTTGACCACTAAGTTGTATGAGTGGGCCTATAGTGTAAACTGTTGACCACTAAGTTCTATGAGTGGGCCTATAGTGTAAACTGTTGACCACTAAGTTATATGAGTGGGCCTATAGTGTCAACTGTTGACCACTAAGTTGTATGAGTAGGCCTATAGTGTTAACTGTTGACCACTAAGTTGTATGAGTGGGCCTATAGTGTAAACTGTTGACCACTAAGTTGTATGAGTGCATTGAGTGGGCCTATAGTGTAAACTGTTGACAAAAGGCGTAGCCACAAGGTCGAGGTATACCCCACCCCGCCAGCCCAGGTTTTTTTCATACCGAAGATTTTTTAAATACTTATTTTTCTTTGTTGTACTATCTTTTTTTATAAACATATTTTATATTTCATGAATCTTATTTTACATTTTAAGTACTAGTTCTAGTTATTCAATAGTTTAGGGAAAATTGTGCACCAGTTGAAAATTAGCCTGCTATTGCCTCCCTTCCCTCTTTCTACAACCATTTCTACCATTGCACAACTGACCAACCCCTATACTGGTTGCCTTCCTATCTAGCACTATTTGTCTTAGTAACATTTTGAAATCATGGCTACGCCACTGATAATTATACTTTTTTTTTCTTTAGAAAATGGGACTTTAATATGTTGATGAAATACAGGCTTATATATTTAATTGACCTAATTTGTAAGTTTCAACTATTGATTATTATCACTAGGTTAAGTTATTATTACAGCGCTATATTGCACTTCTGTCATGGTTGCCCAATTCCCCCCACCAGCACACCTTGCACCACCACCCCTTTTCACTCACACTATATACCCCCCACCTCCCCCAACCTTGGACTATTGCCCCCCCCCCCCCCCTTTCCTTTACCTTGAAGTCCTGGCTACATCACTGCTATGGACTATGGACTATTGTGCTAAAATAAGTATCAGTATGAAGAATATGTCTTTTTGTAGACATGTTGTATTGTACAAAGTTATTTTTTGTATATTTCAACTCAATATTTATTACAAATTATTGGCATTTCGTGTATATTTAATGTGGTCCATATACTTTTATAATTAGTTTAACTCTTTCCAGCCTATAAAACCAATGTATAAAAAATACCTAAAATAATATTTTATTACTTTTGTACTGTTCAAAGCAATGTCTACACAAAATGGATTTTCTATATCAAGCAGTTTTGTTTGTAATATTCATTGATTGTTGTCTACATACTTTTCTTGGCAAACCAATAATAAATGAAAATGTGAAATAAATAATGAACGAGATTTGCGTGTCTTTTATTCATCTGCCTCGAATAGTCTAATTACTAATAGCAAGATTTTAATGTTTTTAATTTATTTATGGGCTAAATTTTCTGACTTTAGAAATCCTTGAAAGTTTTCCCTATCTTTTTCTATTAGTATTAGCCAGTCTGCAGAGCTGTTTTCTCTCTTGCAGTTAATGCCAGACTAACCCTAACATATATACATTCTTTATGAGTTGTTTTGTATTATTTCTGTACCTGGCATAGTGTGTTGGTGATGGTAGAGAGAGGGGAGAGTAATGCATGTCTGATTTTGGTCAGCTGGGCATTCAAGTAGGAAGTGGTCTACTGTCTCTTGTGGATGGTGGTAGTGTCTGCAGTTTGGTGGTTGTGTTGGGTTTATTATATTTAGTTGTGAGTTGAGTGCTATAGCTATAAGATATGTCCGGGGCTGTTTGGAATCGGTACGTGACGTTTCGGCGCGACCGTTTGGGCGAAGGATGTTTTCGCGATGGAATAAAAACATATCAGATTCTTCAATAAACGTAATGTAATAGCCTTAATTGAGGGAAACAATTTTTTTTGTATCGGCCTATAATTATAAATGAAACTAATAATAAATAATAATTTCAGCGATGTATTTTAATGCATACATTATTAAACTTTAAAAACTTAGTTTTTTAAATAGGCATAAAGGCTTATGTTCAAATATTCATCGGCATAAAGCTTATCTATCTATTTATATATCTATCGTCTTGGTAGAGAAGTTTTTTTTTTTTTTTTTTTGGGGGGGGGGGGGGGGGTAAACACTTAGAACATTAGGCCTATATACGAATGTTACGCGTTCGAATTTTTCAATAAAATTCTAAAAACTACACATATTCATGAAGTAGCCTAACTCCGTGGCCAGACTTTTCAAATAACGTGACTGTTCTAAAATTTTTCTTTTTTCTTCTTCATATTACTGTGGAGACCCCGTTAGGACCGAGGAAAGAGTCCACAATTTAACTACACATAAAATAAAAAAGCATCACAAACATCAATTATAAACAGATGACAGAGTGTCACTTTAGGTTTTTAGTCCAGCCCTTCAGTGAATATTTGAAAGCCGGCACAATAGGGGCAGTGATGGAGTGATGTTCCACAGCCTAATGGCAGACTGAAAAAAAGAATATTAAATAGCCTAATGGCAGACTGAAAAAAAGAATATTTGTAGACGTCGGTGCGTGCGTGTGGGGTAGTGATTAAAACCAGGGCCAATCGTAGACAAGATGATCAATGAATGAATGATGACAACGGATTTTTTAGAATACTGGGTGGGGAGTACAAAAAAAAAGATAAAAAAAACTTTTTTGATTTGGAATGGTAAATGAGGAGTGGTCATTGCGTCGAATCACTGTAAATATGGTAACGGTAAATTCGACAAGGTTATTTTGGCAAAGGTAAATTCGGCAACAGTAATTTCGGCAAAACTATCAAAACGGTAAAGTTGACAACGGTAAAATCGGCAAACATACAATATGCCTATGGGGTTTTTCCCAGAACTAGCTCCAGAGACTCGACATGGTAAAAAACCCTACAGCACAAATTGTGTCGCGGGTAAAGAGGCAAGATCTCCACTGGCTCCCTGTGATGAAGCGCATTAATCACAAAATGATGTCCTTTAGGTAGAGATTGAGATGTGTAACTATGTCCTTTAGGTAGAGATGTGTAACTACTTCCTACTTTCAAGAACTGATATCAAAGCACGCGCGATCAAATGTATCCTCGTAACAGCTCTTATTTGAATCTGTGGCGCTTTCTATATGGAACAGCTTGTTTGAATCTGTGGCGCTTTCTATATGGAACAGCTTGTTTGAATCTGTGGCGCTTTCTATATGGAACAGCTTGTTTGAATCTGTGGCGCTTTCTATATGGAACAGCTTGTTTGAATCTGTGGCGCTTTCTATATGGAACAGCTTGTTTGAATCTGTGGCGCTTTCTATATGGAACAGCTTGTTTGAATCTGTGGCGCTTTCTATATGGAACAGCTTGTTTGAATCTGTGGCGCTTTCTATATGGAACAGCTTGTTTGAATCTGTGGCGCTTTCTATATGGAACAGCTTGTTTGAATCTGTGGCGCTTTCTATATGGAACAGCTTGTTTGAATCTGTGGCGCTTTCTATATGGAACAGCTTGTTTGAATCTGTGGCGCTTTCTATATGGAACAGCTTGTTTGAATCTGTGGCGCTTTCTATATGGAACAGCTTGTTTGAATCTGTGGCGCTTTTTATATGGAACAGCTTGTTTGAATCTGTGGCGCTTTCTATATGGAACAGCTTGTTTGAATCTGTGTCGCTTTCTATATGGAACAGCTTGTTTGAATCTGTGGCGCTTTCTATATGGAACAGCTTGTTTGAATCTGTGGCGCTTTCTATATGGAACAGCTTGTTTGAATCTGTGGCGCTTTCTATATGGAACAGCTTGTTTGAATCTGTGGCGCTTTCTATATGGAACAGCTTGTTTGAATCTGTGGCGCTTTCTATATGGAACAGCTTGTTTGAATCTGTGGCGCTTTCTATATGGAACAGCTTGTTTGAATCTGTGGCGCTTTCTATATGGAACAGCTTGTTTGAATCTGTGGCGCTTTCTATATGGAACAGCTTGTTTGAATCTGTGGCGCTTTCTATATGGAACAGCTTGTTTGAATCTGTGGCGCTTTCTATATGGAACAGCTTATTTGAATCTGTGGTGCTTTCTATATGGAACAGCTTGTTTGAATCTGTGGTGCTTTCTATATGGAACAGCTTGTTTCAGACACTGAGAGATTCTGAGACAAAAGAGTCTTTTAAAAAGAGTTTAAAGACATAATTTGTTAATTAACTAGTGGTTGCGTGCCTTACGTACTCATAGATCTACATCTGCTACTGCAATGTATACCAAGATGTATACAATGTATACCAAGAGCGCTCTGGACATTCTAATTGTAATGGCATGGATACAAGCGATATATAAATAATCATTATTAATTTCTCTTTCATAAAAATATTTTAGTTTAAGTATTATAGTGTCGCCTTTTAAGTCCCTTTTTTTTAAAGCTAAATTTGCTAATTTTCCCTTCTGTAATAAATAAACGTAAGCTAAACGTAACCCTTAATTGTTTGGTAGAGTAGAAAGATCAAGTTGTAAAGAAAATTGGGAGGTTTGTATGTAATCACACAATGTAATTTCTTCATCACTTGCCATTTCTCTGAATAGTGCTATTTCTCAACTTAAATTTCTAGTTATACATAAGTTCCGGTGTACAATAAAAATAGGTAAGTGCATATCGATGTCAAAGCTTGTTTTTTATAAATCATATTTTAAAATATTTTATTTTAAATTAAAACCAGCCAATCTGAAATTGCGATTATTAACGAAAGCACCGAACTTCGTTTTCAACCGAACCAATGCAGATATTTAATATATAAACTGAACCGAGCCTATAAGCTTACTTCTTCTTCTACAAATCAGCGCGATTCCTATTTCTTATTGGCATATTACGTGTACTGTTGGGTGATAGCAGATGTTTAGCAGCAGTTGCGTTTTTCGTCATATTTCATCCATAATCTAGCCACCGCCCCCCCCCCCCCCATCCCCGCCTTTCTCAGAAACAGTCTAAATATAGTAATAGATCACGGTTTTTTATCTGAAGGGTTCTGGTGACTTTTACATCACAATTACACAGTAGACATAAAAGTCAATAATGAAACAGTTGATTTATTCTTTGCCAAAGTTCAAGATTACCATTATGATCAAAGATCATCTAAATGTTGATATTTAAGTAATATAAATAGCAGTGGTGTTCATATTATTTCAAGTACGTTCCTACCGCCCACTGGCCAATCACCGCCCCCTATCGCCATCGAGGACGTCAGAGCCCCCTAAGATGTTCTCACCGCCCCCTGGGGGCGATAACGCCCCCGTTGAGAACATTATGCTGTAGAGCAGTGGTTCCCAAATTTGTTTAGGCCCGACCCCTTTATACAGTTTCCCATACTTTGGCGATCCCCCCCCCCAAAAAAAAAAGTCGTCCATACTTTTTACTGCAGTTTGCGACTGTTATGAATTGTAATGATATGCAGGATGTATTTTTATTGTACAAATTGAACCTATTAAAGCATAACGATTAATCATTTTAAAAAAAGAAGACATAAAAACAAATTTAATTAAATATTGCAAGATGCCGGTTTAAGCTTAGGCCTATATTTCTAATTACCACACGAACGTTAGCTATTGTGATGGTTGACATTTCGTATTTCTCATAGGTTCAGAAATTAACGGGACAATCTTTGCAAGAGCACAACTAAGAAGTTCATCTCTAACAATAAGTTTACTGTGTTTAGACTTGATAAAAGGTGGAAAAGCATGTTTACTAAGATATTTTGTTGGAAATGGATGAAAATGGCGCAACACAAATAGTTTATGAATGCAAACATTTGATCCAGAATTTTGTACCTGGCATTATAGAGAAATCAGTTCTCTCTGCATCGTTGTTATTACGATTAATGAACTCCTTTGTGCTTTCTCGGGAACATCTTCAACTTTGAATGTGAATGGGCTTCTGGCAAGTACATAGATATGTGGTGTCATGGTAGAATTGGACATTACGATGAAATTTCGGCTTCCAGCATGTGAATGTGCTATTTCACATAATTTATCATCGTAATCATTTTGTCTGCTTAAAATTAAATGTCGTTTTTCAAAGAAAACAAATAAAGCAGACCTGGAGCCGCATGAGAAAAAAAATGTGCTGGTTCGATCCTACTTTCAAACACTAGTCAAATCTAGATGATTTATTTGCATTACATACGTTTATAGAAATCAGGAATCTTTTATAAGGTCTGTGGACCATTTATCAAACTGTCATAAGAGTTACAATTAGAATGTAATCATATCATTCACAACCTTACAAGCCCATTCACAAACTTTAATCAAGTACAGATTTTAATTTAAAGTTAATGTAGCTTTTCCTAAACTTCAGTATTGATCTTACAACTAATATTATAAAGTTAAACTCGTATATGGGCCCCAGCGCAGCACAATAACTGTACACAAACACACACACACACAAACACACACGCCCTCTTCGTGGGGCCTGAAGTATAGACAGCATTTACATTTCATTTTAATCAAATTTTTGTATGCAAAGGCTAAAATTTCATTTGGAATGATCGGATCTTTTTAGATAAATTAGGGCATGTTACATTTTCCTCCGTGCAATTTAACTCATTCAAGACGACAATGATGTCAACCAAGTAAGTTATTGTCTGCAGTTTACTTTTATCACCGAAAAGTGCTTCTTGTATTTTGTATCTACAGCTGATTATATCATTGACCAACAGATGGACTCTTTATTGACTTCTTGTATCTGTTGTAAGAAGCACGGTGTTTGGCTGGTGTACAAAAGGACCCGTGTTTGAATCCTGTTGAAGGCTAGGATTTGTTCCTGGTTCTGCGAGGTGTTCCTGAGTCTATGCAGTTTTAATTAGTACCTGACTTTAGTTAGGGTATAGTAAAGACGCATGGGCATTGTGCTGGCCACAAAATCCCCTAATATGTCATGGCCATAGAGATTGGTAAACTGTGAACCCTGCTTCACCGGCCCTATGAATCTATGGATCAATTTGGTCGGACAGGATACTTTATTTTTACTTTACGTGTATCTTTTGTAAAGAAAAATCAAGACAAACTAATTTTATTAAAAAAACAAAACACAAAAACATCAAAACAATGGAATTTGTTCATCTGCAATTTAGCCTATTTATGCCATTAAACAAACTGTAATATAATTATGGTATAGTCTAATGTGCACATAAACTGTAATATATGCATTGTTTATAACTAGAATAATGTTTGTGTAGGACAGCTAGGTTAGCATATTAGCTTATGTGTGAAATAAATAAACATGTATCCCAACAGGGGCAAGATTGCCAAGAAGTGAAAGACAAATAGTGCAAGGTGGAGGGGAGGGGGCAGGGGAAAAATATTGTAAGCTTGAAGGGAGGGGCAACAGCAGACATTTATGACATGTGCAATATTTAATCCTAAAATTGTTTCTAAATCAGATTTATTAATTTATAAATAATAATATTTGAACCTAAAATATTTCAAAGGTTTAAATTCTAATTTTCTGAACACAAATTCGGTAAGCATAATTAAGTTAGCTTAACTGTTCTCTAGATGGAGATAGTCACACCAAGAGAAGATTTAGAAATGAATGAAACTGTTTGTCTATGTCAAACTCTTTTTATGAAACTGTTTATATGAAATACTATAATATTTATATATGTGAAACTCTTTTTATGAAACTGTTTATATGAAACTATAATATTTATATATGTGAAACTCTTTTTATAAAACTGTTTATATAAAACAATAATATTTATATATGTGAAACTCTTTTTATGAAACTGTTTTTATGAAACTATAATATTTATATATGTGAAACTCTTTTTATGAAACTGTTTTTATGAAACTATAATATTTATATATGTGAAACTCTTTTTATGAAACTGTTTATATGAAACTATAAAATTTATATATGTGAAACTCTTTTTATGAAACTGATTATATGAAACTATAATATTTATATATGTGAAACTCTTTTTATGAAACTGTTTATATGAAACTATAATATTTATATATGTGAAACTCTTTTTTATGAAACTGTTTATATGAAACTATAATATTTATATATGTGAAACTCTTTTTTAAACAATGTTTATATGAAACTATAATATCTATATATGTGAAACTCTTTTTATGAAAATGTTTATATGAAACTATAATATTTATATATGTGAAACTCTTTTTGTAAAACTGTTTATATGAAAATATATTATTTGTCTGTAGTAAACTGTTTGGTAATCCAATAAAATCTGAATATTTATCACACCATTTTTGTTATTACAAAATCATCATAATTTATCAATGGTAATGTTTAAATACAAAATAAAAATGTACTAACAGAAGACAGTCCAGTATATCAACTTTCTTTTGCATTTACAGTATTTCTTTTGTCTGCAAAACAGTTGTCTAATCCTACTATATGCAGAGTTGTCTCCCTTGACAAAACAGTCAATTTACTATTTATCTCCAGACAAAACTAGACACTGACACTTTAATTGTCACGTGCACATCTAGAAATTGGCAGAACATAATCGAATTAATCCTATTAGATAGTTTTTTTAGTCAAGCATTCAATTATCTTTTTTCCATTAACAAAATATTTGACCACACTCATGGGAAGTCCTGATTATCTTATTTTATCTTTTAATGATAAATCATAAAAATGATGAAAAGAAATATATTATAAATTACTGATATAAATAAATTTTAAACTTAAGATTTACATCCTAGAACTTTCAAGATAAAAAAATTCTAATTACGGATGGTTTCCTAGAGTATGAATAAAAAAATAAAAGTCTTCAATAAAGGAGATTTTGTACTTTATCCTATCACAAGTGAAAATATTTCACTTCTGGTTCTATTGTTTTAACTTTTAGGATTTCAATCAAATGTAATCTCCAGAAATAAAAATGTTTACTTTGTTGACAATTACATTAGATCTGTAGTGAATATTTACTTTATTAAAAGCAGTGATTCCTCCAATCTATTTTTGGATATTTCAATCGATTCAACTGTTGTGATCATGTCATTTACCCATTTCTGATCACCTAGCGCTCCTCTTTTTTTTCCTTCAAATTTTGTCATTCAGCATTTTCTTTTTCTGTGACATTATTTATTTATGATGTTTATTATTTTTTTGTCAGGAAATGGTCTAATTACTATTTAAACAAACCATTGTGTTTCCCTTTATATAAATAATCACAACAATGTATGACAACTGATACAAAATCTTTTTACAAACACATATTTTGAAAAACTAAACTATACTTTTCACATTTTTATTTGCCACTTACCCCCTTTGACAAGAAATGAAAGGAGAAAAAATATATTATTTTTTGTGTGCAAAACGTCATACTGTGACTTCTATATGGGTTATAAAACGTTATGCTAAAAAACAACATATTGTATTTCCAAAGGGAAATTTGAAAAAATATATTTTAGTATTTAATATGAAATGAATTAGAATGAGCAAATAAAATAACATATTTTTTTTAAATCATGGAACACAAAACTAGACCTAATCTATTTGCATCATTAAAAACATCTATAAAAAAACAAAACTTTATTTGAATGAGTGTCCAATATATTATCCTCAAAAAAGATACTGAGAAACTTTAAATTTGCTAAGCATATTGAACCACTAAGAAATTTTTTATCTGTAATTTTACTTAATTTATGAAGTTATTTCATTAAATGGAAAATTTAAATACATAACATAAAATAATCAAAATTATTAGTTTTTATGAAAGCATGTATTTATTTATCTTCATTGCTGTCAGAGGAAGACCCAAGCGAACATGGAGATGAAATATACTGGATGAAACTGGAAGAACTGAAAAAAAGAGCTGGGAAGAATTGAAGCGACTGGCAAGAGACTGTGAAGAGTGGCGTGCTTTGACAGAGGCCCTATGTTCCACAAGGAACGCAAAGGACAGATGATGATGATGATGTCAGCCAGTACCTTAGTGTGTTTTTCTTGAATACATTTTTTCCATTCTTGGGAGCCATCTTTTTTTTTTTTAGGTACATTTTTCGTAGTCCATCTTTAATTTGTAGAAAAAACAAATGACCCTATAGAATGTGAACAGAAAAAAATGTATAACAGCTTTTTTAAACAAACAAAAACAAAGACATTTAATAAAATTTGTCAGATTTACTTTCTATTTCATAAAAATATATTATATATAATATTATATATTCTGAAATATTTCACTTAGGTATCACCTTAATTATGGTATATTAGTTTATTTTATTTATTTAGTAGACCCGCCACTTCACTCTTACAAAGAATCAACAATAACTTATTGAAGAACACTTTAATCTTGAATCCGCAACACAATATGTTAGAGGCCGAACAAATCAAATTTTTGGTTTCGACAGAAAACGAAACCATACTGAAAGTTATCAATTGACATTTGATCAAAACCTATGCTGAAAGTTTTACACCATCGGCCAAAACCGAAAGATAAACTGAAATTGCCAAACAAAAGATTTAAAAGGACTGAACATTTTTGTGTAATATAAACTATTTTATGGGTACTCTATTTAAGTAAACCATAGAACATGTAATATACAGTTGTATAAACATGTATTATATATCATTTTATCTAGAATTAAATACCCAGAAGGCAATATAAACTTCATATAAGACTTTTTATCTAAATATTAACCTAATAAACACATACAACATCAACATAACTCTACAATGGATCCCAGGACATATTGGCATACCAGGCAATGAAAAAGCTGACAGACTGGCTAGGAAGGGAGCTTGCATGGACCAATTTGAAAGACCTGTCAGCTACAACACAGTGTGCAACATGTTAAAAAAATAACTTTAAGGAGGAATGGCTAAATCAATGGGCTCAGGGAACAACTGGAAGAAAAATGTACAAAGAAATGAATCAGCCCAACAAACAAGACAATATAAGGTTCCTCCCCCGCAAAGAACAATGCACTTTATTCCAGTTGAGAACAGGACATATAGCACTCAACTCACACCTAAATAGAATAAACCCAACTCACCCAAGTAACTGCAGACTTTGCCCCTGCCCACAAGAAACTGTGGACCACTTCCTGCTTGAGTGCCCTGGGCTAACCGACCTCAGACGCACCTTGCTCCCCCCCTCAACCTACCTTTACCACCACACAATATAGCAGTATTGAACAACTGAAAAAGACATGTAAATATGTTTGTCTGGCATTGACTGCAGGAGAGCAAACAGCTCTGCAGACTGGCTAATAGAAGAAGAAGAAGAATCTAAATATTATGACATAATTTTTTTTTTGACAAAACAACAAAAAAATGACAAACGCAATAAAAGAAAAGTAATGTCACCTATTTGCTTGACACAAAGCCATTTTATTAATAAATTTTTCTCATTCTTTGGGGTGATTAAATAATCTGTTAATTATTAACTTCAATTATCTACTTCACACAGATTAATTTGCAATAGTTTAAATAAATGAAATTATCAATAAGCTTAGTAATACCGGTAGATGCAGCACTAGCGTTACAGTCTGAATTTGAAAGTTAAAATAGATTAGATGTTCGGTTGATGACTGAAAGTCAATATCAGTTAAGGCCAAAACCGAAAGCAAACCGAAAGCTAACTTTTTGGCTTCCGCCAAAACCAAAACTACTCCAAATTTTTGCCACTTTTGGCACTAAAAAACGAATTTTGGTCGTCCTCTACAATATGTATATTTATACATCATAATTTAAATAGATATATCTTATAAAATAAAATATAGTATAATAATTTGCAGTATAACTTTACTATCAGCTATTAACACTAGGGTCTTTAACAATAGTACTTAAATCCTTTCAATATAACTACTCTACTTAAGACACTAATCCTATGTAGCGCCCCAGGGCATACTGTAACTGCTTTGTTTAGTGCTATATTTAGACTATATTCACCAAATTCACTTTTCCTCAACTACCAACCAAATTCACTTTTCCTCAACTACCAACCAAATTCACTTTTCCTCAACTACCAGCCAAATTCACTTTTCCTCAACTACCAGCCAAATTCACTTTTCCTCAACTACCAGCCAAATTCACTTTTCCTCAACTACCAGCCAAATTCACTTTTCCTCAACTACCAACCAAATTCACTTTTCCTCAACTACCAGCTGTAGCGTGGCGGGCACTCTACGTGGTTATTTGGCTCGTGTAGAGGCTGATTATTGGGATGTCACAGTGAAGTTTGGGCCTTAGAATTATTTATATTTTAGTCCGTTATCCCGCTTGGCTGGCGGGTGCTGTAAGCCTATTGAATAGAGTAATTTTTACTACTATATGACACGAGTGCTAATATATGAGCAGACACAAGAACAATGATTGATTCAATGCTGGGATGAGTTTCAAATACTGTTTATTTAGGCATAAACGATAGATAGCAGAAGTTAATCCACAACACAAATTTACAGTGTAAACAATATATATTTGGATCGACCGAAGACAGGACTGTTTCGTTCCATGTCCAAGGCCCCAATACCCGTTTCTTATTTCTATCTTAAACCAAGAAGTGCCCTCTGTGGGGGTAGGGGCAATGGGGAGGGGGGGGAAGAGGGCGGTCGGGGGAGGGATACAAAAGCTCTTTGATACCATACATCCCGACGAGGGCTGATGCGTATGTGTCAGTTTACGGGGGAAGAGTTTGGGGGAGGGGTTTCCCTGGCCACCTGGCCGACTGTAATAGATTTCGCGTGTAGACGCAATTTGCTTATCTTGACCAGTGGTCAGTAGCCGAGAGGGGGATCAAAGGGAGGGCTTGGCGAGGGTGGGGTGTGTTTGGACTGTACATACAAGGGGAGTGTAAACATGTTAAATATATACAAGGGCAGATAACTAAGCTTGTATAGTAATAATACAAGGAATATATATATATTGATGCATGTACAACAGTTATAGAAGAGAGTAAGTACATTCATATATACAAAATAAAGGTACAAGATACAAATACAGTCACACATTCTTCATTCATTGGTGAGCACCGCAATGAGCCAGGATTAATTGTAGTTTATAGGTTGGAGCCATTGTGAATAAATGCCATGGCACCAGACTGAGCGGTTGGCGCTTCTAGTGAGTTTACCACACCAGCCAAATTCACTTTTCCTCAACTACCAGCCAAATTCACTTTTCCTCAACTACCAGCCAAATTCACTTTTCCTCAACTACCAGTCAAATTCACTTTTCCTCAACTACCAGCCAAATTCACTTTTCCTCAACTACCAACCAGATTCACTTTCCCTCAATTACCAACCAATTTCAATTTCCCTCAACTGCTGTTAGATATCAATCAGCTGGGTAAATTCAGATACACTTTTGAAAACCAGGGGAAACAAACCTGGATTCAAACCTGAGACTATTGGAATGGCAAAATGAATGTGCTGTCATCATGAACAAATGATGTTATCTAGCTTCAGATATTTAGAGATCTTTTATTGAAATTTAATTAAAAGACAAAAACACTTATACTTATATTTTAAAAAAAAACTAGCAAGAATTAGTTGTTCTATAGTGCAAGTGAAGCAGCATTCATTAGTTTCTGTAGCCCAAGTATACAAGAGTATATGTCGGGTAATATGGCCAGGCTGCTTTGCTTTCCCTAACTAATGTCATGTTTCTATCAGGTAAGGTTAGACTCAAGTGTCAATGTGTAACAAGGCCTTCAGTATGACAAAACAAACATGCTGCGCAGGACCCATTTCTGTGTTTTTATTGTCACTGGGTCTTGAGAGTTTCTCTGAATCTACTCAGCTCTGATGGTTACCTGACATACATTAGTTGAGCTAATGTAAAGGTTACTTTGGATTGTGTTGGTCCACTGATCTATAAAAAGTATGGATTGCTCCTTCTTAATCTTAATAAATGGGTTTGTGCAAAGACAGGGAAACCTAAAAATTTCCACTCCACTTATCAATATCAACAAAATTGTGTCAAAAACTTACTTTGCACTGATCTAGAAATAGATCATTGATACATATTGCCTTAATGTAGAATAGTGCCATTTTACACATTATATAAGTATATGAATTGTTGCTGTCAAGCTTCTGACTTCTTATTAATAATATAAAACTAACAATAATACTATCAAACGGAAAAAAAAGAAAACAAATACCAAACAATAAAAAAAAGTTAATAATAATAAAAAGTAGACAGCAATATTTTGCAGTACGGGAAAACCCGGTCCCGAAACACACTAAATATGAAACCATTTTAAAGGGACATCATTCGGAAATGGCGCCTGTTATATAACCTTAACATACGGTGATTAGTAATAGTAATAGGTCTAAGTTTATTTTAAAAATAAATTAACATATTAAGCAATATTGTTGATTAAATAAATGGAGGACGTTTCCAATGTATACATTTAACTTTTAACACGATTAGTCAAGCGGCTTAGGAGATTATAGAGACCAAACACACATTTAAATAAATAAACAAACTCACGGTAATTATATATATTGATCAGTGACAGTGGAAACAAAATGGCGGTAATTTCTTCAAGGATGTTACTTCCGTGCCTAATCCATTCTTTTTATAGATCAGTGTGTTGGCCACACAATCCCCTTGTATGGCATAGCCACAGTAACATATAAGCTGCTTCATTTGGCTCACAGGGTCTGAAAAAGATACTTTATGATAAAAGACCATTCACGCCAAGCTGATAGTATATGCTAATTGACTCTACCCAGCTCAGATATGTATTCAACATCTCTTACAGTTACAGAAAGTAATGACATGGAAGGGAATTATGCTGATCACACAATTCATCACATATGTCATGATCAATGAGATTGGTAAAATTCTTTAAAATTTTAAAGGTCTGTTTAGGTTTACACTTTAGTGTTCTATCAAATTCCCATCATGTGCAACATTTTACAAAATAACTTTAAATCTTTTTATACCTAATTCATTCTTATCAGCAGAAACTATTTTAGTTGCATTGTTCTATAGTTTGAAGAACTTCGGTAACAGTTTCTACGTAACCCTTGCCACTATCTTCAGTTCCTGAAGTCCAGTTTGGTCCTCTGACTACATCGTACATGCAGTCCAGCCATGACTGATGTATTTAAAGTCTATACATACATCATATTCATTAATGTCAATCAGAGTCAGAGTAAATCTTTTTATACAACATATGTGAAGTTATATAAACTCTGTAAAAAAGACAACCATTTAAAGTTAAAGGTTTGCATAACTATTCTTCATGTTCATGTGAAAAAAAATCACACTAAACAAATTTAAATGTCATTGGGCTGCAAAAAAATGAAGAAGAAAATATCAAAATATAGAATCTAGTTTTTGTAAAAAAAAACACAACTACCAATTGAATAAATTGAACACCAACAAAAATATAAGACCCTAGGTTATTAGCCTATTCATAATTGATAATAAAAAGATCTTCTATTTTTACACTGTAATAATACATCTGTAGTTTATCTATAAGACTATAACTATAAGGTGATTAGGAAGATACTATAAGTAATTATACTAATAATAATATTAATGATAATGGTCATTTTATAGCACCTCTATCCATGCTATTAAATTTAGCATGCTCAGTGCACTCTCGGAGTGAATTGTAGTGGCAGCTGTATTAGTAATTAGTATGTAAGGTACACAGCCACTAGCCAAAGAGAAAGGTCTTTAAGCTCTTTTTAAAAGACTCTTTTGTCTTAGATTCTACTTATGAGTATACAGTGGTATACACACTATATTTGCCCAACATATAGTCTAGGCCAGGATTATATTATTGGACTAATATTGGACATGTTAGGTAGGCCTATATTCTATGTCTATCCTACGACATTACGATTATGAATATAATTGTTCTAATCTAGCTATAGTCACTATACTAGAGTCAGCTATAGTTAATAGTACTACAGACTATAATAGTAGTTTATAGACAAAGACTTTTATGAGTAATAAATGGTAATTTGATATTGATATGGTCTCGCCTGACGACTAGCCAGTAGGTACCGGTACCACAAACCGAATTTTCAAAAGAGTTTTATGGATTTTTAAAATGTTGCTTTGTAATTTTATGTAAGGAACTTGTGATCCTATGAATGTGGACACCAAATTTATTCAGACATCTTTATTAGTAAAAAAAATTTAGATTTTTTAAACATCTCAGTAGGGCCTATTTGAAATATGTGTTTGCTACCCTTAAAAGTGCCTTTTATTTTTAATTTAAAGGTTATAACTTCAAAATATATTATTACTTACACTCAATCACTTTTCTCAACAGAAACATATTCATACAGTCTATATATAGACTCTATAGAGAGAGAACAGACTCATTTTTTTTTCAAGGGTAAAAGTAAAACCATAAAATAATTTAAAATTTAATGCAACGAAAATGTCTTTTCGTCACAATTTGAACATTTCTTAAACTTAAAGGGAGGTTAAAAACACAAATTGTGTAACTCACTGTAACTTTTCATCAATTATGATAGGCCTGATATATAAACATTTTTCTTCTACATAAAGTATATATTTAAAATACATGTATTTTCATGTATGGTTAGAATGATTCCACGACAACTCGTCTACAGATTTTAAGTCTACGACCTTTCGTCTACAGACAGTAGGTCAAACGACCTTACATCCACCGCGACAACTTGTCTAACGACACTCCGTCTACCGCGACAGTTCGTCTACTATGACAGTTCGTCTACCGATAATTCGTCTACCACGACAGTTCGTCTACCGACACTTCGTCTACCACGACAGTTCGTCTAGGCTACCAGACAATTCGTCTACTGCGACACTTAGTTTACCACAACAGTCTACTGTAACGCCTACTACTACTACTAGTACTAACAGTTTGTCTACCGACTCTTCATCAATCGACATTTTGACAAATTTCTACCCATTACAAATACAATTCTTAGGCCTACACTACACTCATGTTTTCTACAGCATTTGTTTCTTAGCAAATTTTCGATCTATTTAAGTAGTTAAGGCTATAGTAAATAATAGCATGACGTCATGAAGTCTACAGATAAAACTCGTTCTTTCCCTTCACAATCCAGGATTTGTAAATTCAATATAGGCTACTTTTTTTTTTCGAAAATTAACAATGAGCCTACAACATTTTTGTTTGAAAATTAAATATTCAATTATGTAATTATTACATTATCATCTTTATTATTATTATACAAATGCATAAAACTGTTCACACGCCATTGTGAGATTTTTCATATTGTACTTTATAAGAATAAAATGCATTTTACAAAGCTAAATACTAAATAAGAGTTCGTTTCTGTTCTCTTATCTATTGAGCACTCTAGCCTTTGCTTAGACTTAGACTCGTAACTGTGAGTCAACGAGTCAACGTTGGAGATGCCATGCGAGGTTATCTCTTGTAATAATGAAGTTGCGACATAGGTGAATTTAAGTGTAGGCTATGTGTGTAAGGGGCAGTAGGGCCTAAGGTGTGGAAAGAAAAAAATGTAGTCTACACTAAGAGTTTTTAAAACCGTTGGCGAACAAAACATAAGATATTACAAAAGCCAGATATTTTAAGGGTTATTTTGTTGATCTAGAATATAGGCAATAGATAAAACCTCAAATATGAACAATTTGTCAATAAACCAAACATAGCACACAAAACTATCTGTAAACAATTATATAAATAGTGTCATTGCTGGTAACATGAATAGTCGGTGTACCATCAAGAGACAGTACAGTAATTAAATTAAATTATGTTCCAACTATAGACCAAACATGGAGAGACGAAGTGAGGAAATCCCAATTTTAATTTTCTTTAGACAAACATTAAATGCAAAATAAATGTCGTTTGGAAAAAAGGTCGGTTGATGAAGAGTCGGTAGTCAAAGTGTCAGTAGGCGTAGACTGTAAACGAACTACCGCGGTAGACGAACTGTCGCAGTAGACTAATCTTCCAGTAGACGAACTGTCGCGGTAGACGAAATGTCGTTAGACTAACTGTAACTGTCAAGGTAGACGAAATGTCGTTAGACGAACTGTCGAGGTAGACGAATTGTCTGGTAGACGAACTGTCGCGGTAGACGAAGTGTCGTAGTAGACAAATCGTCTGGTATACCAAATGTCGCGTTAGACAAAGTGTCGTTAGTCGAAGTGTCGCATAAGACCACTTGTCGGTAGACGAAGTGTCGTTAGACGAGTTGTCGTGGTAGACGTAGTGTCGGTATACCTTTTTTTCTGTAGACGAAGTGTCGTAGCCGAAAAGTCTGTAGACGAGTTGTCCTGACACTAGTGACACCGGTTAGAATAGGGCAGGGGTTTAAAAAAAATGCAAAAAAAAAAGTAATTTCAAAATATGAAAAAAAATAAACAGTTACTCCCATTCCCATAGTAAAGCTAATTAGATAAAAATACAGAGGCCTTATTATTCAATATAATTAATTATAAACAGTATAATTATAGTTGAAACAATTCTTGTGTTTAAGACATTGTTACATATCGGTACAATTTTATATAAAAAGTCTGTGATACCCATAACCAGACCTTCTATGATTACTTATTACTAATATATTCCTACTATGAACCACTTTCCAGCAAACTATTCATCTGAAACTTAGCACATAGACATTTTATCAAAATTTCAGCCACATCCATACGACCTAACCCACACAATTTTTTTTTTATGGTAACGGTATGCAATGGTGAATCCAAACTGAACTTCAATTATTAAATGTTCTTTTGTGTACATTGGCTAGCTTTCTTATATTTATATTTCTTTGTGAATGGAATCACGAGGGGTAATGCTATAATTTTAACCGCAATTTTAGTGATGATGTTTTTTTAAGTTTAAGTAATATTAATATATTGTATTCAATATTTGTAAATGAACTACTATAATATTTGTTAATTTCAATCGTCCGTTTATTTTTACGAAATATTTTGAATTTTCAGTAGTAGGGTATTTACTTTAAGACTCATTGATATTAATTAATTTAAATGAATTACTATACTATTTATTAAACCGTACTAGTACTATAACTATAACCTTCGCATTTCTCTTACTACGGGTATGTGTGTGGCAAAATCTTCGTAATTGCTTTGCTAAATAAAAACGCATGCAATATAAAAAATAAAATTTTTAACTTGTTTTAGTGTTTGTTTAACCCTATATGATATATGGTATACATTTATTTTAAAATTGTTAAAAAATGTTTCCTTCTATATTTACATCCTATATGGGATATAAATCAATGTAATATTGTTAGTTTTTATAAAAAGTTTCAAAATAATGCTTTTGTAGCTATGTAGCCAAATGGCAACACTGTGCAATCGAGGATATATTTTTCTAATGTTGCCAAAAGGCAACAAACCTTTAAAACAAACTATATAAGAAACAAATGCTTGACAAAATATAAAATCAATACAAACAAATGCTTGACACAATATAGAACCAATACAAACAGATGCTTGACATAATATATAAACAATACAAACAGACGATTGACACAATATATAAACAAATACTTGACATTTTATATAAACAATACAAACGCTTGACGCAATATATAAACAATACAAACAAATGCTTGACACAATATATAAACAACACAAACAAATGCTTGACACAATATATAAACAATACAAACAAACGCTTGACACAATATATATATAAATATAAACAATACCTGGTACAAATAAATGCTTGACAAAATATATAAACAATACAAACAAATGCTTGACACAATATATACAAGATTTTAGAACTTTCATAACTAAATTTTATTTTTTATAAAAAATATATATATTATATATATGAAAGGCCTACAGGTAAATGGACATTTCATGGCTGATGAAATTGTATGTCTGAAAAAACATCCAGAAGGGGTTGAACTTTGTAAAGTTTGTTTCCATTATATCCTTCATTAGTCGAGGGAGAAAAAAAGAAACTGTTTATTTTATTCGTACCGTTTCTTGCTCATTGTGTCAGCCACCTGCACAATTCTCGTATTGTGACTCCTTATAGCCGTGCCCGAGGCAGGCGATCTTCACTCATATAGAAATCAAGTTGAAGGAATTGCTCTAGCTCGTCGAGCAACATGTTTATTGATGTCAATATGCAAACTGTACCGGTTTGACTCAAAGACAATTTTAGGTGTTAGATATTTCCCTGAACTATTCCGTTGGCTCACACAATAGCCCTGGTTCTTTCTCCGCACCAACAAAATCTGCTACATTAGACAATCGATCAGAACGACTTTTTCTTTCTTTCCAAATAAATGGCCTTGAGTTGTTTGCCAAAGTTAGGCCACTAGCCGAAGGACCTCCTTGATCTGAAATTAAAAAAGTAAATTCATAAAAGATATAAAATGCTATCCAAAATTATATATAGGCTACCGGTACTTGTATTTAGGTATAAGAAGAAAATATAAAATTCTTCTATATCTGTGGAAAAACAAAATCTCATCTGTGATCTGAAATATGTAAGTCAGTCCAGTTACATGTAAAAGAAAAATAAATGAATAAAAAAATATTAGTATAGTACACTTCGGACCAAATTGATCATAGGGTCGGTAAAAAAGCATTCACCAGTTTCTGTGTCCACAGCATAGTGTGTGATTTTGTGGCCAGCACAATGCACAGCCGCCTTTACTTTTTACCCCTTTACTAAAGTCAGATACTTATCAGAACTGGGTAGACACAGGAACAAGCTCTAGACCAGGGAAAAAATTGTAGTCTTCACCAGATTTTGAACCCAGTACCTTCGGTCGCCAGTCGAACGCGCTGTCGCTTGGCGGTGCCCCCCCATGAATTTAGTGTACCCCGGTATATAAATGAATTAGATAGAGAAGTCTAAATCATACCATCATTATTTATATGAGCTGTCTGAGCTTTACAAAATACAATCCTCTTGAAATTCTTCTTCGTCAGAAGAAAGTTCACAGTCCTCTGAACCTTTGGGCAGTTCTCTAATATAGATTTTTTTCTTAGACTTGTCGTAGAACATAGCATCCATTTTTGAATGAAATAGGCTACCTAAAATATAAAGAGTAAAAAATGCAGTTATTATAACATTTCATGTGCTTAGCTTCAGTGTTTATAGAATGAGTCTTTTTGTTAGATTTACAAGAACAAAATTATAGATAGGATGATAGGGCTTAGGCGCCTTATACTATTAGCCATTAGCCTAATAATAATAATTAGGTTATTAGGCCTTCTATTAGTAAAGTAAGTATTCTTATTCTAAATTCTAGTATTAGGCCTAGGGCCTAGGCTTAGTGAAGTGTTATAAGACCTTTCATTTATTATTTAAATGTGTATAATTAAATTTATTACCCCTCCAAACAATAATATAATAACAATACAATAGCTTTAAAAAGTACAACTAGATCTATGTCGACTATGTCAAGTCGACTCAAGTTGAGAAGTTCCCAAAAAATATCCCATATTGCGCGATGTGGTCTTTTGGCAACACACCATTTAAAGTCTATATTTTAAAATAATATGTGTAAAAGTTGTATATTATAACGTATAATTACATTAAAAAGCATAATGAAAATGATAATAATTTTTTTGCATGCACATTTTATTCAAATAAGTTTATAAAATATGTTTGAAATCTCACCTTTTGTTATGCTAAGAAACAGGCACCTAGGCTTCATATTCGGGCACATAATAGAGTTGTTTCAAAAGCGTACGCATGAAGTAATGACGTCAAGTGCAAGAAAAGATGATAAATTAAAGGGAAAACACCATAAAATTAATAGTGTATCAAAACGATAGCAGTTATCTGTTCATTACTAATGCGTAGCCATTTGGCTACATTGTACCATATAGGGTTAATCAGGATGTGTATTTGACAATATTTATTCAATAAATTGTGTATAATATAATTGATATATCACTTGCTGCTGACTTCAGAATAGTTTGTAATAGTTTTTTAAACAGGAGCCAATGTTGAGTAGCAAATCTTTTACCCAATTCTCTGGAATAATATTAGTAATTACCAATACAAAAATTTCTCGACTGGCTTTAAAAAAAATCCCAACAATTTATGACCTTTGCTTTAGAATTTTAAAAAGTCCAATGTGAGCTTATGTTAAGTTTTAAAATTTATTTTTGAACTTAGTTTATTGTGCTATTTTAATGTTCATTCCATTGCAAAATGACAGTAATTTATCTGATTATCACTGATAATATCAGTAAAAAAAAAAGATGAAATAGTGTGCATTGTAAATTTGTATAAACATTGTTTCAGTTGTATGTTAAAGCCACTTGAGGAGGGCAATAGGAGAGCTGAGGGGCCAGAAGGAGGGCACAGGAACAAATGCAAGGGCAGAAGAGAGGCATAATTTTCATGTTTAGGTCAGTGTAAATTCATAACAAAAGCCAATCAAATTTATGGTTAAAAAATTGACCAATGGAAACATTTGCAGCGAAATAAGGACTTGTGTGAACAATTTTGTTTAAATATTCATCCATTTGATGCAGTATACAGGTATATATTGTAGTAGTTTCTCACTGTATACTGTAGTCACACTGTAGTGCAAGGAAAAGTAATTTACTTCAATATGTATTGTAAGGAACTTGTCTTAGCATCAAAGGAATCTGAACAAGTATAGAATATCATAGCTGTTTGTAAAATGCACCTATGGTATTCGATTCTTTTATTTCATTGCCTTGTTGAAGATACTTAAGTTCTATCAACATTAAGCAAAGAATGAGTCAAGTTAAAAACAACAACGAGGTGTCAAACAAATCTTTAAAATTTAATGTGAAAAATAAACATAAAATTCACCCAAACATTTCACAGGTGATCCATGTGCAAAAATGGCACTAAAAACAAAAACACTTTGCTGTAGCCAAAAGTCAATAACTCTTAATACACACAATCACCAAGCAAACAATATTTCAGAAATATCCATCTTCAAGTTTGGACAAATTGATCATATTTGATGCTTTCGTTTCTATCCATACACTGGAGCCATTCAGAAGATGAATAATGCAAGTTTGTACATGATGAAATGATTCTCAAATTGAACAAGCATCAGATTCTTTCTTGAGATTCTAACAAGACTACACTGTTACCTCTTATTACCTGAAATAGACAAATACAAGAACAGATTTCAAGCAAACTTGTAGAGTGATTTAGTCATTTACTTATTTAATCATTCCATTATAAATATAAATAAATAGATGGATGTGGCCTTTTATTGAAATTGTATCCCAAGCCACTCAATATCCAACTCAAAACAATATGTGAAAACAATGACAATTTGATCATACATGGTGAATAGTTGGTGTTCAGAGATTCAATTTGATCATGCATGGTGAATAGTTGGTGTTCAGAGATTCAATTTGATCATGCATGGTGAATAGTTGGTGTTCAGAGATTCAATTTGATCATGCATGGTGAATAGTTGGTGTTCAGAGATTCAATTTGATCATACATGGTGAATAGTTGGTGTTCAGAGATTCAATTTGATCATGCATGGTGAATAGTTGGTGTTCAGAGATTCAATTATGTCACAATTGATTAGCCAGCTGTATAAACCGCAGACATATTTGGCAGCACTTTCACTAGTAGTAGTAAACAAAATTGTTCTTTTTATTTTAAGGATATTGGACAGGGATAAAAATATGTAGAAGTAAGAACAACATTACAATTTTTTGTTTCATTTTATGACAGTTTGATGTCTTCCAAGGTATACAATGTGATGTCCCATGGTAACTATGGGTGTTAAGGGTCATACTCAAATATCAGAAAGCATGTTAACTATCTCCAAAACACTGATAAAATGGGAATGGTTGGCAGGTTTACAAACTCTGAGAATGGCATTAAGAATGAATTCTCGATTACTAGATTGTCCACATTTTAGTACACATGTACATTTGAGTAACCAAGACCTTTCAATATATTTTCCAATGTAATACAAATCTAACATTTTCAATTCATTTAACTAAAACTTACCACCATGCCAATGTTACGCTTTTCTCCAGACTTGGTTTCCTCAATTGCATCATCTACCACAAGATTCATAAAGGGGTCAAAACCTCTTAATGTGCCAGTCACTTTTCTGTTTCCATTTAGTTTAACTATAAGAAAATTAGAAAATGTAAGAAACATTCCATGAAAAATTGTTATAACATAAGTCTAATAGTTGAACAAAAAATGCCTAAAAATTAAAAATAAAGCAGTGCTATCTTTGCCGTAACATTGAACAAGTTATACAGTTATAGCTATCCCATGAAGAGAAACTCCAACTTTGCTATGATTAAAAAGACAACCGAAGCAGGAAAAGTTGTTTTTTTACACAAACATGATAGAAATAGGGATGTTTTAAAATAGATTTTTTCCCCTTCTACTACAAGAACAATTATTAGCAGAAATTTGATTCTAAACAGATTTGTTTTTTTACTACAAAATACTAAATTTCAATAAAGAGACCCCACACACACACAAAAAACATTACAGGAAAGCCAAAATGTTTATAAATTAGTAGTGATGGGACGTTACCAAATTTTTTAACAATTCCGATACCAAATTTTTTAACAATGCCGATTCTACCCAATTATCCCGATACGATTCCTGGCCATTATTACATAAATGTATTAAACTTTTGTGGCGAATCGCCATGATTAATATGGGCTCTAAAAAAAAATGAATAGAAATTAATAAATAAAAACGGTGATGACCAGATTGAATTACAAAAACTAAACAAATACAATCATATTGCATTTTAATAGCAATAGATCTAATAGCACCCGAACAGAGAGACCAAAATCGCTAATCAGGTCCTTGGAACTCACATTTTTAAATGCCATAGCTGCTTCCTATACGCGATTTTGGTTACTCTGTTCGGATGCTATTAGATCTAAGGTGGTTCTTTACACTTGTGCGTGGAATACGGCAGTAATCATATCAATAAGTTTAATTCTGAATTTTAAAGCTGCAAATGATCGTTCTTCTAAAATGTCCTTTTCACAGTTGCTACCACTATCCTAAAAGTTAGGGCACATTCATTTGGAGGATAATCTATACAGTTACTGCATAGAGTTGGAATTAGCTTGATTTGAAAGGATTGGAAAATGGTCAGGAAAGAGGGAAGAAATATTAGGGAGTTAGGAACACAGACATGCCTACCCCTAAGGACTAAAAAGAGGAACAATCTTGATGAAAAAGAGGATTTTTCAACAAAAAAGCGGAACACTCTTTATCTAACAATCTTTTATAAAAAATAAAAAAAAAAAAAAAAAAAAAAAAAAAAGCTAGGCCTATTTAAAATGTAGGTAGGCTTACGTTTCACAGGCAATTCGCAATGGATCTAGATCTAGTATGCCTACAAAGAACATTAAATTCACATTTGCTGAATAAACTCCTCTGAATATTCCTTCCAATAACACTGAATTAGTTTTTTTACAATTTGAACAAGTCATATTTAAACTTTCTGAGCCAGGACGTTTAGACATTTTCACAATCTTAGCAATACAGTAAAGGAAAATAATATTAATTGCCAAACACGCGTAATACCGCAAAAAAACGTTAGAAAAGCCCACAATATCTCTTTGATAAACCCAGAAAACCCAAGTAATGATAATCATAGCATTGCGACTTTTTTGTGCCTTTGTTTTATCAACCTAGACACGGACTATATTTCAACCCATGAAAAACCCAAACTTTCCAATTTGGCGTAACAAAACTAGTAGAAAGCGGAACGGCGGAACAAAGTGTGTTTTTTTATAAGAAAGCGGAACAAATACGCCAAAAGCGGAATGGTAGGCATGTCTGGGAACATTACGCAAACCCCCACACAGTGCAGTCCTGTGTTACAACTATTTATCTTACGCCCTGTATATTTAAGAATCATTTTAATATCGGAAACAGTTCTGAATTATTCAGCTCCGATACGGATTCCTGATGCTTTGGAAAAATGCAGATCTTTCAATAATTCCGATACGATTAATTGGAATCGTCCCATCACTATAAATTAGATCAATAAAAGTTCTAATAATAATCATTTTCAAATTCCTAGTTAGAAACTAATTATTTTTATTCATTTGCCTTTAACTTTAACAATTTCTAACCAAGTACTTCTTTTCTTTCAACTGTTAAATGATATTTTATGAAATAGACAAACAGACAATCAATGCTTACGTGTCAAGACTTTTTCCATGTACCTAGGGAAAAAGAAGAAAAAAAGCAAAACATGTATTCTACATATTAAGGGAATGTTTTAAAAACAATGTATTCAACATATGTATTCAACAAGTGCCATCAGATTACTAAAAAGGTCACCATAGAGGACAATAATAAAAAAAAAAGTGCCACATGGCTGTATGGAATTATAATTGATGTTATGAAATTAAACTGAAGATAACATAACTAACAATTGGTCCATTTAATGTATGTCTGGCCTTACAACCACAGAGGTACCTTTACTCTGCAGCCAAGATTACAGACAAGAAATAACTCTGGCTTTATAGTCAAAGTCATGATCTGATGCCACAGTCTCATCATATGGCACTCATTGATTACAATTCAATCTGTTTTGTTTAAACAAAATGAATAGTTATCCACACACATTTGATAAATAAAATGAAGACATAGCAATACGAACAGTGGTTGTAATGATGTAGAATTACTAGTATTAGTGTAGATCATTTTTTTACATTTCAAAACAGGAAAGTAATTTGAAATAAATATTATCATCAGGTTAAAAACAGGCAAGTCTTTTTATTTAAAAACCAAAAGCTAGATTGCACGCAGGAAAAATACATAGCCTAGGTTTAGGTAGGTGACTAAGGTCGGTCTAAAGCAACAGATAAAAATTGTATAAAGTGCAATGAACAGAAAGCTATAAAAACCAGGGCTGTATAGTTGAAGTTGTTAGTCGAGAAGTCGAGATTTTAGAGATAGTCAATTTCAAAGTCGAAGTCGGCATTTAAAAAACAAATTACGACTTTACAAAGTCGAAGAAAAGTAACAAATTTTATCTTATATATTTACCAAACCACTTCCTTTTTGTTATATTAAAGCATTTTAAATAGTGTAGTTTAATTTCATTTGTTTGTAGTTTTTTTGCTTCGCGTTACTGCTATGTATTTGGTATCGTTTTTATCGCAGAGATGTAACTGGCCTTCCCCAAAAAATGAGAAAAAATTTTCCCAGCCAATAAGAGCGTGAAAGGAATCGGCGACGCACATCATATGTATACAATATTATAAGCAGAATAATAACGTACTCATTAATAATTAACATTTTAATTATGTCTGTTGTTTAATTGATAAAATATGAAAAAAAAAACTACATCTTCCTCCATCCAAACCCATTTAAATTTATTTTTTAGACCTTTATCGATCTCTTTCACTAATGCGTCATTATTATTTTGTCTTTCGACTAATTCAATATTCACAGCCATTCTAATGAATCCACAATTCACAATATATAATCGAAATAGAAAAAAAAACAACTTTAAAACAATTTAATTTAAAAGTCTCGATGACGATGTAGTTTTCAATGAAGGAAATATGAATAAAAATGTGTTCTACGCTATGTAAAAACTCATGGTACCAAGTAATGGACCCCCATTTGGCCTGAAAGCAAGAGTTGACAATGCCAAAAAGCCTGCAAAGTTTCGGCCTAAAATCATATAAGCTTACTTAGCGTTCATGTTCGCATTCATATATATTATATTTTATATACATGTGTGTGATTTGGAAAAGTTATGTGTGCTGAATGTTTACAATGATTCAGTCTAGTTCTAAAATCTATAATTGTAGGCTACAGATCTAGGCCTAATTGTAAACAAGGATCTAAACATTACATTTCTGATATTGTGGGTAAAAAAAAAAAAAAAGATCGCATATCCGTATTTATTTATTTTTACAAATAGCCTACGACCGACGAATTTGGACATTTGCGAGAGAGAAAAAAAGGATACCAGATCAAGGTCGCCGCGCAACAAGTTAGGTATTACTAACAATGAAGGGCCTACGGCGAGCTGTGTTCTACAAAAACAAGTTTATAGTGACGATTTTAGATCATTGAAAGCAATAAATGATACACTGACATTGCGCCGAGATCAAGTCTATTAATAAATAGTTGCTTTCGTTTTAGTGGTCTGATAAACAAAAGTTTTATTGTAATGAAAACAAGGAGTTTAATCTCTCCGTTAATAAAATAAAACGTCGAGAATTTAAAAGAAAGCCGCAAGTAAAGCGTGATGTGACATACAAATTGACCAAAAAACAAATTCGTGTGAAGTAGGCTTATTACAGATTGCAGTGTCAGACCAAAAAACTCAGGCTTCTTGAAGATTTATATAGACCTAAACTATAGCCAATGAAACTACCGGGTCTAAAAAAGCTACATTAAGGGATTGTGCTAAAAAAAAGTTTTAAAACTCAGGAGGCACGAGTAGACCTATAAAAATTACCGGGCCACGAAAGCAAAAACTAGGGAAACCCTGACCTAAAAATAAATATAGAATCATGCATGCATTTTATTTCGCCTTTTAAGATTTCATGAAAGAAAAAAAACGATCATTTATAGTTTGTTACGGCCAAAACGTCCGATTTCGGTGCAACGAGATATACTCAAAATTACGAATCCAGTTGACGGCGATTGGCAGGCAGGCAAGTTTCCCAAAATTTTAATTGGCCGGCATGCCGACCATAGCAGGCACTTTTGCACCAATGATTTAACACACAGTTTTAATAAAAGGAACATCATGTACTGCGCATGTCCACAATAAGATATTTCAGTTCCGACTTCCGATTTCCGACAGAAAAACACTTGCATTTTTTTTTGAAATTTTTGTAACCGGTGGGAAAAAATCGGCCTAAAGAGAGAGAAAATTCATCGACGGAAAATTTTCGGGAAAAAATTTATTGGCGGAAAATTTTGGGAACATTTGGTAAAAAGACTAGTTAAAAAGGAACATGCGGATTTCCGCCAAAAGGCGGAAAAGTTACATCACTGTTATCGACATTTTTAGGAGACGCGATATAGTCCAGCAGTATAAACATTCTTTCTACGAGATTCACATGATAATTTTTTTTCAATGAACCCAAAAACTAACAAAGAACTGGGTCGTTCTAATTTTCGTAAATGATCTGTGTATCGACGATCCGACAGTGCTTCAATTCCTAGTAACGCGAGGTCAAAGTTAAACTTTTCCGTCATATTTTTACACCTCATTTTTTTTAGGCAAACATTTGATTTCAACTGATTTTACATTAACCCTTTACCAGGCATTGCGGCCAAAAACGTCTGTTGCCGTTATGGGCAAAACGTCAGTGACATTTTATACAGTTCAGGCTGCTTTCTCATTTAGTCCGAGATATCGGGAGCATTCCGTTTGTTTATTTCCGGTTTGTAATATGTCTGAAGTATCTCTAGTAAATTTTTCATCACTGTAAGTTTAATTTTTCGTATTTTAAACATTTTATTTCGCGAAGTGGTGTGATGGAGCCTTTGGGTCTTAGTTAGGCGTTCGTCTGGTTTAGTTTAATGGGCATTTAGGTAGGGGGAATTTTTTAATCTAGTGAAGTTAAGTTTGATAGTGACATCGATAGTGGCCTACTTTTGATTTTTCCGACAGTGAAAAAAGATATATCGAAAGTTGTGAGTCTGATCTTGAAGTAGACAGGAGGGACCTTCGGGAGACCCCTCCATGGGTGGAAAATGTAACAAATTAAATCAAAATTTATGGAACAAACTGGCCCCAATTGGCCTGTGGCTAATCAGTCTCAGTTAAGCTACTTTCAAACAATTGTTTGAAGAAGTAACAATGGATAAAATAGCTTCTCACACAAATAAATACGCACATCGAAAAATCCTACAAAATCTTGCCTGCACAGTAAAGGGTTAATTAGCTCACTGTGAGAATTAAATATAATGCTTTACATAAAAGGGCAAGGAATAGTATGCGTGCTTCAATAGTAAAACGCTAGAGCAGGTCTTTAAGTCTTAGTCCCAGGCCTAGCTTAAATGCCGTAAACAAAACCTTCGAAGCTCAACTTGTAACGCTATGCAAGGTTTGCAAAGACCATAACAGCAAATATCATGTGTATATTATACATCCTAAACAAATTAAAGACAAGCTAGTACCCAAGCTAAAAACCCATGTATGAATATGCAATTAAAAGCTGGCGATTGGTCCTGGGGATCGAGATAATTAACGTTAAGTGGCAAATTTGGCCCTCTTTTGTGCTCGAGATATTAGAGTTTGGTGACAAAAGAATCTACATAACCGATGAGAAAATGCTAAGACAAAGAGAGAATTGATCGGTTCCACTTAAAAAATGTATTGATATTAAAGTCGCTAATATAACGTCAGGAAATTGTGTCTTGTAAATTTAACACGAGTTACCTCCTTTGGAAATTGTGTAACGTTTCTTTGGTTTTATTTTTTTATTTTAACGTATAATGACAAAAGAACACACACACTGCATGCACTGCGCGCTTCTCGGACAAGATTTTTTAACCAGTATCGGTTAGTTTCTAAGCTTTCTAAGTAGGCCCTAGGCCTATTTGTTAATGATTAGTATCGGTTAGGTTAATAGTTAATAGGATAGGGAGAGATTTGTAGTTTTTTTTATTTGGCCGTAGATAGCCAAACTGGCCATATCTTGGGACAGGAAGTAGTGTAGAATAGCACATGCTTCAGAGACAAGGCGTCACAAGGTGTTCTCAACAAGTAGGAAGTAAGAACAATAGGATTTTGTGTCTTTTTTGTGTTATTTCATATGAACTACGGTAATAATAATTTAATTTTCTATTCATTTTGTGCTATTTGGCCCTTTTCCCTTTTCGGTTCTAAGAAATTCCGACTGAAAATTTGAGTAGCGGAGTTATTGTTAAGTGTGTCTTAGGAAGCGCTGCAGACATCGTGTTTCATGGCTGTGTGACGCTCTTCCTAAGGCTTAAGACACTTATCAATGGCTACACGCGAAAAAATTTTCACTTGGAATTTTTTAGAACTCTACTTTTCTAGAACCAAGTAGCCTACACTAAAGTATTACTAGTCTAGACTAGATCTAGACTCTAGACTATTAGTAGATTAGGCCTACCTTTTTAACTTTTACTTTCAATTTTATAGCGGGATCTCGCTTTCGAAACCGATATTTGATAAATTTGATTAGGCCAGGTATTTGCATTGGTCGGCGGCCATATTGGTTTTTGCTAAGTGACATCTTTTGTACAAACTCGCCAGGTTTTTCGAGTTCTTTTGACTAACGCTATATATACATTTGAAAAAACTAAAAAACGTTATCGGAACTTTGTACTATCATACTTTACTATTCATTTTCATTGAAAGCGAAAGTAAGGCAACCCGTGGCTATAAATATTTTAAAAAAATCGCAACTTTTTTTAAGCTAAAAAAGCAGCATAAAGTAGCTAATTTTTACCAATATATTTAAGTATTCCAGTCTAAACGACGTTTAATGAAACCTATATGACGCAACAGAATATTTTTAGATCTTTAATTTCATATATAATGTTTGTTTGTAAAACATTGCAAAGTATTTTTATAATTTTGCGAACTTCGACACTATGATATCACTATGAAATGTCGGCAAAAAAACTATTTTCGATAGCGCCTAATTAACTTAATTCGGTGCCGATTTTTATAGATTATGTAATTATCTCACTTGTATATGAGTAAATTAAGATGTTTATTGTATAAACTGTGATTTAAAATACCCTGATTATGAAATAATGGCCTTTTGCGATTCTAAAATATAGAAATATAAATATTAGAAGACTATTTATGACTTTTTTTTTTTTTACTTAGGACTTAGACTTAGGCCTATGGTCTATAGTCTTATAAGTATTATTATACGGTAACTTATTATACTTATAGTAGCCTACTTATCGAGTTATGGCTCAGTGCTATCTAAAACATAGATTGTGACTAGGCTTATCTAGGCCTATGGTCTTTGGTGGGCCCTATGGTTGCTATGGACACTGTGCAGTATGCTATGATGGCTATGGTCATGGTCAAAGTCTCAAAGACAAAGAATAATTTCTGTATTATGTCACATTAAGTGGCTAGGTTTAGGATTTAGAATTTAGAATCAATTTAGTCAATGGACAGTCAACTTCAGTCTAGGTCTAAGTCTTTATTTTATACTTCTCAAATTTAGTTTATATGCCTACTTTAACTAGGCCTACTTAAATATTTGAAACAATTTAAGATCAATTAATAGTTTGAATGTCCTGATAGCTTAAGAAAACTTAGAAAGTAGGCCAATCAAACATTTAAATGTCAAAAATGATGATACAAATCATACTACATGAACATTATCATCAGTTTTATAAAATTCATGAAATAGGCCTAATATGAATAATATTTAATAAATGAATCTCAATTCATAGCCGCCTTAGGCTTAGGAGGGATTATAAGTTAAAGTCGTAGATGATGGTATTATTTTAATAGCCAAAGTGTTTCTGTTGTGCTTGTATTGTGTAGGCCTAAATAAAATTGAAACAACTAACAAACAGATGAAAAATAAAATTCAAGTTTGAATAATTTTATTTATAGACACAAATACGCTGAACATACAAAAACCTACCTGGTGGCCAAGTGGCGAGTTTATTAATCGGTTATTGTTTTTTGAAATGATATAGTTGTGAAAAAGGAACAAAAGAGATGAATTACTCTCTTTATTCCAAGCATTTTGATATATAACACAACATATATTTTTTAATTTTGAAAATTCCTCCCCCCCCCCCCCCGATCCTGCTCCGCCCCCACATTTAGAAAAAAATGCCAAATCAGCACTAAATATGAATCCATATGTTGCTTTTAAGGTTATTTACATAGAGTGGGATGAGATGAACATTTTGTATTATATAATTGATGGTATATTTTGCATATTTTCTGACTTATTGTGAAAAGCCCACTTTTTAAAATAAATTTCCTATATTTAGGTACTTCCGAAAGCCTATTTTTTCCGACTTCCGGAAATGACCTAAAAACTGTGTCCGTTTTTTGCCGTATTTAAGGGAGCGACGAGGGTCCCTCGTTCCATTATCTTGATTGTGTGGATTTCGCATTATTTTAGTCATCACCAGTTATCGGATTTGAAAGTTTAAAAGCCACGTGTGATTTTCTTAAGCTTTGTTTGCAAATTTGCCGATTTTCGGACACGCTTTGCTGCTTTCGATTTTACCGGTAAGTTGGCTCGATTAACGTTTTTTATTGTTTAAAGCTTCTGTTTTGTTGTTTAAATAAATAAATTCTCCATCTTTTATTACATTAATCTGTATAAAGTTTGAAATATTTTGATTAGTCTTGTCTTAGACATTCTGCTTCAAAGTTAGTACCTCGAAGCATAGAATACCATTAGCCCTAGCGCCATTACGGGTCATATTTTAGACCAAATTGAGCATAAGCGCTAAAAACGATCTGTCAATTTTATGTTTAAAAGTTCAATTTTTAAACCTACATATTATTGTTTTTAATTTTTTGTTATGAATTATCATTTATGTTTTGTGGTGATGAGAATTGACTGAATTTTGTATTTGTGCCCAAAAGAAATCCGACCAAAATGAATTTTAAAAAAATAAATCTGGTTTTGTTACTGACCGGAAATGGAGATCGGAACCCTTTTCCATTCAATCTTTTCTCATTTTAATTAGCAAATTAAATAATAAAAACGGGAAATCAATTAAAATCATTAAAAATCGGCCTAAATTATTGCCATCCTTTATTATTTTGCATTCAAATAAGTTAATTAAAGAATAGATAATTGAAATAAATAGAGTTATTTTATTTGGGCAGCTTTTTAAATTTAATTTTCAAATTTAAAACAAGCACTGTCACAACCATAATATAATAATAAAAACTTTGGGTTGGCTAGCTAGGCTAATAATTAATATGTTCTTTTAATTTAATTAAATAATGAATGCAATATATTTGTACCATTTTAAAGTTTTTTTTCTTTAAAGGTATCATGGCATCTGGAGATTTTAACCTGAATTCCTTGATTGGCACCTATTGGTTGACATTGGATGCAACTTTAGAAGGTGATGTAAAAAATGGTCATGTTTTATTTTTGTTAGTTGGGGATAAATTTAATTTTTTGAATGTTTCCAAAAAGCTTTTGGACTATTTTAGTCTTATTGTTAACAAATCTTTGACTCTGAGTAATATTAGGATGCGCTGTCGTCGATTAGTTGGGAGTTATAAAAGTTTAAGGAAAAATTTTAAAACTAATTGGGAAACTCTTAAAAAGTTGTTAGAGGAACCTTTTTTGGCTCTTAAGAGGGTATTGACTAAAAGGAAAGAAATTGTTCCAACTCCAGTGGTTCCAGAGTTGGCTTCTTGTTGTCATAGGGAACTACATAGAGATGCCTTTTTACAAAGTATTTCAGATTTAAAGGCAAAGCTTCTGTCTGCGAAAAGGACCATCAGAGAGCTGAAGATGAAAAAGGTAAAAAAAGTCTCCATGAAAAGAATGAATCAAAAATTGAAAAGAAAAGAGACTATCATCGAGAACTGCAAGAAGTTGAGAAGCTCTCTGGCGTCTAACGTGGTACGATTGCAAACTGAAAATGCAAGGCTCAGGGCTCAAGAAGAAAGGAGTTTGATAGAGAGGAATACTTTGAAAAAGGAAATATCATCTCTGAAAAAGTCCCTTGATAAAAAGGCAAGTATGATTACTAAAGCTAATATTACTATTGAACAACTGCAACAACAGTTAGATGACTGTAATATCCCTGGCGATGAGGATGATGGTAAACTGCAAAAGGTCTACGGTGTCCATATTCGAAAGTGCCTCTTTACTTGCTTGGAAAGTAATGTGCCTGTGGAGAAAGCTGAACACTTGGTTAAGTTTGTACTTAAGGAGCTAACAAATACAGCTCTGACCAGGTTTCCTGCCCCTAATACCATAGCACAGATGGCATACGAAATGGGTATCATTTCGGACTTGCAAGTAGCAGAGTGGTTATATTCATCATCGCCTGACTCTGTAGCTACGATAGGTTGGGACGCGACTTCTATTGACGGGTTCCATTTTAACGAAATTAACATTTCGCTTAATGGATTGACTTGTACTTTAGAGATAGGGAAACTAGCGGGTGGCTCGACATCAGACTACGTACAGCACTTATTAGAGACCTTAGACAGCCTATCTATTTTGCATTCCAAGCATACCAATTTAGAACAAAAGGTAGTACTGGAAAAATTTCATTCTTTATTCCACAGCACACTTTCAGACAGGGCACCCGTCAACAATTGTGTCAGTAATGAGCTCAGTCGGGTACTGCAGAAACCATTGGTCAAGCTGCACTGCAGTGTGCACCCTTTGGATGGCTTGGCTACTGAAGCCAAAAAGGTTTTAAAAACCTACGATGCCCACTGCAGTACCAAGGGCGAGATCTTTGGTGCTGAAGGTAGAGCTGCAAATTTGATTCTTGCGGTTGGAAAGTTAAGGTAAGCAATGATTGTAAAATTATAATTTCTTGTAATTTCTTGTTAAATCCTAATGTAATATGAGTGTATTATTATTAACTTTTTTACCCCTTGTTTCTATTAGATATAAAATGAACTCAGGGGATCCAGCTGGTTTCAAGACTTTCTTAAGGCTCTCAGACATCAGCACCGGAATAATTCCCAGATATGTTGGCAACAGGCTGCACATTCTATTTCACTCTGCAGGTGTAATTGTGCAGTTAAAGGGCTTTCTCCTAATGTTTCTGTCGGAGTACTGCAAGGAGAACCCTTTCCGTATAGCACTTTTGCAGGAGCTGCAGCAGCCTGTTATTATAGTACAGCTGAGAGTCTTAGGTAAAATTTAAATCTAATAATGTTTGTCTTTCATAGGATTGTTGCTCATTGTACCAATATAATACTTTCATATAAAAACATTCCTACATTTTGTCTTTTTCATTTTCAGGATTGTTTGGCAAGCTTCTAACTGGCCCATGGATGACTGTGTTTTATAAAAATGAAGATAAAAAAACACATGCAGACATGGTACGTTATAATTACTAGTCAAATAAAGGCTTTATTATGAAATTATCATTTATATTATTTTTCTAAGTCAAATAAAAAAAATGAATACATTTTCAGAAAGAGGTCATTGAGTTGGTCATGGAGAACCTGAAGTTGATTGCTGCACAACCAAGGGCTCTACTGGATTCAGCAACAGACTGTTTTGGAAATGCCCTGGACAATGGGGATATTGTGCTTAGAGCTCTGAGAGATGGGGATCCTGATGATTTGTTTTTGGCAGTTGTGAAGAGTCTGGCTGAAGGTTTTCACAAGGTCCTAGATAACCAACTGGAGAGTTATTCTAGAGGTGAAATGTCCATAATCACGCCAGAACTCGCACTCAAAACATCATCTGCCCCATTGCATAATATGCATAGCGAAAGGGCTTTAGGCATGTTTGATGCCCATTGTTCTAGGGCAAAGAATGCTACAGCTGGATTTGTTGACGGGAAAGTTAAGTATAGATTAAATAATACTAGTTTATGGTTAGAGAGTAAAACTTTTAGTGAGCAGAAGCACATAATTGCATTCGCTCGTCTCCATGGTGCCAATAAAAGGAAAAGCCTGTGCGTACGAGAGAAAAGGATACAACAGGCTGCTGCACTGAAGCAGAAACAGATGAGCCAGAAGAGAGACAAGAAGAAAAGGAAGACTCTAGAGAAGGCCATTGACGGAGATCGAACACTGGAGTCTGTTCAAGGTCTTACTCCAGATACACGACGCCTTTGTCTGTCTCTCTTGGAGAATGGAAATTCCTTTGTTGGCCGGACACTTTTCCATACTTGGGAGAGTGACAACAGTGATAAAGAGTTCACTGGAATAGTCACTAAGGCAAATGACACGTGCCTATGGATTAAGTATGATGGAGACGAAGCAGTGACTAAATTAAAAATTTCTGCACTAGTCACTGATATTGCTTTTGGCGATGCTCGTTTTAGTGTACAGTCATAATTATTGTAAAAATGAATTTAGTAGAATTTATATTTAACTGTTATTTTAGAATCATTGTATTAGTAGCATAACATTTTAAGAATATTTTTTTATATACGTTAGATGATACGCTAAATAGTTGTCTAGACTTGTAGCATATATTAATATACTAAAATCAAATGCCTTTTCTTTTTCTTTGCCAGTAAAAAATAATGTGGGTGCATCTTCAGCCAAGCAAGACTGAGATGGACTAACATAAATACCTGCGGTACTTCGTGATCTTCACATCAAAAATTATGCTTTTTATTTCTCTATATTTTAGTTCTCTAACAAACTTTTATTTTAAAGTTCACTTTTTTTAGATCAATGGTTTTAGTAAATATTGTAGGGCCTATGATAGTATTGATAGGTGAGGTTTCCTGTAAAAATATTAGGCTAATTATAGGTTAAAGTTATAAGATCATACATTTTCTTGTTTAATGCTCAAGTTTGCGGCAATTAATTTTACACAACTATTTTTTTTTAAATTCTAGTTTGTTAGATTGATTAAAGATTTGAATAAATATTGTAATACTTATTAGTTTACATTTCTGGAAAAAGTTTTAGGAAATTATGTTGAATACTTTTAAAGTTATAATTTTTTTTATAAAAATGCCTTAAATTTGCGGCACTGAATTTTACACTTTATTTTTTTTTTTAAAGTACGTTTGTTAGATTGATGAAAGCTTTTGATAAATATTGTAATACTTATTAGTTTACATTTCTGGAAAAAGTTTTAGGAAGTTATATTGAATAGTTTTAAAATTAAAAAATTTTTCTTGAAAATGTCTTAAATTTGCGGCACTGAATTTTACACTTTATTTTTTTTTTATAGTAAGTTTGTTAGATTGATGAAAGCTTTTGATAAATATTGTAGTACTTATAAATTTACATTTCTGGAAAAAGTTTCAGGAAGTTATGTTGAATAGTTTTAAAGTTATAATTTTTTTCGTAAAAATGCCTTTATTTTGCGACGCTGTATTATTAATAAAAAAGTAAATTAAAACTTTCTTTAAATAATTAGAGTGCCAAGCTATTTTATAATTATAATGTAGATTAAAATGCATTTCTGTACAAAGTCTTGTGTATATAGCTTTAATAGTTTAAAAGTTATGAATTAATTTGTAAATATTTCGTATTAATTTTACGTGCCTTTTATTATCTTCACCATTTCAAATTTTTTATGTGAAGTGTTTCTCCTATATTATTAGATTGATTTTAAGTTTACAATATATTATAAAACTATAATAAAGACATTTTACACATACCTGTAAGATAGTTATCAATTTTTTTTTTTTTTTAATTACTGTATTGTCGTTTTTGTTAAAACCTTGTTTTAATATATTTTCTATTAAAAATGTAGACATGTTTGTCCCAGACATCAAATCTATGAATTAATTTTCAAGTCTATAACATCAGCTGTGTACCTGAAAAGAATTAACCCTATTCCTCCACTAGTTTTTGAGCAATCTAACTTTTAGAAGTCAGCAGCGTATTGATTTTGAACCCTTTTTCATTAAATTTTTATTCATTATTAAAAAAAATAAATTCAAATAACCCAAAAGACATAATTAACATGTAGTTTTAATAATGCTATATCACTGTATGAAATATTATATCAATATCTCCAACGGTTTTTTATTTATACTGTTTTTCATGCCTTCGACCAAAAATTTCGGTCACAGTTTTTTTTCATTTTTATATAGCTCAAATAGACCCCATTTTCAAGCGTTCAAAAATTCATAACTTCTCTCCTAATTCACCTGTTAAGATAAATGAGGTATCATTGGAAAGGTCTCATTAAGATCTATCTAACAGTATAGGTTTTATGTTTGTGTTAATAATTTGAATTTTTTATTGAAGTACCTACTATATTTCTTTGTTAAGATAGGCACTTCAATAAAAATTTCATATTAATAATTCAGCCATAAAACCAACACTGTTAGATAGAGCTAGATGAGATCTTTTAAATGACACCTCATTTGTATTTCTAGGTCAACTGGGAGGGGAGATATAAATTTTTTAGCGCTTGAAAATAGTGTGTTTTTTAATAAAGAGAAAACCTGCCATTTTTGAGATCAAATTATGATGTAAGGTTTTTTTAACCTTTGCACCGGAAGTATATTAATTAAGTTTTAATAAATCACTGATCTATGCAAGTTTATGTAAATGCAGTTTTCCTTCTTTGGCATTGCATTGGCTTTGTTACTAAAATTTCATCACTTAAAAATTCAAAACTTTTAAATTTCATATCCGATTTTAAAAAAATGATATTTTATTGGAATCCTCTTTTCAAGCCCTTTACAGTGATACATAATTTATAACAAGAAATCATTCATTTATTTTAAAATTTAAAAAATAGTCGAGGACGTTTGCTTTAACAAAGTTTCGGTTAAACTTTTTAATGTTTTCTATAAATAAACACATTTTTGGCAGAAGTAACCCATTGGCCATTGACGGAAATGTTCTAATGAGCCTAGACAGTGACTGTACTAAAAAATTCATAACTAAATCAGGCATGATCAGGCACGAATGAAATTAAAAAATTTATCAAGTATATATAACATATTTTATCAAATAATATTAACTATTTCCACTTATGTACACTTTATATTAATTTTAGCACTTTAAACTTACCCTGTTAATGAATCCTAATTTTTAATGAAAAAAAACGATCTTAACATAAAATTAATGACATAGTTTAGAAAAGTTTCTATTTTTTTATTCAATTGATGTGTGGATGTTGGTGGATGATTTAAATGCTCAGTTTTATGGTCAATTGTGTTAGACTATATTTTAACAGACGCCATTAAATGTGTTGCAAAAATTAAATGGCTATAAATTGACCTCATTTGACATGCGCGGAACAGCGATATTGAAGTGTCTAAATTTAGATGTCCGGTGAATTTTCTTCACCTTTAAAAATTCATATCTTCGCTTCTAATTGACCTAGATATATAAATTTGGTATCAAAATTCAGCATTTAATGTCCTCTATCTCATGAAATAGGTTTTATTCATCTTAAAAAATGTTTAAAAAAGTATGCAAGTAGCTAGGACTCTATAGCTATCTAAAATAAACAAAGAAAAAATTAAAAACACTCACTTAATCTATTGATGCTGTGGTATTTTATTTGACTTTTAAGTCTTTATAATATAAAAAATATATACCATTGCAAAATTAAACAATAAGCTTACTTTTTCAATTCTGGAGGATGGGCTTTACTCATTGTAGATTTTGTATACTTTTAAACGATGAATTATTTTCAAAAAATCACAAACAAAACGATCCTACCGGAAGCGGAAAGTATAAATTAGTTAAAATTAGACTAACCAGATTTAGCATGGGAGCACTGACCTATATAGTTTCCATCATAGATTTAGTATAGGCCTACATGCATCTTAATAAATATTGGCCTAATGATAATATTATTATACATCACCGAGCTATAATATATACGGGTGATAAATTGGATGCATAGAAATCATAGCTCGACCTAGCAGTGTCATCATCCCAAAGCTAGGCCGGCTGGTCCAGCGGTTAGTTCACTGAACTGTCAACCAAAAACCAACTGACACGTCGCAGGTTCTATCCCTGCCACCGACCGATCCCTGTCGCCTTTGCAGGAGTTCTTGGCCTAGTGGACGTAATAATCTTCTATCTATTAAGGAACGTCTGTAAACTTATAAGAAGATAAGATAAGTAATCCTATAGTATCTTAGGGCCATGAGTCAAGACCAACAATCAGGTCAATAAATAATTTCTTATCTTATACATTACAGACGCTCCTTCTATAAAGAAGATTATTGCGTATATTGCGTCCTACGCTCATCCGTGGTCCGAGTCTAGTCTTGCATTTTTATTAATGTTTTAAATGATGTTATGTTATTGGTTTTCCTGGTTCGTTCAGGCAACCCATTCCATGCCCGAATGCCACTCGGGAAGAAAGAGTAGGCCCTACTTATATGCATTTGTTGCATTACTTAAGAGAAATGAAATACCACTTACACGGAAAAACGTAGATACCAATGCAATGAATAACTGGGGAAGGAAATGAATTGACATGTGCAAGAATAGCCTACTAATGTTGTAATAGCCTAGTGAATGGAAGAAAGGGTGTAATATCATCGAAACCCACTACTACGTTTGGCACGGAAATCGACTATATTCTGGTAGATAATAACATTTTTCATAAACTAAATAATATAATAATTCATGATTTTGACTATTTATTTTCAAACATTCACTGCCTGATATCATGCGAATATGAGGTAACTGTGGTAGACAGGGCAAGTAATGTTAGTGGACAAACTAAGTGCGTGCCAAATTTTGACATAGTAAAATCCTGGAACTCGTCTAAAGTTCAAAATTATATCAAAAACGTGGAAATAATAAATAAAGCTAGTATTATCTTTAGACTTGATAGGCTAATAGAAATAAACAGTTCAAAAAACACAAATATAAATTACAAACAAGAAATAAACATCATAGTCGAGGAGATAAATAATACTTTAATACAAGCAGCAATTAAAACGTTTGGCATAAAAAGGTGTCAAAATGTTAATAAAAATAAAAAGAATAGTAAACCATGGTTTACAAGTAAATGTAGACAAAAGCAAAGATTATATTTTAAAGCCAGAAGAATTAACAGTCTTTTTAAAACTAAAGGTTCCCTAGCAAGATTAAAATTACACAGTAGACTTTATAAGCTCGAAATGAATTCTGCCATAAGTAGACACGAAAATAAAATGAGAAATAAAATAAAAAATTTAAAGGGAAAGAACCCAAGAGAATATTGGCGTATCCTTAAGGACAAGAATAGGAAAGACGCTTATAACGAAATAACTATAGACGAACTATAGACGAACTATAGACGAACTAAAGACGAACTATATAATTTCTTTAAGTCACAAAATAAAGCTTCACAAGAGTGTCACTCCAACACAATACAACCTGAACAAAACACCTCTGACCTTGACACGTCAAGGCTCAATAGAGACATAACCAGGGCTGTGGAGTCGGAGTCAGAGGAAATTTGGGTACCTGGAGTCGGAGTCGGCAAATAATGCACCGACTCCGACTCCTACTAAATTTAGATTGGAAAAAGACATGGCTTCATTTATTTTAAACAACCGATCAATAGGCCTACAGACATTAGTGAAATGAGAAAGTAAAATATCTGTTTCTTCCTCTAAGTCCCCATCACTACTCCTTTCCCTATTGTCATAGGCTACTATAGGGGGTCGACACACAAAAAAAAGTCTTTTGAACTAATTTGAAATGCGTCATTAGACTGAACGTCATTTAGACTGCTCGGCGCCGGTATTGATGACGCTATACAAGTGCCCAAATTACTAATTACCATTCACATTGTTTGTAATGATTTCAAATGCTAAGACATGGCACGTGCGGTTTTCTCGGAATGCTAAACACTGCCTTAGTAGGCTATAGGCTAGAGATGGGCAAAACCGTTCACCATGCTGATCGCCGCTCAATTGAGCGCTCACTAAAAAGATACGGATCCGTTGAACGGTTCCACGGATCACTTAGTAATTTACCCTCCCCCCCCCCCCGCCTCCCTCCATAATTTTATATGTTGGATGTCAAGGGGAGAGAAAAACAACTTGGATCCCTTGTTGAAACGCCGTTTTTTTTGTTACTTAAAACATAAAAAAATATAAATAAGAAATAATTTTTCTAAATTGTCTAGTTGTAGGCTACTAAACTAATTATAATTAAACTTTTGTTTTTAAGCTATAATTCCTTTTTTTTTCACCTAATAAGTAAAATTAAAAGGGTAAATGTAAAATACTGTAATCATATTGGCTAATTATAATGCAAAAATGGTATCATCAACATTATTTACAATTGACAGCAATTGTACGATCACTCGCATTCGAAACCAGCATATCGAAATGCAGAACGGGAACCGATCAGTACAGACCCATTCAGTACTGAGCGGGTCTGAGCCGATCAGTACTGAGCGGGTCTGAGCCGATCAGTACAGACCCATATCAGTACTGAGCGGGTCTGAGCCGATCAGTACTGAGCGGGTCTGATCCGATCAGTACAGACCCATATCAGTACTGAGCGGGTCTGAGCCGATCAGTACTGAGCGGGTCTGATCCGATCAGTACAGACCCATATCAGTACTGAGCGGGTCTGAGCCGATCAGTACTGAGCGGGTCTGAGCCGATCAGTACTGAGCGGGTCTGATCCGATCAGTACAGACCCATATCAGTACTGAGCGGGTCTGAGCCGATCAAAACTGAGCGGGTCTGATCCGATCAGTACAGACCCATATCAGTACTGAGCGGGTCTGATCCGATCAGTACTGAGCGGGTCTGAATCGGTCTGATCCGGGTCAGATCCGGATTCTAAGTGAACTATGGAAACCAACATATCGAAATGCAGAACGGTAACGGATCGGTACTGATCCGGGTCTTTTGACAGTGATCGGCTTTCGGATCCGTTCCTTTAAAAGACCCGGATCAGTTGATCAGTTCTTTAGTGAGCGACCCATCTCTACTATAGGCCTAGGCCATAGGTCCTAAATAAAACGCATCTTAATTAAGCTACTAGTGTACAAGCATACCTTTATTAGAGGCCTAGAGAGGCGTTTACACATTTACGATTCTTTCCATAATGTAATTTGCGTTCAATAGGTCTACAAAAAAAATGCCACCTTTACGACTTATAAATGTGCTACGCACGCAACGCACAATTAGGAGCGGCAATCAGTGGCGTATTTAGGCATGTTCCACATGTTCCATTGGAACAGGGGCCCCCACACAAAAGGGACCCCCACACATCCCAAAAAGAAATGTTTGAGTGATATCCCCATATTTCGTTTAAAATGTAAAAAAAAAATCCATTTATACCCATTCAATTTAAAGCGATCCAGTTCAATCAAGCTACATGCAACATAAAATATATGATTTTACAGAATGTAATATGAATTAACGGCCCTTTTCTGAGGTAGGCCCTATGTGGAAGGCAGGGCGAAACCACGAGAGGCCCCACATACATTTGGGAACAGGGCCCCCACATTCCTAAATACTGCCCTGGTGGCAATATTTATACTTTTCATAGTGTTGTGTTCTGGTTAAAGATGTTAAACGAAAACCGGAATATCTGATTCCAGTTTTGAAACCGAAAACCGGTTTTGATTTTCAAAACACCGCGTCTGTGCTTTATTATTAACGGCACTATTAAATACACATTCTTTTGATTCTCTTTCAACACATTATTTTACAAATTACCTTAAATATATGCCTCTTCATATGCTTCTTAATATTATGATCAACGATAATCGGTAATTATTGAAAAATTGAAAGCTACTATCGCTTTTATTCAATTAGCCCAGATTTTTTAGTTCTAAAGAATTTTATGGTAAAGAGTACAAAATCATATTGTATTCACACAAATCAACCCCATTGAATGCCCTGCAAACACTAATTAAGCCGGCTGGTCCAGCGGTTAGTTCACCGGACTGTCAACCAAAAACAACTGACAGGTCGCGGGTTCTAGCCCTGCCACCGACGGTTCCCTGTCGCCCTGCAGGAGTTTTGGGCCTAGTGGACGTAATAATCTTCTATCTAGAAGGAACGTCTGTAAACTTATAAGATAAGATAAACACTAATTAAGTTTGAAGTATTTTTTCAAATATGCCTACAAAACTACGCACATTTGGCTGTTCCGGGGGGTGGGGGGAGGGGCAAACCGAAATCCGGTTTTAAACCGGTTTTATAGAACCAATAACCGGTTTTAACATCCCTAGTTCTGCGGTTACAGGGAACGCAGCGCCCATATGTAACCTAGCCTCTCACTGGTAAGGGATTAACCGTTTGTCCCTTAGAATCGCCGATCGTGATCTCTACTGATCAGGCCCCTACCGGGGCCCGCAAGAGTTGAGGGGGCCCATGAATATTTAAACTTAAATACAGTAGACTGTTGGCTTTCCAGCCAGTAGTCCTGTGGTAATGACACGTAGATGTATGTTGCCTTTCTTTCATTCAAGGAATGTACAAAATACATTCGCATATTAATACAGAGGAGTCGGGGAGTCGGAGTCGGAAAGTAAAAAAAAATGAGGAGTCGGAGTCGGAGTCGGAACATTTATCTACCGACTCCGCAGCCCTGGGCATAACACACGATGAGGCTTTGTCAGCAATAAACAAAACAAAAAATTATAAAAAGTTGTGGACATGATAATATTATTAATGAATATATAAAAAGCACCAAGTTAATAATGATACCTATTTATGTAAAACTTTTAAATGTCATTTTCAAGTTGGGAATTTTCCCTGAGAGTTGAACACTGGGGATTATATGACCTACAAAAACAAAAGTAGCAAAACGAAACCTGAAAATTGCAGACCAATTTCTTTACTACCATGTTTAGGAAAAGTGTTTTCATCTATTTTAAACTCACGAATGGAAATATTTCTTGAGGAAAATAATCTGTTAAATGAAAACCAATTAGGATTTCGGCATGGTATACTCAACAACCGAATCGGCGTTTACCTGCTACGCTCTAAACTTTCTTATAAAAAAATAAAGGAGGCCGGTTGTTTTGTGCTTTTATTGATCTTAAAAGAGCTTTTCCGTCTATCCAAATAAGATTACTATGGAACAAAATTCTAGAAATAGGGATAGATGGAATCCTCTTAAATTGCATACAAGCTTGATATAGCGACATTAAATCGTCAGTGAGATTAAATAAAACTCTATCACCGACATTTAATTGCGAGGCAGGCTTGAGGGAGGGCGAACACCTGAGCCCTCTCCTATTCTCTATTTTTATAAATGACTTAGATATTTTTTTAGAACAAAATGGCTCAAATGGTTTAAGCCACAAATTTGAAAACAACGTAGAAGTATTAAAGCTGTTTACATTACTTTATGCAGATGACACCACACTCTTAGCTAACTCATCAAAAGAATTACAGAATAATCTAAATATTTACGACAACTACTGTAAAGAGAATTTTCTAAATATTAATAAGGACAAGACTAAAATAATGATATTTGGCAGAAAGGATAAGAATAACACATTTGTACTAAATGGTAAAACTATAGAAATAGTATCTAAATTTAAATATCTGGGTATAATTTTCACATCTAATGGGTCCTTCCTAGAACACAGAAAATATTGCAAGATCAAAGGCCCAAACGCAATGTATAGCCTACTCAGAAAGTGCCATATACTAGATCTGCCTATAGATAGCCAAATTGATTTATTTGACCAGACAGTACTTCCAATTCTCATCTATGGATGCGAGATATGGGGTATGGAACTATGTGACATGTTAGAGCATATCAGACTACGTTATTTTAAAATGATTTTAAAACTTAATACAAAAACCCCTAATTATGTAGTTTTTGGTGAAACTGGCACATTTAATATAAGCTCAATAATTAAAAAAAGAATGTTAAATTTTTGGATCAAAATAGCCACTGGTAAATTAAATAGAATATCTAGAATAATTTACAATTTACTATTAAAAGAAAACCTATTTGAAAAATGTAAATGGTCCGCCACAATTAAATTACAATTAGGTCATTTAGGCCTTGGCTATATGTGGTTAGAGCAACACACACTTGACATTCGAATTTCACAAACAATAATTAACACAAGAATTAGAGACCAAAGTATACAACACATATATGATACTATGCAAAACAGTTATAAAGGAAAGTTATATAACGTCATAAAAAAGTAAACTCGCATGGGAAGATTTTCCACCTTTTTTAAATAAATTGTCTTTTAAAGATGCTTCTTCAATCCTTAAAATTAGAACTAGTAATAATTATTTCCCTGCTGAAACGGGACGCTACACCGGTCTAGATTATGAATCTAGGTTATGTCCCTTTTGTGCAAATGCAGTAGGTGATGCTTACCATTATTTACTTGAATGTAAACAATTTGATAGTCATCGAAAAAAATACCTTAAAAAATATTTCTATACCAGACCAAATATAGAAAAAATGTCGGATTGTTAAATTTAAGATCTTTAAGGTATTAAAAAACCTTAGTATTTTTGCAAAAGAACTCTTGTCTGCATTTAAAAAATAGGTACACGAATTAACCAGCTAAGCATTTTCTAAAAAAGTAATAATAATGTAGGTATGTCTTTGTAAATGAGAAAATATTAAACGGTGCGATAAAATAAAATACTTAGTCAAAAGTATTGAAATTATTTATATAAGTGTGTGTATGTACAGTATATGCTTCCATTAAATTTACATTCTGTCATTATGTTAATGTGTCCTAGTAATTAAAAAATAATTAAGAAGAAAATTATAATAATATTGATCATCTTCTTTAAAATGGATGTTTAATTAATAGTACGCTTTATATCTATTTATGAGATTTTAGGTTACTCGTATAAATGTGGAATATCTATTGTTTAAAAAAAAATGTGTATTAGATATACTTTCAACTGTTCCAAAAAATGTGATAACAACTGAATCCTGTGTACTCATGCTAAGTAGGCCCTATATTCGACTCAAAATTATCCAACCTGTAGAATTGCTAAAACCAGATGCCACTTTCAGTATATGAAGAATAATATTTGAACGCGAACTGTCTTTTGTTTAAAAAAAAAAAAAGCCATCAGTAATCCTACATTGTGGATGCATCATTTGTTGTATGATTAGAATGGCGACCCTTAATGCTCAAGGGGGCGCCAAAATCATGCTTGCAAACTGGTTTGTAATGAAGACATTTGTGGAGCTCCAAAATTCAATTTTGCAAACGTATTTGGGATACATTAGTTTACATCAAAATAAAATTAAATAATTAGTTTTAATACTCATTTTGGCGCCCCGAAACGTGGCGACCGGGGACATATGTCCTCCCCTGCCCCTCCCTAGTTACGCCCAATGTTGGAAGGAATACAAGTGTCAGTCATGTTCCAGTAGGCCCAATGTTGGAAGGAATGCAAGTGTCAGTCATGTTCTAGTAGGCCCAATGTTGGAAGGAATACAAGTGTCAGTCATGTTCCAGTAGGCCCAATGTTGGAAGGAATACAAGTGTCAGTCATGTTCCAGTAGGCCCAATGCTGGAAGGAATACAAGTGTCAGTCATGTTCTAGTAGGCCCAATGTTGGAAGGAATACAAGTGTCAGTCATGTTCTAGTAGGTCCAATGTTAACAGGAATGAGAGTGTCGCTAAGAAACTGAGAGCACTATACAAAAAATATATTATGGCAGTCTCTCTTTCTCGAGTCTAGACTTCCATTGGTTTGCGTGTGTGGAGGGGGAAAAGATGGTGGAGACTTTTTTGTTTATTCAATGAGAAACTGAAGCTTAACAAGTTTAAAAAAATTGAAGTGTCATGCGGCCTCAGGGAATAAGTCTTTAATAGACTACCAAACTAGCGTTTGGGCCCCAATCAACGGTGTAAGGCATGGAGTACGTCATCTTAGTTCCATATTCCAACCCGAGACACGTTGAATGCTAGGAAACCGAAAGTACAATGATATTTAATCTCCGAGGCGGCACTACCTTATTTATTTGAACATTTGCCTGGTTGTACACTTTACAAATATTTAACTATAGGTTTGATCGTCAAAACACTATGCTAGGCGCGATGGCTAATGTTGCGCCCTCCCATCTAATTGTAGTATGGTGGCTTCACAAGTTTTCTGGTGTAGTATGTAGGCCTACATCCTTTTTTAATGGAGGATTTTAGTTCCAGATATCACATATGCTGACCACAATACCTAGTTGCACGGGCTAGGTCGATGGGCACATAGTGGACAAGTCATCAGACAATATTCCAAGTTGAGTAGAATGAAGAAGAGAAGGCTATAAGGACGAATGGGTTCGAAAATAGGCCTATGCTGATCTTGGGATGGGACAAAATCAGTGTATCTATACAAAGTCGTTCAAAAAATTATATTTTATCTTCAAAAGTTACCCAAGTTGTTGTTCGTATTTGAATGGCCTTAGTATTAGACACATGCTTACATGAATGCTTGCATCGGGTTAAACAATTTAGTGCCACCAAACAAATAAGAAGAGAAAAATGAGAAAATTCCACAGAGCTGATGAGTATGTTTGGGACAGAATCTCATCAATTGCAGGTTATCAAAAAACCATTATGGCAACATTAAACGACGCAAACTGACATGGTTTGATCATGTGTTGCGGTATAATAACCTGCTAAAAACAATCCTCCAGGGCACTGTAGAAGGTGGACGTCGGAGAGGCAGTCAGCGAAGATGCTGGTTCGACAATATAAAAGATTGGACGGGGCTGCAGTTGACTCAACTATTGACAGCCGCTCAAGATGGCAAAAGTGGAGAAAATTGATTGCTGATGTGTCTTTTCGCTCCTTCCAACGGTTGGAACGGTCAATGGATAGCTGATGATGAAAAAAATAAAACAGGCATTTGATAATATTTTTTTTTTTTAAATCTGGTTCTCATTTAAAAATTGTAGGCCTATTTCTTATTAAGCATGTCTATTTTTTGCCAACTCAAAATACCGGCAAAATTGGGAGTTGCTCGGGGCGCCACGTGCTTGGGGGCTCTATTAAGGATCTTCAAAATAAAGAAAAAGTAAACATAATAAAAACATATTTTATTTTCAATCGGAATTATAAAAATGAGAGATGGAAAGAGAGAGTGAGCGAGAGAGATGGAGAGAGAGATAGATATAGATAGATGGAGAGAGAGAGAGTCACTATAAACGACACACTAAGATGTTCGGATGTTAACATCTTTACAGTTCAAGACGGCGCACCGGAATTTCATGGGGTGGCTAGGGTGCCAGAAATCATTGGGCTGGTTCTGTTTACGAGGCTTGTTATAAAAAATGCAACACATTCCGAATTACATCCCTTAGCTTGCGTCATCGTTATTGGTAACGGCCATAGCAACTGTTCATTAGATACGTCAGTTTATAGAATCAATCAACTCAAACTACTATTGCTGATCCAATTGAAACTAAAATGTACGGTTGGGGGGGGGGGGTCAATAGATGTTTATTTCTCCAAAGTGACGCTGTCAATAAACTCACTCCGCCAGATGCTGTGTTCCATAGCTTCACAACATTTAGACTATAGTAATCTTTCAATATATATAGTACACGGAGCTGACATATCGGTCTCATGGACAGGATAGAATAGTTTGTGGTTGTTTTTTTAAATTAATGTGATATTATTAGTCTAATTAAGTATGATACATAGATACATACTTGTTTAGGCCACACTTTGCGATTGACTACAAAATCATTACCTTAACCCTTACATTTAGAGTCTTCTTATAAGTTATATGTTAGAAAAGGATTGTTAATGAAACAATAGTACAATACAATTATGTAATGTATCTTATTGTATTTGTATATGTAAAGAAAATGAATTATATGTCTCTATTTATATGACCAATTGTGTGTGTTTGTTTGTGTGTATTTTAAACAATTAGAACAAATAAACTGATGCCCTTGACATAGTTTAGATGCACCATATTATTGACAAAGCTGAATCTAAATGTTTTTATTTACAATAGTCTGTTAACTATCATTTCTATTGCTATCGACCAGACCGATGGTCACCTGTCAGCGTGAAGGGCTCTTTGAACCGTCATTGCATCATTCCTTCTTCGTCTACTCGTACTCCAGACTGTGTTATATATATTTAATGAGCTAAGAGACTGTTCAACCCGCGATAGGGCTACTGCTCATTGTCTAATTGGTTTGATTACTGGCTAGTTTCAATGGTCCATTGATCGCAAAGGAACAAGAAATGAATGACCAATGTTGTTATAATACAGAGAAACAAAAGATGACACTTAGGTCTAAAGATACTTTGAACGTGTCACAATGTTTGATGGTGACATCAAAATCCCTGTATGCGTCCACTGAAAAGTATTCTACAACAAGCCATTGCTTCAACCAAGTATACATGACATGTACAAAAATCACAGAACGATGTAATAAGAAGGTAAACAGTGGAGAGATGTCCAAGTCTAGACAACCTGGAGAGATGTCCAAGTCTAGACAACCTGGAGAGATGTCCAAGTCTAGACAACCTAGTTCTAAACTTGGAAATGTTCCGCTCAAACCCATTTCTGAGAACGGAATATATAATGTATCTAGAATAAAGAGAAAAGAATCAAGTTCATTGAATGTAGCTGAGGGAATGAGACAAAGACCAAAAACAACATCAGTTGGACAAAGAAGTAAACTGCGAGATGGAGACAATGTGAGTAACAGACCTGCAACTGTATCAGGAGCTCATAGATGTAGGCCTACAGCAGGAACAGAAAGTCAAATAGAACCAAGAAACATGGCAGATGTTCGAAATGGCGGGTAAGTGTCTAATTGTTCGACTGTGCAGGGCATTTCAAACTTTATCCTACTCATTGTATATGTTGTATTTTCTGCAATATTTGAAAACACTTTCTATGCACTCTTTTTTGTTGTTGTTGTTGCATATGCGATCATTGTTTCCCTGCTAAAATGATTGTTATAGCTGAGTGTATTTACAATAGAAACATTTATTGTGTCATCTGTACAATAGAAACATGTATTGTGTTATCTGTTATCATTTAACAACTGCATAACATAGCCTTTGAGACATGGTGGTGATTTGAAATCATTGCCTTTCTAAAACTGAAGTTTTAAGTTTTAGTCCATAATTAATTCACTAAGTTTCGTCACATCTGTAAGGCGTTTATCCAAGCTTTGGCGCCTGGGCTGTCGCCCCACCAGACTCACTAGTTACGCTCCTGACACATTTTTATCCCCATTCGGCAAGTTTTTTTAATGGCTTTAATTTATTTTGGTTTCAACTTGTCAATTATTTTCTATATCTAATAGTCTTAGTAGTGGGTAGGGACTAATGGTCCTGACATTCCTATTGAATATTTAATAAAACCCTATCTGTATCTTAGTATTGTTCCTGACATTTCTATTCCGTCTCATGTGGTAAATATAAAACCCTATCTGTATCTTAGTATTGATAGTGAAGTTTTACTTTCAGTTTTATACAAATAACATTTTGGAAGTTTTTCGTTCTCATTGACTGTAAAGTAAGTTCCAGAAATTGTAATTTTGAATACATTTAAGGCTTTAAAGTTTCAAACTGTTTTTAGAAAAGTTTAGAGGATTTACTAGTGTTGACCGATTTCACTTTGACATAGTCAAATGTTGAAAAAAAAATACATTCATTAAATGTAGTGTTATTCTAAAAGGTATAATTATGATCATAAGTCCCCTACCTTTTTCGTATGATCGTTCCTGTTTTGAATTTATTTTTCCTTATCGTCTTTCAATTACTCTTTCTCTGTAGTAGTTTTTTTTAGTTTAATCAAATTCTAGCATCAATAAATTGTCTTTGTATACATGAATGTAAAAAACAACCACAACACAATAATAATGCAAAGTTTGTGCGTTGAGCGAAGCTAGTAGTAGTAGTATTTTCTATAATTTGGTTACGGTTAGTGTCATAAGCTAACTTTTGCGACACAGAGTTCCGGAAATGTCAAGCTAACTTTTGCTACACAGGGTTCCCTAAATGTCAAGCTAACTTTTGCTACACAGGAATCCGGAAATGTCAAGCTAACTTTTGCTACACAGGGTTCCCTAAATGTCAAGCTAACTTTTGCTACACAGGGTTCCCTTAATGTCAAGCTAACTTTTGCTACACAGGGTTCCCTAAATGTCAAGCTAACTTTTGCTACACAGGGTTCCCTAAATGTCAAGCTAACTTTTGCTACACAGGGTTCCCTAAATGTCAAGCTAACTTTTGCTACACAGGGTTCCGGAAATGTAAAATCAAAGTTTTAGCTAGTTTGTAAATATATAGGTCATAGGTCAATATATTGCCAACGTGTGAGTGTTCTTTATGTCAGAGTGTTTTTATTTGTGGGATTGTGGGATTTGTTTTCTTTCATATTTATCTTGAACTAATATACGTGTGGATTAATTAGGTCGAACGGGATTAATTAAAAAAATAAATAAACTAATGCATTTCATACCTTAATTACTCAATAATATGTTCCATTGTTATTTCCAGGTTCATTTCATACCTTAATTACTCAATAATATGTTTCATTGTTTTTTCCAGGTTCATTTCATACCTTAATTACTCAATAATATGTTCCATTGTTATTTCCAGGTTCATTTCATACCTTAACTACTCAATAATATGTTCCATTGTTATTTCCAGGTTCATTTCATACCTTAACTACTCAATAATATGTTTCATTGTTTTTTCCAGGTTCATTTCATACCTTAATTACTCAATAATATGTTCCATTGTTATTTCCAGGTTCATTTCATACCTCAACTACTCAATAATATGTTTCATTGTTTTTTCCAGGTTCATTTCATACCTTAATTACTCAATAATATGTTTTATTGTTATTTCCAGGTTCATTTCATACCTTAACTACTCAATAATATGTTCCATTGTTATTTCCAGGCTCATTTCATACCTTAACTACTCAATAATATGTTCCATTGTTATTTCCAGGTTCATTTCATACCTTAACTACTCAATAATATGTTCCATTGTTATTTCCAGGTTCATTTCATACCTTAACTACTCAATAATATGTTCCATTGTTATTTCCAGGCTCATTTCATACCTTAATTACTCAATAATATGTTCCATTGTTATTTCCAGGCTCATTGGGTCACGGGATCAAGTTAAATATAGCTCTGTCATTTCATTGCTTAATAAAAGTCTGAGGCAAGACAATTTTCTGGCTTTCGTCTCAACTTTACGTTTAATGGACGCAAATAGTAGACGCCTAGTGGTCGGTTTTCAACCAGAAAACCACAACAACCTGTTTTTTACTGCATGCCAAATGTCCAGATTATCATTCATTGAGTATATGTTATCTGAGTGTTGCCCTGCTCTGGAACTACCTGGACTTTGCGATGACCTCAGCTCTCCACATTATGTAAGTTCATCAAGAAGAGCAATTACTTTTAAGATATTCTTTTCTTCTTGGTCAAAATATGTTCTTATTGCTTACCGTAAACAAACAGTGTATAGGTGAAATAAGGTTTAAAGACGATATTACATTTTGCTGTATTTAAATGTAAAATTTCAGTGTGTTATATTGTTTAATTTTGTGACTACAGGCAGGTATCGGCTTACACTATGTAATCGTAATATAAACTTTGGTAATTCTTAGGGTCTTCACATTTCAAAGAGACTGTGGCTCAGGTTTTATACTGACCAATGTTATGTTTATAACTCTAATTAGACTGTTTAGGACCAATGTTATATTTATAACTCTAATTTCATTTCAAACTGTCCATTGAATTCATTCTACAAAAATAATTGAATACAGGCAGGAATTTAAATTGAACACTTTTTTGTTAATAAATTTGCTTATCAGAATCATGTTCATGTTTTCAGTTTGATACAAAGTTTGAATTCATACTTTGTATACACCTTTAACCACTAAGAAACACCTTTGCCTGAAGCAAGATGAAATGAACTAATTCACTTATTTTCTCTTGCAGGCTACTCCATTATGGCTGGCTGTTTCTTCTGGTAATTTGCCCTTGACCCAGTTATTGATTCGCTACCAGGCCGAGGTAAATGCCATATCATCTTCGAGATCTACCGCAGTGATGGCCGCTTGTCGTAGTGGACAACTGGACTTAGTCTTCCTATTAGTCACTAATGGAGCGGATGTCTACTTTAAGACTGACCAAGGGCTGACGTGTCTAATGGCTGCGATTCAATCACCTGATATAATCAAATTTTTGGTCCGCTTTGGAGTTCGAGTCAACGATGTTGATTGTCATGGAAACACAGCTTTACATTATGCAGCTGAGGCAGGCAAACTTCAAACAGTACAGCTGTTAGTTCAACTTGGTGCTAACCCATTTATTTATAACCTTGATAAGTGCAATGTATTTTTAACTGCTGCTAAAGTCGGACAAGATGAAATTGTTGAATACCTAATCACAGCACGAACTCCTAAAACATCAGAAATGATGAACACATATGTGATACTTGGAGCCATGACTATGCTACTAAATGACAACTTTGAGTCAGGAATCAGACATTGGCAGAAAGCTGTCACCTTACATAAATGTATCCCAACATCAGTCAGTTTGTATAAAGTGAAGAAGTCTATACTCAAAGAATGTTGGGACATGAATCCTTTGTTGGACACTGGAAATGAGCTTGTCCACATAACTAACGATACAAAGGTTTTATGTCTACAAGCGTTGACCATCTGTGAGAAACTTTATGGACAACAAGATTCTAGTTTTATCAATTTACTTGTGTACAGAGGGGCTGTATGTGCAGACAACCAAACATTTCATGAAGCATTACGACTTTGGAAAATTGCTTACACATTAAATTTGGACAATTTGGTGGAGCATAAGAATGGCAGTTCTAAACAAAACAATTCCTTGGAACTTGTTCATTCTAATGTCATCAAAAATGTTCATTATATTGTTCAGGTTTTATTACAGCTCCAAGCGTTACATGTATCTGACAAAATGAACAATGAAGACAGAGGTGTACCCGAATGTCTTACAAGAGATATATTTCAGCTTTTGATAAACCACACGGAGACATCTGTACAGATATTCAACAGTCAACATGTAACATTCCTAATGGGCTGTTGTTTGTGTGTTCTGTTTGTATATCTCAACATGTATCCACCACCGAGACGACATCCGCATGTTGGGCGTCATCTTCGGCGGCTGATTCAATTGGCTCCAAGAGATGATAGAAATGAAAGCATTCTACACATGTGTTTGAATATGCATGTGTTAGATTCAATTGACAATGGTCAGTTTATAAAACCCTATTGGCCGTCTAGTGAGATGGTGGACATTCTAATTCTGTTAGGTGCCGACCCCCATGTCAAAGATGCTGTTGGTGATAGTATTTTACACAAAGCTGTATCACTCTACAATCAAGGATACAGTCAAATATCCAAACTAATTACAACATTGTTAAAACGTGGCGTCCATGTTGATCAAGTGAATCACAAAGGTCAAAGAGCATTGGATATTTTGCAATGTGGGGATGAGTTAAAGTTACAGCTCAAAACTTTGCCATTGAAATGTTTGGCTGCGCGTGCTGTGGCTAAGTATGGATTAAATTATATTGGAGAAATACCAAGAGAGTTATACGACTTTATTGAGCTTCACACGGCATAGTAGGGCAATTTACCTAGCAACCTATTCAACAACACCACTTATAGAAAGCGACCTAAACAAAAAAAAAAAAAAAAAGACAAAAGGGAAACAAATCATACAAGCATTCCAGGCTTCTATTTTGTTGAGTTATCTTTCTTCGTCTTTTGTAAAGTGTAGCCTGTAGACCTTGCTGTGCAGTGGGAAAAAAAATACACGTGACATAATAGATGCGTATGATACAGGCGTATGATAAATGGTATGATAGTATGCGTGCATGACTATTTTATAAGTATATTTCTGTGCTTGAGTACTAATAGTTTTTGTCTATTATTTAAAATATTATGTCTGTAATCAAGTCGAATTTCCATTTGTTTGGAGAAATAAAGCATTCTTATTCGTATTCTTATATTTGGGAAATTTTAATAAATCTAAAGTCAGTCATGTATAGTAAACAGGTAAGTTAATTTGTCTTAGTTATTGGATTATTGTACATTAAACTTTGTAATATTTATATTTATGGCATAGACTTTATGAGTTGTCATAGTTATGGCTTTTCATATCATATTTTTAAAACATGCTGATTCACCGTTTTGATTAACCGTTTAACATATAAACATGACTCAATCACACACACATACACTGAATCAATTAATACTCACACACACTGACTCAATCAGTACACATACACGTGACTCAATCAATACACATAAACGTGACTCAATCACACACACACACACTGACTCAATCAGTACACATACACTGACTCAATCAATACACACATACACGGACTCAATCAATATGCACATACACTTATTCAATCACACACACATATACTGACTCAATCATTATACATACACTGACTCAATCAACACACATACACCAACTCAATTAATACACACATACATTGACTCAATCAATACACACATACACTGATTCAACCAATACACATATATACTTACTCATTCAACTCACATATACATTGACTAAATCAACACACCTTTACATACTACATCCATACTACATCAAGACACACATACACTGACTCAATCAATACACACATACACTGACTCAATCAATACACACATACACTGACTCAATCAATACACACATACACTGACTCAATCAATACACACATACACTGACTCAATCAATACACACATTTAATGTCTTTCTAAATTGGTTCTCGGTTTAATATATTTTATATTTTTAATATATGTCTGTGCTATTCAAAAGGATGTATGCACTGATATATTTTATTAAGGGATATTGTTACCAGCACTCTGTCTACTATAAAGGCCTATTATATTCTTAATTGTTCTCTTACATGTTCATAATAACATTATTCAATGTGTCCAGTAATCCAGTATGTTTATTATAGCATGGAAACTCTCTGTGTATGAATGGTATCTATATATTTTTTATTTATGTATTTAGTGTATCTTAGTTTTAATTCCCATTAGAAATGTATGGTATCTATATATTTTTTATTTATGTATCTTAGTTTTAATCCCCATTAGAAATGTATGGTATCTATATATTTTTTATTTATGTATCTTAGTTTTAATCCCCATTAGAAATGTATGGTATCTATATATTTTTTATTTATGTATCTTAGTTTTAATCCCCATTAGAAATGTATGGTATCTATATATTTTTTATTTATGTATCTTAGTTTTAATCCCCATTAGAAATGTATGGTATCTATATATTTTTTATTTATGTATCTTAGTTTTAATCCCCATTATAAATGTATGGTATCTATATATTTTTTATTTATGTATTTAGTGTATCTTAGTTTTAATTCCCATTAGAAATGTTTGGTATCTATATATTTTTTATTTATGTATCTTAGTTTTAATCCCCATTATAAATGTATGGTATCTATATATTTTTTATTTATGTATCTTAGTTTTAATCCCCATTAGAAATGTATGGTATCTATATATTTTTTATTTATGTATCTTAGTTTTAATCCCCATTATAAATGTATGGTATCTATATATTTTTTATTTATGTATTTAATGTATCTTAGTTTTAATTCCCATTAGAAATGTTTGGTATCTATATATTTTTTATTTATGTATCTTAGTTTTAATCCCCATTAGAAATGTATGGTATCTATATATTTTTTATTTATGTATCTTAGTTTTAATCCCCATTAGAAATGTATGGTATCTATATATTTTTTATTTATGTATCTTAGTTTTAATCCCCATTATAAATGTATGGTATCTATATATTTTTTATTTATGTATTTAGTGTATCTTAGTTTTAATCCCCATTATAAATGTATGGTATCTATATATTTTTTATTTATGTATCTTAGTTTTAATCCCCATTATAAATGTATGGTATCTATATATTTTTTATTTATGTATTTAGTGTATCTTAGTTTTAATCCCCATTATAAATGTTTGTTACGACCATCCATTATATTCACATTTGATTCTACTTGTGTTTTAAGTAAGATATTAAATAACTCTAAATACAGTTTTTGTATTTGAGTTCAATTGTATTCTCATGTTCTCTCACTCGTCATCCTTTTAACATTTCATAGGACTACGTCAGTCAGCCTGACACATTTCCCCCCATATCTGCTCAATTCATTTTTCTTTCTTTTTATCATTAATCAAAGAGTTTGAGCAGTGTTGCGTCCCTTGCGCAGAGTTTTTTCCCGTGGCTAACGGTTTTATCTGTATGTAGATTAGTTTTCGGGGGGAGGGGGGGGTGAATGAACCAGGGAAGAAAGAGGGAGAGGATTGAGGGAAACTGTCACAATGCTCTTCCCATTGGTGAGGAAGTTTGATGACCTATTTAGTTCTTTCTATGTATTCCCAACAGAACTGTATAGAAACTCATGGTACTACTATAATATATTTACATCAGAACTGTAGAGACCTACAAGCACTACTATAATATATTTACATCAGAACTGTAAAGACCTACAAGCACTACTATAATATATTTACATCAGAACTGTAGAGACCTACAAGCACTACTATAATATATTTACATCAGAACTGTAGAGACCTACAAGCACTACTATAATATATTTACATCAGAACTGTATAAAACATAAGACATATTCACATGACATGGTATTTTAAACAAATATTTGCATAGGAAACATAAACAGTGCATTTAAGGCATTCGGGAGTGTAATGGTTTGCCTAAACAAACGCGAAAAACCAACTTAACATTTTTAAAACACTAATCAAAATGCAAGACTAGACGAAAACCATGGAAAAGAGTAGAGCGTAATTTTGTCTGTATAGAAGTATCGTCTGTTATATATAAGATGGGACAACATAAAAGCATACACAAAGTTCATTTGAGAACATTCGCATTCTTACATAGAATATTCAACATTATAATAACACTTCCCTTCAGTTACGTTACAAAGCTTTAAAAATGCAATAAACCACAAGTATGAAGATTTAATTTTTTTTATGTCATTTAAAACTAGCCCCTTCACCAAGCTACCCTTGCTCTCTTTGCCCGCCTTGTCCCCTGGCAATGAATAGCTGTGCTCCCGATGTCATGGTGCTATTAATATGCTGATATTGATTGGAAGTCCACACTCCATTGTAACATCCTTTGCTTCAGATAACCGCCACCATTGAGAGGCACTTCATCCAATCTTTCCATCTCTCGATCGCTTAACGTGTAGTCTGTGATAGACTTGACAATTACAACATTGCTCTGCTTGAATTCATGACGCCAATTTAGTTTCTTCATACTATATAATTTCTACCATGGTTTATACTTGGTCTATATCGTTTTTTTCCATTAATTCTACTTGGTCAATATAGTTTCTTCCACTAATCTTACTTGGTCTATATAGTTTCTACTACTGTTCATTATTGGTTTATATAGTTTCTTCCACTTTTCTTACATGGTTTATATAGTTTCTGACCCTAATCCTACTTGGTCTTTATAGTTTCTTCCACTAATCTTACTTGGTCTATATTTTATTTCTAGCCTACGTGTTCATAAGTCTATATATTTGTGAATTCGTTTATTCAATGTATCTGCCAAATAGGATTTGTTTTCTAATAAAACTGTACAGATTTTGATTGCGTTTATGACTATGCAAATAGACCAATCAAATGAAAGAAACAAAATAAAATGTTTCATTTCAAATTCCGTCATTTAAACCTTTTTAGCATTTTGACTCAGCATTTATCTTGAGTGGAGATCAGGCCTGAAGAAGCTGGTTTTTACTGATGGTCACGTGGATATATGGCCGGCTTGATGGAGATGGGGGATGTGATATCTGGGAAGCTAATTTCAGGGCCTGTCACTTCCTTGTATGTGAGTGGGGGGTGGGGGTGGAGGAAGGCTGTGTCCACGTGTGTTTATGTGTGTGCTTGTGTGTATGTATGTGTGTTTGTGTGTGTGAGTGTGTGACGTAAATCATTGTCGTTAAGGCGTGAGCATGACAAACTAAGTCTGCAGCTAATTCACACTTCCACATCCCATAATCCCTTGTAACCAAGAGTTCAAAGATTAATTCTCAGATAGACTTGGGTCACCTTACAGTTGGACGCGGGCCACTAACTTTTAGCCACGTCACCATTAAAGTTTTTGAAATTCTGTCAGCCCCCAGCGTGAGATTTGGTCACCCATTGTAAGTGTTTTCAAATTGAATGGCTGAATTATCTCCCCTGACTAGCCCTAGCCTTTCACTTAACGGCACAGTTTGTGGAGTATCTTGGCTTTTCTTGTACGACGCATCTTTAGGCCTTCTTGATTTATTCAATAGTTCACATTTAAAATCCATCAATGACTTTGGCCATTCATTCTTAGGACCGGCGGGATGGTAGAACAGACGTGACCTAAGCAAGACATCTGTGTCAGAGCGTGGCGAGAATACTGAAATTGTCCTATATCTTCAACTAACAACATAAAAATACACCACACCATTGGCTCCAACACTTCCGTTTGACAGTATTGTATTGCACTTCCGTTGTACATTACCGCCTTAACTTCCGTTTCCCTTCTTTGTGTGTTGAACAAAATGTGTACAATCTTATCCAGTCAACTTGTTATTGAGCGATGTTGTAATATCGATGTTTTAGATACCGGATAGTCAACTTTAAAAATATTCAAATAAACATAACCATTGAACTATATGGTTCTATATTGTTACCAAATATTATGGCCTACAACAATTGATTAAAAACATAAAGTTCTTCCTGGAATAAATATTTTGACTATAACTTTCAACACATTGTCTGAGAACCACTTTTAGTTTATAGAGTATCTCCTTCATTCACACGGATAGTCTTGTTTTTTTGTCTATTCTATGGCAATAGGGCGTTTGCAATCACGTGACGAAAAGCACGGGATTTTTGTTTAATTTGAGTAATGGTGTACAAGTAACAATGGCCGCTGTATTAATTAAGCTTCATATAGGCTCGAGCTTTTTTAAAATGATGTTTTGTGTTTTAAGTCTTGTTAAGATTTAAGCTGTATTATGTCTGTTAAATAAAATTGGCAATTTTATTATTATCATAGACATAGATCATAGACGATGTGAGCATATTAGTGACTTGACTAGATAGCCTATTCACCAACACTATCACTTGGCATCCCAACTTAGCCATTAGCCTACCCTACGAAACATTAAAAGTGTAGGCCTATAAAGTGAAATTGAAAGTGTAAATAGGTCTAGCCGGCCCTAGCCTAATCACATTAATCAATTAATCTACAGTACTACTATTTACCTCCTTATTTTTGAGTAGGATAGCCAATATTCAGATGTGAATTTTGCATGATAAAGAAGTACTTCACCATTTTTGTACACCAATAGTGGCTTCTATTCCTAATCACATTAATCAATTAATCTACAGTACTACTATTTACCTCCTTATTTTTGAGTAGGATAGCCAATATTCAGATGTGAATTTTGCATGATAAAGAAGTACTTCACCATTTTTGTACACCAATAGTGGCTTCTATTCCTAATCACATTAATCAATTAATCTCCAGTACTACTATTTACCTCCTTATTTTTGAGTAGGATAGCCAATATTCAGATGTGAAATTTGCATGATAAAGAAGTACTTCACCATTTTTGTACACCAATAGTGGCTTCTATTTACACAAATACGTCACTAAAAAACCTAAGCCACGCCCATTGGGAACGCTAATAGGCACACATTGTTGTCTGAACTCGTTAGGAAAACCAACAAAATCATTATTAAACCAAAAAATAAAATAAAAATATAGTATGATAGAATATAGTATGATAGAATATAGTATGATAAGAATATAGTATGATAGAATATAGTATGATAGAATATAGTATGATAGAATATAGTATGATAGAATATAGTATGATAGAATATAGTATGATAGAATATAGTATGATAGAATATAGTATGATAGAATATAGTATGATAGAATATAGTATGATAGAATATAGTATGATAGAATATAGTATGATAGAATATAGCATGATAGAATATAGTATGATAGAATATAGCATGATAGAATATAGCATGATAGAATATAGCATGATAGAATATAGTATGATAGAATATAGCATGATAGAATATAGTATGATAGAATATAGCATGATAGAATATAGTATGATAGAATATAGCATGATAGAATATAGTATGATAGACTATAGTATGATAGAATATAGTATGATAGAATATAGCATGATAGAATATAGCATGATAGAATATAGCATGATAGAATATAGTATGATAGAATATAGCATGATAGAATATAGCATGATAGAATATAGCATGATAGAATATAGTATGATAGAATATAGCATGATAGAATATAGTATGATAGAATATAGCATGATAGAATATAGTATGATAGAATATAGCATGATAGAATATAGTATGATAGACTATAGTATGATAGAATATAGTATGATAGAATATAGCATGATAGAATATAGCATGATAGAATATAGCATGATAGAATATAGTATGATAGAATATAGCATCATAGAATATAGTATGATAGAATATAGCATGATAGAATATAGTATGATAGAATATAGCATGATAGAATATAGTATGATAGAATATAGTATGATAGAATATAGTATGATAGAATATAGCATGATAGAATATAGTATGATAGAATATAGCATGATAGAATATAGTATGATAGAATATAGCATGATAGAATATAGCATGATAGAATATAGTATGATAGAATATAGCATGATAGAATATAGTATGATAGAATATAGTATGATAGAATATAGCATGATAGAATATAGCATGATAGAATATAGTATGATAGAATATAGCATGATAGAATATAGCATGATAGAATATAGTATGATAGAATATAGCATGATAGAATATAGCATGATAGAATATAGCATGATAGAATATAGCATGATAGAATATAGCATGATAGAATATAGTATGATAGAATATAGTATGATAGAATATAGCATGATAGAATATAGCATGATAGAATATAGTATGATAGAATATAGCATGATAGAATATAGTATGATAGAATATAGTATAATAGAATATAGTATGATAGAATATAGTATGATAGAATATAGTATGATAGAATATAGTATGATAGAATATAGTATGATAGAATATAGTATGATAGAATATAGTATGATAGAATATAGTATGATAAGAATATAGTATGATAAGAATATAGTATGATAGAATATAGCATGATAGAATATAGCATAATAGAATATAGTATGATAGAATATAGTATGATAGAATATAGTATGATAGAATATAGTATGATAGAATATAGTATGATAGAATATAGTATGATAGAATATAGTATGATAGAATATAGTATGATAGAATATAGTATGATAGAATATAGTATGATAGAATATAGTATGATAGAATATAGTATGATAGAATATAGTATGATAGAATATAGTATGATAGAATATAGTATGATAGAATATAGTATGATAGAATATAGTATGATAAGAATATAGTATGATAAGAATATAGTATGATAGAATATAGCATGATAGAATATAGCATGATAGAATATAGCATGATAGAATATAGCATGATAGAATATAGTATGATAGAATATAGTATGATTGAATATAGTATGATAGAATATAGTATGATAGAATATAGTATGATAGAATATAGTATGATAGAATATAGTATGATAGAATATAGTATGATAAGAATATAGTATGATAAGAATATAGTATGATAGAATATAGCATGATAGAATATAGTATGATAGAATATAGTATGATAGAATATAGTATGATAGAATATAGTATGATAGAATATAGTATGATAAGAATATAGTATGATAGAATATAGTATGATAGAATATAGTATGATAGAATATAGTATGATAGAATATAGTATGATAGAATATAGTATGATAGAATATAGTATGATAGAATATAGTATGATAAGAATATAGTATGATAGAATATAGTATGATAGAATATAGTATGATAGAATATAGTATGATAGAATATAGTATGATAGAATATAGTATGATAGAATATAGTATGATAGAATATAGTATGATAGAATATAGTATGATAGAATATAGTATGATAGAATATAGTATGATAGAATATAGTATGATAGAATATAGTATGATAGAATATAGTATGATAGAATATAGTATGATAGAATATAGTATGATAGAATATAGTATGATAGAATCTAGTATGATAGAATATAGTATGCTAGAATATAGTATGATAAGAATATAGTATGATAGAATATAGTATGATAGAATATAGTATGATAGAATATAGTATGATAGAATATAGTATGTTATTTTTTTTTAAGCAAGCGACCATTTTATTTCGTATAATCACAAAAAAAGTTGTAAATATTTTTGTTTACACTTTATATTTTGGTAAATTTTAATTGATTGTTCATGATTAACTGTGCATGTGTGTGTTTACTGTGCATGTGTGTGTTTACTGTGCATGTGTGTGTTTACTGTGCATGTGTGTGTTTACTGCGCCTTTGCGCTTTCTTTTTTTCTTGTGGGTGTTAGCAAAGGGTAACATCTTCGAAATGCTAATGCCTACAAAAAAATTCATGTAAACACATAAGAATAATATTGTGAAATATGATCTAATCAACTCATTGTCTTTCTTTCTTTAAATAATATATTCAATAATTTGCTTTGTTTATAAATATTGACATGAACTTAGGGTTTCAGCAAAGACTAGAAGAAGATGGACAGCTTGCTTTGATATTTATTCTATTTGATGACCTTTTCGGAAATTTCCGATCACAAACTGAATTATAGACTTCCCGGTTTAGTAATTCGATATGATTTTATAAATAGAAAACTATTAACTATGGCTGTCCCAGTTGCCAGTGGTTGTTGGAGAATTTAAAGAATATTAAACTTCTTAATAATATATTTGTAAAAGTAAATGTTTTCATTTTTAAATTTTGTCGTTTCATTACTTTTCATGTAGCATTGTAGAAGAGTGCCTTACAGACAGAGCGTCTGTAATATAGAAGATTAGAACTAAAATTAAGTTTAGAATCGAAAGTTGTATACAGCGGAGGTCTTTTGGACAGCGTTATTGACATCGCACAGAAAACGCGACTATTTAGTTCTATAAATAGATCAAGTGATTCATCGTATTATAAGTCTTTGGTTTCAGTAATATTTTTTATAGGCCTCATTACCTGACTTTTTATAGGCCTCATTCCCTGACTTTTTCGCTATTTCCTTCTTGACTATGTGGATGGCAAATAACAAAACCTTCGTATGAATAATTTCATAACAAATTTATATAAACACAATAATTGTGCGTTTCTCTTTTTACGAAAGAGAGTCAACAGGTTTAGTCTTTCAGAGAATTTTTTTGTGATAGGACTTATTACGTGTCTTTATATTACCTACGCTTTTTTTAAAATTACTTTGTATTGATACACTGTATTGATACAATGACACATTGAATGATACGTGGATACTGTATAGAATGCTACAGTGGTAGAAAGGACAACATTTTCGGATGGCTATATAAAAATTCATGTAAATGATTTATACGATAGACTTTCTTGTTAAAGGTTGTTTAATTCTCTGTGAAAAAAATTGTTTTATAGTTTCAGTCTTTATCTAGGACTTTAGTAAATACATGTAGAATGGTGAGAGTAAAGAAATAACTAGTGCATAGGCAAAAATAGTAAATGGTATATTATTACAACATGGGATAGGGCATAGCATGTTATATTATTAGCACATGGGATAGGACATAGCATGTTATATTATTAGCACATGGGATAGGACATAACATGTTATATTATTAGCACATGGGATAGGACATAGCATGTTATATTATTGGCACATGGGATAGGACATAACATGTTATATTATTAGCACATGGGATAGGACATAACATGTTATATTATTAGCACATGGGATAGGACATAGCATGTTATATTATTAGCGCATGCGATAGGACATAGCATGTTATATTATTGGCACATGGGATAGGACATAACATGTTATATTATTAGCACATGGGATAGGACATAGCATGTTATATTATTGGCACATGGGATAGGACATAACATGTTATATTATTGGCACATGGGATAGGACATAGCATGTTATATTATTAGCGCATGCGATAGGACATAGCATGTTATATTATTAAGACAAGGAGTATGACATCACATGTTAGATTATTAACACATGGCATAGGTCATCACATGTTATATTATTAACACAGGGGATGTGACATCACATGTTATATTATTAACACAGGGGATGTGACATCACATGTTATATTATTAAGACATTGGATAGGACATCACATGTTATATTGTTAACACATAATATAGGCCATCACATGTTATATTATTAACACAGGGGATGTGACATCACATGTTATATTATTAAGACATTGGATAGGACATCACATGTTATATTGTTAACACATAATATAGGACATCACATGTTATATTGTTAACACATAATATAGGCCATCACATGTTATATTGTTAACACATAATATAGGCCATCACATGTTATATTGTTAACACATAATATAGGCCATCACATGTTATATTGTTAACACATAATATAGGCCATCACATGTTATATTGTTAACACATAATATAGGCCATCACATATTATATTGTTAACACATAATATAGGCCATCACATGTTATATTGTTAACACATAATATAGGCCATCACATGTTATATTGTTAACACATAATATAGGCCATCACATGTTATATTGTTAACACATAATATAGGCCATCACATGTTATATTGTTAACACATAATATAGGCCATCACATGTTATATTGTTAACACATAATATAGGCCATCACATGTTATATTGTTAACACATAATATAGGCCATCACATGTTATATTGTTAACACATAATATAGGCCATCACATGTTATATTGTTAACACATAATATAGGCCATCACATGTTATATTGTTAACACATAATATAGGCCATCACATGTTATATTGTTAACACATAATATAGGCCATCACATGTTATATTGTTAACACATAATATAGGCCATCACATGTTATATTGTTAACACATAATATAGGCCATCACATGTTATATTGTTAACACATAATATAGGCCATCACATGTTATATTGTTAACACATAATATAGGCCATCACATGTTATATTGTTAACACATAATATAGGCCATCACATGTTATATTGTTAACACATAATATAGGCCATCACATGTTATATTGTTAACACATAATATAGGCCATCACATGTTATATTGTTAACACATAATATAGGCCATCACATGTTATATTGTTAACACATAATATAGGCCATCACATGTTATATTGTTAACACATAATATAGGCCATCACATGTTATATTGTTAACACATAATATAGGCCATCACATGTTATATTGTTAACACATAATATAGGCCATCACATATTATTTCATGCACATATGTGATAGGAATAACATGTTCTTTAATAAATACATTTATAGTACATAAATACATTTGTTATTATCGTATTTTCGCTTAATATAGAAAGGAAATAAGATTTTCTTTCCAACTATGAAATTATTTCGCTAAAAACGTTTTTTTCTTAAAGCGGTTGCCAAGTGGGAGAAACTTTGCCCATTACCAGCCACATAGTCCAATGTTTCTGTGTGTGTGAAAACAAATTGTCAAGTTCAAGCAGAAGAATAAAAAAAGAATACAAAGAAAGAAAGAAAAGGTTGAATTTGTAAAGGCAGAAATGTTTTATGATGACAAGCCACACAGAGCGAGGCTGGGACCGAGGACGATGAGATGAGTTTCTGCGACCATCAAATGAGAAAGTCTAAGAGCGTTCCACTGTTTCTATGTCCGATTCTTGCAACCGCTCTTTTCGATGGCAATGGCGATGGTTGAACGTGGGGTGGGGGAGGGAGGGGGTGTATTTTGGGCTGTGTGGGTAAGGGAGGGGGGAACTGGACAGGTTTATTAGTTAGGTGAAGATTAAATGTCGTTTGTCTTTCTGTTGGAGAACTGGTGACTCTTCCAGTGGACCCAATGAGGCTAGAAGGCTGAGCCAAGGATATTGTTGCCTTAGGTTATCCATGGCAAGATACACAGTTCTGGTCTTCTCATTCATTGACCTGATTCTTCAAGCTTAGTGAACAGGCACGTTTCTCAAGGTCATGCCATGTAGGCTGCTGACTTTCAAAAATATACAGAAGAGTATACAATAAGATTGATTTAATTATACTATATCATTCAATCTATCACTCTGAATATTATATTATGTGAAAAAACAACTTCATGTTGTGTATTAAATTTAAAAAAGTATAATGTATCATATAATATACAGTTTATAATATCATTTGGTAGAGTAACTAGTAAACTATGTGACATAGTAGATCTAGATCTATATCATACAAAAAATCTTATAATACACACATCATAAGAAATAAAACGACCTAAAAAAACTACGCAGATACCATTGTTTATTAAAAAGAAATGCTGCGTCCATCCGTTATTGTGTAGCCACTATTGGCCAACTCTAACTGTAATGTTGGACAACTTGCTAGCAATATCTCCCGGGACATTTAGCACTGTAATCCGGACTGTTCCGAGACATCCTTATCTCTCCTAGTATCCATGTGGTCAATTTGTGGACAGCGGTCAGTCGGCGAGTCGTGATGGAGGATTCATTACCGGTATGTAAACAGGCATTAGATTGTGCCGGATCATCTCAGATCGATAGCCCTGGAAATATTCATGGTCAGCCTTATTACACTTTTCTGTCAGACCAGAGGGGAAGGGAGGTTATGAACAGCCGGAGGAGGGGAGAGGGGGGAGTAATGATAGGAGGAGTGTATACATTTTTTCAGCTTCCTCTCCCCCTCACGTTATGACACGACGGGGCTAACCCATGAATTTGTATGGTTGAGGTAAGGGCAGGCCGGGTGGGTAATGATGTGGGGGTCAAATCCAGGGCCGACCTCAATCACCCTGGCAAAGCTGGCTGGAAAAAAAAAGGCGCTTGGGTTAACTCACTAATATGGACATGTCAGAACCTCGTGGAACCTGCTGTCAGCGCGTGAATTAAAAGGACATGCGCAATGGCAAGAAACCTCCAGGAAACCTCAGCCATTTTTTGAATTGGAGGAAAATTTTAAAAAAAAACTGTAAATATAGAACTTGTAGGGGGGGGGAAGGGGTAGGGAGGGGGAGTGGGGGAGGGGGAGAGAAAGGGGAGGGAGAGAGGGGAATGGAAGAGGCGGAGGGGATGGAAGAGGGGATAGAGGGGACGTTAAAGAGAAAGAAAGAAGAATAAATGAGTAGAGAAGCAACTGTGGGTGGCAAGTAATATTTTAAAAACGTGAAGGGGAATCGATGGTGTATCTAATCACTTTGTCACAGAAAGGGAGGGGGCGTGTGTTGGGGGGGGGGGGGGGAAGTCCCATGTCATAAAAAGTGAAAAGGTTATTACGTTTGTAAACTGGCCAGATTTATTTTCTCAGATCAACATTTTATTGTGCTATTTGGCCTGTTCCTATCTTTAGTAAATTGCCTTTCACTCAATTCAAATATAAAAAAAACTGAAAGATTTATTAAATAAACATTTTTCATTTCCAGCCTGCAGACAAGTCTGAGTATGGATTGAAGGGGGTGGGTGGTGGGGGGGGGGGAGAGTCTAAGAGCTGAGCATTGAAGGGAGGAATGGAAGAATCTGAAAGAAATAACTGCCCAAATAAAAGATAAAAAAAGATTAAAAAAAACTCTATATTGAGGTTTAATTCTTGAGTGTAACCTTTGTAGCTTTGCTTTTTGTTATGTAATGCCTGAATATATCTGTGATACTTTAATGTATGTCTGAATATATCTGTGATACTTTAATGTATGTCTGAATATATCTGTGATACTTTAATGTATGTCTGAATATATCTGTGATACTTTAATGTATGTCTGAATATAAATGTGATACTTTAATGTATGTCTGAATATATATGTGATACTTTAATGTATGTCTGAATATATCTGTGATACTTTAATGTATGTCTGAATATATCTGTGATACTTTAATGTATGTCTGAATATATCTGTGATACTTTAATGTATGCCTGAATATATCTGTGATACTTTAATGTATGTCTGAATATATCTGTGATACTTTAATGTATGTCTGAATATATCTGTGATACTTTAATGTATATTAGAATATATATGTGATACTTTAATGTATGTCTGAGTATATCTGTGATACTTTAATGTATCCCTGAATATATCTGTGATACTTTAATGTATGCCTGAATATATCTGTGATACTTTAATGTATGTCTGAATATATCTGTGATACTTTAATGTATGCCTGAATATATCTGTGATACTTTAATGTATGTCTGAATATATCTGTGATTCTTTAATGTATATCAGAATATATATGTGATACTTTAATGTATGTCTGAGTATATCTGTGATACTTTAATGTATGCCTGAATATATCTGTGATACTTTAATGTATGTCTGAATATATCTGTGATACTTTAATGTATGTCTGAATATATCTGTGATACTTTAATGTATGTCTGAATATATCTTTGATACTTTAATGTATGTCTGAATATATCTGTGATACTTTAATGTATGTCTGAATATATCTGTGATACTTTAATGTATATCAGAATATATATGTGATACTTTAATGTATGTCTGAGTATATCTTTGATACTTTAATGTATGCCTGAATATATCTGTGATACTTTAATGTATGTCTGAATATATCTGTGATACTTTAATGTATGTCTGAATATATCTGTGATACTTTAATGTATGTCTGAATATATCTGTGATACTTTAATGTATGTCTGAATATATCTGTGATACTTTAATGTATGTCTGAATATATATGTGATACTTTAATGTATGTCTGAATATATATGTGATACTTTAATGTATGTCTGAATATATCTGTGATACTTTAATGTATGTCTGAATATATCGGTAATACTTTAATGTATATCTGAATATATCGGTAATACTTTAATGTATATCTGAATATATCTGTGATACTTTAATGTATATCTGAGTATATCTGTGATACTTTAATGTATGTCTGAGTATATCTGTGATACTTTAATGTATGTCTGAATGTATCCGTGATGTTCAGTGGAATGAAGTCATCTACTTCACAGCACCGTCTGGTCAAACTGGTCAAGTAGAGACTAAGTAACCAAAACAATTGGTCAATATTTCCAGTAGCCATCTGCGTCTTACTAAAGATTGGAATTCCAGTGGCCACTAACTTTACGAGTGGATAATGTCAATTTGAGTGGATAATGGTAAGATGAGTGGACTTAAGTTGAGCCATGCTTTTGATGGACAATAGAATGATAAATAGATTCGTTGAATGATACATTGGCACATTGAAAGATACATTGACACATTGAACGATACAATGACACATTGAATGCTACAGTGACACATTGAATGATACATTGACACATTAAATGTTACAGTGACACATTAAATGATACATTGACACATTAAATGTTACAGTGACATATTGAATGATACAGTGGCACATTGAATGATACAGTGGCACATTGAATGATACTTTGACACATTGAAAGATACATTGACACATTGAATGATACAGTGGCACATTGAATAATACTTTGACACATTGAAAGATACATTGACACATTGAATGATACAGTGGCACATTGAATGATACTTTGACACATTAAATGTTACAGTGACACATTGAATGATACAGTGACACATTGAATGATACTTTGACACATTGAATGATACAGTGACACATTGAATGCTACAGTGACACATTGAATACTAAAGTGACACATTGAATGATACAGTGACACATTGAATGATACATGAACATATTGAAGGATACATGGACACAATGAATGATACAGTTACATTGAATGATACAGTGAACCATTGAATGATGCATTGACACATTGAATACTACAGTGACACATTGAATGATACAGTGGCACATTGAATGATACTTTGACACATTGAATGATACTTTGACACATTGAATGATACAGTGACACTTTAAATGATTCAGTGATAAATTGAATGAAACATAAATACATTGAATGATACAGATGATACAGTGACACATTGAATGATACGGTGACACATTGAATGCTACAGTGGCACATTGAATGATACAGTGACACATTGAATTATACAGTGAACCATTGAATGATACAGTGACACATTGAATGATACATGGATACATTGAATGATACATCGACAAATTGAAGGATACGTGAACATTTTGAAGGATACATGGACACAATGAATGATACATGGTTACATTGAATGATACAGTGACACATTGAATGATACAGTGGCAAATTGAATGATACATGGATACATTGAATGATACAGTGACACATTGAATGATACGTTGAAATATTGAATGATATATTGATATATTGAATAAAACATGAATACATTGATAATACAGTGAACCATTGAATGATACAGTGACACATTGAATGATACATGGATACATTGAATGATACATCGACACATTGAATGATACATGAATATATTGAAGATATTTGGACTCAATGAATGATACATGGTTACATTGAATGATACAGTGACACATTGAATGATACAGTTACACATTGAATGATGCATGGATACATTGAATGATACATTGACACATTGAATGATACAGTGATACATTGAATGATACAGTGACTCATTGAATGATACATGGATACATTGAATAATACATTGACACATTGAATGATACAGTGATACATTGAATGATACAGTGACTCATTGAATATACATGGATACATTGAATAATACATTGACACATTGAATGATACATGAACATATTGACGGATACATGCATTACATGGACACAATGAATGATACATGGTTACATTGAATGATACTGTGACACATTGAATGAAACATTAATAAGCTATCGTAAGTAAAACAAGAAGTATTTAGATCTAGTTCAATTTTTACTTAATGTAACTAGAAGATAAAATACATGTAAATTTTGACTTAATGTAACTAGAAGATAAAATACATATAAATTTTTACTTAATGTAACTAGAAGATAAAATACATGTAAACTTTTACTTGATGTAACTAGAAGATAAAATACATGTAAATTTTTACTTAATGTAACTAGAAGATAAAATACATGAAAACTTTTACATAATGTAACTAGAAGATAAAATACATGTAAATTTTTACTTAATGTAACTAGAAGATAAAATACATGTAAATTTTTACTTAATGTAATTAGAAGATAAAATACATGTAAATTTTTACTTAATGTAACTAGAAGATAAAATACATGTAAACTTTTACATAATGTAACTAGAAGTTAAAATACATGTAAATTTTTACTTAATGTAATTAGAACATAAAATACATGTAAACTTTTACTTAATGTAACTAGAAGATAAAATACATGTAAATTTTTACTTAATGTAACTAGAAGATAAAATACATGTAGACTTTTACGTAATGTAACTAGAAGATAAAATACATGTAAATTTTTACTTAATGTAACTAGAAGATAAAATACATGTAAATTTTTACTTAATGTAACTAGAAGATAAAATACATGTAAATTTTGACTTAATGTAACTAGAAGATAAAATACATATAAATTTTTACTTAATGTAACTAGAAGATAAAATACATGTAAACTTTTACTTAATGTAACTAGAAGATAAAATACATGTAAATTTTTACTTAATGTAATTAGAAGATAAAATAAGCTTACATTTAAATTTTGACTTAATGTAACTAGAAGATAAAATACATGTAAATTTTTACTTAATGTAATTAGAAGATAAAATAAGCTTACATGTAAATTTTGACTTAATGTAACTAGAAGATAAAATACATGTAAATAATTATCACACAAATTGTTTCTTTATTTAAGTAAATAGTAATATTACGTCAGAGTGTCTCAGCATGACACGTGACCGCTGAACTTGCCCTCCGCACACCCCATGCAAGGTCCGCTTACCCGATGATGTGTGTCACCGCAGGGTCCGCTACCCGGTGATGTGTGTCACCACAAGGCCATGTGCCTGTAACCCATCCTGTCCCCAGGGGCGGAAGTCTGTGGAGTTACATCCCTTCAATCTAATACCGCCTTCCATTGTTCATCAGCGGAGACAATAAAACAGAAACTGGAAACTGGCCCCAACACAATTTCATGCGGGCCATTTAAAAAAAAATAAACGAAATACCTCCCTCCAGTACATCAGTAATAAAGTGGTCTCCGCCTATGACTGCTGTTGTCTACGCCACTGACTGTTTACACTAGAGTTATCACAAAGCATCAATAGATTGTTCAATTGATCAATTCACTACGTTAACCAGCTCACTGTGAAATCCCAACGGACTTAAAGACCTTGAGGTCACCAGTTTTATTCCTTCTCATTCTAACTGTTTGCTTTGCCACCTTTTCCCAACATGATATTCCAATCAACTTTTGTTCAGCAGACTTTTTGTGTGCAGTAAGTGATCTTTGTATTGGATGAAGTTATTCACTTTGTACACGCCAATAACCTTTCCTTTATATAGATCAATAAAGATAAATTCATCCATCAATGGAGATAAAATCCATACACACTTGTAAAAGAGCAAATAAACATACACATTATTGCACCAATATTTACATCACAAGAATAATCCTCATACACATTAATGCAGCAATATTTAAATGAAAAGATTAACCAACATACACATTATGGGCAGCAATATTTAAATGTACAAGGTAAATCATCATCAACAAACAAAACAAATACTATGGAACAAACAACAAATCAGCTTTTAAAATTTATACTTGTTGTTTTTCCAAATCATACGACCGGCTTTTTTTTCTGATTGGCAAGAAAGTTTCCAAATAAAAGGCAATTAAAATTATGAATATTTTGTTACTTAATAGATAATAGTTTTTCTATATGAAATATAAACAAATGCATATTTTTCATTAGACTATACACAATGACTAGCAATTTATGAAGTCTATATAACTAATTATTGGCAGTCTAGAATCTAGGTAATACGTTATATTTCTTTGTATAGAACAAGACGATCGGACAACTAAGGTCAACTCATTAGTGCCTTGGACACAACTAGTGGACACAACCAGTGAACACAACTAGTGGACAAAACTAGTGGACACAACAACTAGTGGACACAACTAGTGGACACAACTAGTGGACACAACTAGTGGACACAACTAGTGGACACAACTAGTGGACAAAACTAGTGGACACAACAACTAGTGGACACAACTAGTGGACACAACTAGTGGACACAACAACTAGTGGACACAACAACTAGTGGACACAACTAGTGGACACAACTAGTGGACACAACTAGGGGACACAACTAGGGGACACAACTAGTGGACACAACTTGTGGACACAACTAGTGGACACAACTAGTGGACACAACTAGTGGACACCCTTGGCATGTCATTAACATGTTTACCTTTCTACTACAAAGACTGCAAGTTTCATGTAATAGATACTTTTGGTAGTTGAAAATTGAGTGTCTGGTACCACCCCCCCCCCTCCTGCACACCCCTCCCTTCCCCCAGACAGTCTATGACCAGAGGCTAGTTTCACAATGATTCGCTTTTTTCCTTTTGTTCTAAGTCATCCAATCAGTGTGTACTGGCTAACATGGTAGTCTCCCCCTGTAACAGCGATTATTTCCCCTGCCTCCACTAAGAGACGGCTAGAATTGATTGTTTAAGAGCTAGATGAAATTTCCGTGGACAACAGTGGAGAGGATATGGCTTGGCTTCAATTGAAATAGGTGCGAACTTATTGATGAATATTTTTGTTATTCAAACAGATTAATGAAACAAAAAATGAAAACATAATATTAAAAACTACTACTGACTCCTTTATAGTAGAACATGTTTTATTGAGTGTTTGGGATTAAATAACATGTATTAGGCTTTGGATTTCTTTGTTTAGGCAATAAAAAACAAAACAATTTAGTTTGTAATTGAAAGAACTCAGGCAAGAATAACAACACAATAAAAAGCAAATAAATTAAGCAGGAATAGAATATAAACAGATGAATATAGGAGGTAAATATAATAAACTATAGGCCTACAGATATAGGAGGGAATAGAATGAACTAAACATATAAATATAGGAAGACATAGAATGAACTATACATATAAATATAGGAAGAAATAGAATTAACTATACATATAAATATAGGAAGAAATAGAATGAACTATACATATAAATATAGGAAGAAATAGAATGAACTATACATATAAATATAGGAAGACATAGAATGAACTATACATATAAATATAGGAAGAAATAGAATTAACTATACATATAAATATAGGAAGAAATAGAATGAACTATACATATAAATATAGGAAGAAATAGAATGAACTATACATATAAATATAGGAAGAAATAGAATGAACTAAACATATAAAATAGGAGGAAATAGAATGAACTAAACATATAAAATAGGAGGAAATAGAATGAACTATACATATAAATATAGGAAGAAATAGAATGAACTATACATATAAATATAGGAAGAAAATAGAATGAACTATACATATAAATATAGGAAGAAATAGAATGAACTATACATATAAATATAGGAAGAAATAGAATGAACTATACATATAAATATAGGAAGACATAGAATGAACTATACATATAAATATAGGAAGGAATAGAATGAACTTCGTCGGTGGATGGTCCTTTGACTTTGTGGCTGTATGAACAAACGACAATTTGCCAGTAAGAAGATAATAATTTTCGGCAGTGTGAACATAATTTCTCTGTCGCAGTTTGAACATGTGGCTGTATTTTAAAAACGTTTTTCAAGCTACAGTGACTATGACTGTAATATCCGCCAGCAAGATGACCAGCAACGCAACACTCCCACTTTGATTTAACAACCAAGTCACGAACAGTTTGTAATATTAGGTAGCCGAGTATTTCCTGGCTCGAAGAAAAAACTACGGACGTAAGGTTTAGGTCACTTCCTGCATGTACTCACTGATGACATCAAGACTACCCACGCGTGACCTGAGTTCTCACCGGTCATTCACAAGCAAAAAATGTGTGTCACAAGCGTAAATAGCTGGCCTCCTGCGTCACATCCTGCCACGTGACATCCTCCTCCTTCAACTTGTCTCCACCCACCCATGACCCTGCAAAGTCTACTCGCACGGAACACACAAATGCAATCGGCAAAATTGAAAGGAAACTGTGACAAGAAAAAAGAAAACAGCGATGAGTCCTGACAAAAGAGGTTTATTCTACCTGGCTGACTGTGGTCATTTCAAGTCCGGCCCAACACAATAGAAGAGACTACTTGCAAGGTTATAAGGTCAGCCTGGGTGAAAACTTTCTCATGAATTTTCTTCTCTGTATCGTGCCGGGAATTTCCTGTTTTTTTACTTGAATTGCCAGCTACAATGATGACTGGCCCTAATGGTTACTGAGGTGAATAATTCTACAAAGCAGCTGTACGGTGCAATATACCTGACGCAAGGTGTACACATTAACATCGGTATTGTTCTACAGACTTTAACCCTCACTTCACCGGAGTGATCGTATCGAGACTAATCTTTTAGGATTCGGAGGACAAACACACGTGTATTGTTCTACAAGATTAGTTTCATTTCTACATCGGTATTGTTCTACAAGATTAGTTTCATTTCTACATCGGTATTATTCTACAAGATTAGTTTCATTTCTACATCGGTATTATTCTACAAGATTAGTTTAATTTCTACATCGGTATTATTCTACAAGATTAGTTTAATTTCTACATCGGTATTGTTCTACAAGATAAGTTCTATTTCTACATCGGTATTATTCTACAAGATTAGTTTCATTTCTACATCGGTATTATTCTACAAGATTATTTTCATTTCTACATCGGTATTATTCTACAAGATTATTTTCATTTCTACATCGGTATTGTTCTACAGGATTAGTTTCATTTCTACATCGGTATTATTCTACAAGATTAGTTTAATTTCTACATACGGGTACGGGTTTTCAATATTTAAATAAACTCACTACAGATTTGGTTTAGCTACTTTAAAAATAGATATATAATGAGTTCAATTTTATGCCAACTCACACGTCAGAATATAATTTACACAAAAACTTACACGACCAAACTATTGTAGACTAAAAAGGTTTCTTTTATCTAAACTTATTTTTTCTATGATCAAAGTATGTATATACCTGAATTATATGTTTTTTTGTTTTAGCGAGATTAGGGCAACTGTATAAAGTCTAGATCTAAATGTCTTTGTAAACTTTTTTTTCAATTGGGTAACTAACTAGCAGGATACAACAGACACATGTAGGCTACGGACAATTGTTCACATTCAGTCTAAGTAGTGTACCAATGAAATTGATTGAACTATTGATCAACTAATTCATATAAACAATTACAAAGCAGAACAAGTCTATTCTATCTAATGTCCTTTAGCTTAAAATGTATGGACTCGTTATAATGTAATTGATGTTAATTGTTAATTTGATCTATATGAATGTATTTATTTCACTTGTCTTAATGTAAAGTACCCGTCCGATCAAATTGATCATAAGGCCGGTGGAACAGCTTTCACCCGTTTCAGTGGCCACGGCATACTAGGGGATATTATGCCAACACAATGCCCAGGCGCCTTTATTTTACCCCAACTAATGTTAAAGAGCTGGGTCGACTCAGGGACACCCTCTAGTCAAGGGAAAAAATCAAAGCCTTCACCAGGATTCGAACCCAGTACCTTCTGTATATACAATGTTTATATTTAATTCATTTGTAGTAGTGTATTTATTGAGTTGACTTATATTAATGTACTTATTTATTTCATTATTTTTATGTAATTATTTAGTTCACTTTAATAAAACGATATTAATGTAGAATAATTACTTAGTTCACTCATATGAATGTATTTGTTTAGTTCACTTGTATGAATGTATTTGTTTAGTTCACTTGTATGAATGTATTTTTTAGTTCACTTATATAAATGTATTTGTTTAGTTCACTAATATAAATGTATTTGTTTAGTTCACTTATATAAATGTATTTGTTTAGTTCACTTATATAAATGTAATTATTAAGATCTTTCAGTCCACTGTACAGTTCAATGCATTAGTTCTAAAGGCATTTCCTTACACTAATCTGGACACCACATGTCCACCACTGGACTGTGGGAATATCTTCTTGACCATTGTCCTGAAATCTCTTGACCTTCTCGACCCAGTCTGACCGAAAGGTCGGGGTCACGTGTTGAGCAATGATATTTTTACCTGCATCTGTAGAGAGACCATGTTGCACTTCCTGTCGTATCGTCTCAAGGTCACTGAGTGGTCAGTATGGTAGAAATTGTTTCCGTCCGCCTTTAGATCGGGTTCACGGTGAAATATTTAGTTTTGATTTGTAGGCCTACCGATAATGAGATCTAACTGTTATTCTATTTTTAGAATTGAAAAGAAACGCTTATTCTCCCAGCCTCCGACTTAAATTTTTCCATTTTTATCACTTGTAGCCAGACTAGTGGACTGGATTAGACTGTACAAATCATTATTTTAGTTAAGTCTAGCTGTCTGTATTTTAAGGGAAATGGTCGTCATATCAATTTGTATGTAGAAGTGGAGTTCAGTAATTATGTTATCAATGTCTAATATTTTGAACCGTTTTCATCTCAACACTTGTGACATCTTTCGATGTTTACTGTGTTCTTTAAATATAGTGCACTGTACACTCTTGCTGATTGTCATAGCATATAATGCGAAAAAAAATACTTACTGGTATAACATATATATATATAGGCCTACACTACAGACTGAACGTATTGAAATAAAATTGAATCATATTGAATTAAAGAATTGGCCACCATATTGAAGCAAAGTAAACTCATTGTTTAATGCCCATCATATTGAAGTAAAGTAAACTCACTGTGTAATGCCCATCATATTGTAGTAAACTCACTGTGAAATGTACATCTTATTGAAGTAAAGTAAACTCACTGTGAAATGTACATCTTATTGAAGTAAAGTAAACTCACTGTGAAATGTACATCTTATTGATGTAAAGTAAAGTCACTGTGAAATGTACATCTTATTGATGTAAAGTAAAGTCACTGTGAAATGTACATCTTATTGATGTAAAGTAAAGTCACTGTGAAATGTACATCTTATTGATGTAAAGTAAAGTCACTGTGAATTGCCCATCATATTGTAGTAAACTCACTGTGAAATGTACATCTTATTGGTGTAAAGTAAAGTCACTGTGAAATGTACATCTTATTGATGTAAAGTAAAGTCACTGTGAAATGCCCATCATATTGTAGTAAACTCACTGTGAAATGTACATCTTATTGATGTAAAGTAAAGTCACTGTGAAATGTACATCTTATTGAAGTAAAGTAAACTCACTGTGAAATGTACATCTTATTGATGTAAAGTAAAGTCACTGTGAAATGTACATCTTATTGAAGTAAAGTAAACTCTCTGTGAAATGTACATCTTATTGAAGCAAAGTAAACTCTCTGTGAAATGCCCATCATATTGAAGTTAAATTAGAAATACCTTATACCAAATTGAAGTATAAAAACGCTATGCCTAAAATCAATAGTATAAAATGATCCCAACCAATGATACGACACAGAGACACGCCTCTCTGTTATTTCCTGTTGCATTCATCTATTATGAACATTTCGCTCTAACCATTTCTTCATACTTTACCAGTGGGGATTGCAAGGAAATAAAAAGCCAATTCCTCTCCACCGGCCGTCAACTTACACCCTGATAAGGAATCGGGATTGTTCTACAACAGCTCACTACGGGACAAATTGCTTCTTATATTTCAGGTGACCTTGCTGGGTACCGGAACCATATCCTGAAGGTCTTTTCAAGTGTACGGCAAGCGGTCATGCGATGCAAAGTGCTTAATCAAAATAGAGGAGGGGGGGGGTAGAATAAATCAAATTTAGGTCACAATGAGCAGCATACTTTTAAAAAACAATTGATGGAGAAGATCGATTAGTTGGGAGCGGGGGGGGGGGGAATCTGATTGACTATATAGACATAGAGTTCAATCCTAGGTCTGTGATTCTGTGATTATAATAACAACATATGTTATATAGTTCAGTCCTAGGTCTGTGATTCTGTGATTATAATAACAACATATGTTATATAGTTCAGTCCTAGGTCTGTGATTCTGTGATTATAATAACAACATATGTTATATAGTTCAGTCCTAGGTCTGTGATTCTGTGATTATAATAACAACATATGTTATATAGTTCAGTCCTAGGTCTGTGATTCTGTGATTATAATAACAACATATGTTATATAGTTCAGTCCTAGATAAGTGGTTATAATAAAAACATACTTTACATAGTACAGTTCTAGGTCAGTAATTATTATAACATACTTTATATAGTTCAGCGATTATAATAACAACATACCTTATATCGTGTTCACTCTTTGTAGGCTTTATTGCATACTCTATTACATCACAGCTCGATCTGTACAGTTACATTACATCTGGACGCGTACAATTACATTACATCTGGATGTGTACAGTTACATTACATCTGGACGCGAACAATTACATTACATCTGGATGTGTACAGTTACTACAGTTACATTACATCTGGATGTGTACAGTTACTACAGTTACATTACAGCTGGATGTGTACAGTTACTACAGTTACATTACATCTGGATGTGTACAGTTAATACAGTTACATTACATCTGGATGTGTACAGTTACATTATATCTGTATGTGTACAATTACATTACATCTGGATGTGTACAGTCACATTACATCTGGATTTGTGAAAAATTTAATTAATTTTGCACAAATTAATGAAATACTTGACATTGTTGCTTTTGTTGTAATACTTAGTTTAGTGTTTCAACTTTGTTGAAATACTTAGTTCAGTGTTTCAACTTTTGTTGCAATACTTAGTTAAGTGTTTCAACTTTTGTTAAAATACTTAGTTCAGTGTTTCAACTTTTGTTGCAATACTTAGTTCAGTGTTTCAACTTTTGTTGCAATACTTAGTTCAGTGTTTCAACTTTTGTTGCAATACTTAGTTCAGTGTTTCAACTTTTGTTGCAATACTTAGTTCAGTGTTTCAACTTTTGTTGCAATACTTAGTTCAGTGTTTCAACTTTTGTTGAAATACTTAGTTCAGTGTTTCAACTTTTGTTGAAATACTTAGTTCAGTGTTTCAACTTTTGTTGAAATACTTAGTTCAGTGTTTCAACTTTTGTTGAAATACTTAGTTCAGTGTTTCAACTTTTGTTGAAATACTTAGTTCAGTGTTTCAACTTTTGTTGAAATACTTAGTTCAGTGTTTCAACTTTTGTTGCAATACTTAGTTCAGTGTTTCAACTTTTGTTGAAATACTTAGTTCAGTGTTTCAACTTTTGTTGCAATACTTAGTTCAGTGTTTCAACTTTTGTTGCAATACTTAGTTCAGTGTTTCAACTTTTGTTGCAATACTTAGTTCAGTGTTTCAACTTTTGTTGCAATACTTAGTTCAGTGTTTCAACTTTTGTTGAAATACTTAGTTCAGTGTTTCAACTTTTGTTGAAATACTTAGTTCAGTGTTTCAACTTTTGTTGCAATACTTAGTTCAGTGTTTCAACTTTTGTTGAATACTTAGTTCAGTGTTTCAACTTTTGTTGAAATATTTAGTTCAGTGTTTCAACTTTTGTTGAAATACTTAGTTCAATGTTTCAACTTTTGTTGCAATACTTAGTTCAGTGTTTCAACTTTTGTTGCAATACTTAGTTCAGTGTTTCAACTTTTGTTGAAATACTTAGTTCAGTGTTTCAACTTTTGTTGAAATACTTAGTTCAGTGTTTCAACTTTTGTTGAAATACTTAGTTCAGTGTTTCAACTTTTGTTGAAATACTTAGTTCAGTGTTTCAACTTTTGTTGAAATACTTAGTTCAGTGTTTCAACTTTTGTTGAAATACTTAGTTCAGTGTTTCAACTTTTGTTGAAATACTTAGTTCAGTGTTTCAACTTTTGTTGAAATACTTAGTTCAGTGTTTCAACTTTTGTTGCAATACTTAGTTCAGTGTTTCAACTTTTGTTGAAATACTTAGTTCAGTGTTTCAACTTTTGTTGAAATACTTAGTTCAGTGTTTCAACTTTTGTTGAAATACTTAGTTCAGTGTTTCAACTTTTGTTGTAATACTTAGTTCAGTGTTTCAACTTTTGTTGAAATACTTAGTTCAGTGTTTCAACTTTTGTTGAAATACTTAGTTTAGTGTTGCCCCTATTCTTAGAAAAGAAACAAAAGACAGACAAACCAGACACTTGCACAGCAGAAACTTGGTGACCTTTGACCTTCGCACCGCGATAAGGTCACGAACTAACTTTGCTTTTCCCTGGCAAAAAAATATAATTAAAGAAAAAAAAAACGTTATGGCCGAGGTATCTGTAGCTACATTTACCAGCCCTTCCCTTTTATCTAACAGCTCTCCAGTTTTTATCTTCCAGTCTTTCAGTCAGGGTCCGCAGTGCCGAGACTGGCGAGCCTAGCGGAGTAAACATTAGCTAATGAGAGAAAGTGCAAGTATGAATCCTGTATGATCTGAATGATCTGACCTGTATGATCTGAATTGGTTCCTTCACGAAATTTTGCTTCCTGCTTTATGGAGTAATCTCCTCTTTGATAAAGATTTACTGGAAAAAAAATATTCGAGGATGAAGGAGAGAAGGGCGAGGGGCGCAATGGTGGGGTGGGGGGTCACAATAAGTGATGGGGGGGGGGTGGATGTTACGCCGAGAGAAAAAAGTAAAGAGAGTCGGCTAATGAAGCGTTGACTGGACAATTTATGTGCATGTGTACATTTTATACGTGAAGTGGTAGTGAAAAGAAAGTGTGTAATTATGTTTGTTACGTGTGTAACGATGTTTGTCACGTGTGTAATGATGTTTGTCACGTGTGTAGTGTGTAGTGATGTTTGTTAATCGTGTAGTGATGTTGCCACGTGTGGTGATGTTTACTACGTGTGCAGTGATGTTTGTGTGTGGTAATGTTGGCCACATGCGTAGTTTTGTTTGCCATGTGTAGGCCTATAGTCAGATTTCTCAAGTGTGTCAAAGTTCACACTTCTATTAGGCCTATTTCATCAATCCACTATTTCACACAATCCACTATATCACACAATCCACCATTTCACCCATTTCACTATTTCACACTTCTATTATTTCGTCAATCCACTATTTCACACAATCCACTATTTCATATAATCCACTGCATCACACAATCCACTATTTCACACAATCCACTATTTCACACAATTTACTATTTCACACAATTTACTATTTCACACAATCCAGTGTATCACACCATCCAATGTTTCACAAAATCCACTATTTCACACATCACAATATTTCACAACATTCACTATTTCACACATTTCACTATTTTACACATTGCAATATTTTACACAATCCAATATTTCAAATAATCAACTCTTTCAACAGTCTTCTACTTATCCATAATCCACTACTTCCACAATCCACTTTTTTTCATATGGCAATATTTTCCACTATCTACTATTTCACACAATCCAGTGTATCACACCATCCAATATTTCACACAGTCCACTATTTCAACGTGCTTCCTATCTCAATATCAGTTAACGATCCTTCAACATTTTCACGGCGCATGCCTTTGTAGGGTTAATTTAGCCAGTACATTTTCACGGGACACACCGCCGTAGGGTTAATTTAACCAGCACCACATAGCGGCGTGGTGCGCTATTGTGTCCGCTCAAATAGGCTGCTCGGGTTACCAATCAAACGGACAGTGTCCACTGATTGTCCAGTGTAACCAAGTGGATGAAGCCGCCACTCCGGGGAATGTTGATGACCGGATTGTTCAATAGCCCAGCAAAAGTCACACATGGGATTAGACGTTTAGAAAACTGATGAATAGAAGAGTGATTCACCCGTACGAAAGACTGGATTGTCTTATCTTGAAACTCTAGTACACATATATAGTCAATTATTTAGAATTAACAATATTGTTTATGTTTTCTTTTAATAATTAAATTACATATTTATATTTTGACGATATCATTTTTCTATGCATATATTATGTTTGTAAACTTGTTCATTAAACATTGAATTATACTTTATAACTAGTTTTATGTCATACGCTCTTATTTCACAAATCTATATTTTACAATGATCCATTTAATATGTCTATATTTGTATCATACAGTTATAATAACAACTTTATATATTAAGTTGTTGTTTTTTTAATAGAGAAATTTTTTGACTAAATCTACTGATTGAAAGTATTCAACGTAAAGAGATTCAAGAGAAGTTAATGACTACATAAAACATTGTACTAGCTCAGTGCTAATCTCCTCTAGCTGATGACGCCATCATCCTAACTGCATGTGGTCATTGAGAAACTGGCTGTGAGAGACTAGCCGCTAATTGTCCTGTCATTGAAAACTGATGTGCAGCGGTCTTGTCACTTCACGCTTGGCTGGACACTAATAGCCCCCACTACAATATAGTACACTACAGGACAGTTGGAGCAGACAATTTAAAAGGTCAACTAAAGGTGGCTCAATACATTTCCTGGTTTTTGAATGTTTGGGGTGGGGGAGAGGGGCGTGGGGAGGCTTTGTTCAGTAAATAGAAACATTCCAAAGTTATAAACAACAAATTATGGTCGTGAAATTGATCCTAAAACTTGGAGGATTCAATTTAGCGGCCTTTACAGTCTGTTAAACATATAAACGCAACGAAACCTAGTCAATATAAAAAAATACAATAGTCCTTGAACAATCTGTGAAAAATATCACATACAGCAAGAACTGTTTTAGAAATCAGTACATATTCTAATCACCTACACAGACAAATGACACTGATCATTTTAACGTGACAGTTGAACATTAAATCAACAACAACAGATGACATCTTATCTTATCTTATCTTATACATTACAGACGCGCCTTTTATAAAGAAGATTCTTGAGTCCTACGCTCATCCGTGGTCCAAGTCTAGTCTTGCATTCTTATTCATATTTTAAATGATGTTAAGTTACTGGTTTTCCTGGTTTGTTCAGGCATTAAGTGATAAAGAATAAAAAAGTCTCCCCATTCTATTTTTCTATTGGCCAACAGGCTACATATACATTACACCATTCCAATGTATTGATTATAAAATAGTGTTTTTCCCCATGTAAAATTCTAGAAGCTGAGTTTATCCAATGACTAAGTTTATCCAATGACTAAGAGCAACATAATAAATCCACACTCCACATGGTAGATGTTAGAAATTGCTACAGAAAAGGTCACCTTTGAAGGTGATGCTCATTAAGCCCAATCAACTCCTGCAGCCTTGTTGTTAGGAGGTCAATTTCAGGAGTGGGTGTGACCAAATGCCGAGCTTACAGTGACCCATCTATCTCACTGCACACACTTGTTGGAGTCTAACGTCTGCTCACAACATCTGCTCACAGAAAACCTGGAATGTCCCACATGGGGCGAGGATGAGAGCCAGAAGGGAAAGGGGTGGGGGGTGTAAACAGGTTTTCACACATGTGTTTTTTTTCTTTCTGATGGAATAACTTCAAACTGGATCGTTAGACTTGGTTTAACATATGTCGTGATATCAAATGTAACTTCACACTGAAAAAAGAAGATGTACAATAAATATTGAAACATTTGCCTTAGTACCGAGCTGTTTTTAATGACAATGCATATATTTATGAAAATAAAACGTTTTCTATAAGTTAGACAATGTGTCCACCTTTGAATAGCATCAATATATAACATACACACACAATTACTCCACTATATAACATACACACACAATTACTCACACTCTCACATACATATATATAGGCCTACACATAAGCGCACACATACTCACGTGATTGCCCTGACTGATTTGCTACAAGGTTAGCGTGACCTTGTCGGTTTTTCTCTGCTCTGTAGGCCTACTGAGAACTGAGGTCATATTTTTAATGTGAAATTCTTTGCTAATTAAAATTATACGTAAAACTGTGTAATTACAAGTATATGTAAGATTGTGTAATTAAAAGTATAATATATAAAACTGTGTCATTAAAAGTATATGTAAAACTGTAATTAAAAGTATATGTAAAACTGTAATTAAAAGTATATGTAAAACTGTAATTAAAAGTATTTGTAAAACTGTAATTAAAAGTATATGTAATACTGTAATTAAAAGTATTTGTAAAACTGTAATTAAAAGTATATGCAAAACTGTAATTAAAAGTATATATAAAACTGTAATATAAAGTATATGTAAAACTGTAATTAAAAGTACAATATATAAAACTGTGTAATTAAAAGTATTTATAAAAAAGTGTTATTAAAATAGGAAAAGGTAAGGAAAAGCTATGTTAAAAAAAATTACTAAATGAAATCATTATACACGACTCGTTGATAAATGGTTACTAGGGTTTTGAAAGGTCACGTTAATGGTACTGGTTGCTATAGTTGTAAATGGTTGATATGGTACACATATTGTAAATCCACTGAGCTACACTATTCATTATTTGTGTATTTGAAATAATTTTAAGTTCAACTAAAAGTCTGCAGATGGTTTTTCAAAAATGGCATCACGGGAATGACCACTGGTCAGTAGAGGATGCACGAAATTCTAAGTGCCAAGACCAAAGGTGTGCGACCTCTGCAGTTTCCGTTGCGACCCACTTGGACACCTTATGACCTTTCGGGACGAGGCCATGATTACTTCCCTTTGCCTTGGATTATCTTTCCTGCCTTGGGTAGTTTCCCCTTTCTATCCCCCCTTCCCTCCCCCATGACTATAGACAGCTATCAAGCCAGCACCCCCCGACACCCTCCTTTTTCTCTCTTAGCGTCCATCTGGGCTTGCGGAAGTGCAGTTGCTTTATGATGGGCAGTGGTCATTGTTTTAGGGTCAGAGATCAACGGTTTATGCTCGGGTTAAGATTGAAATCTTGAACGTGAACTTCTGTGATTTTATTTGGTCACACCAAGACTTCACCTGCCTTTATGTTGAAAGAAGTTCTGCAGGACTAGACATGGGCCAGATAAACAAAAGAAGGAAGGGTTGAAATGATGAAAGAAAATGTAAAATGTACATGGCTTTAAGTACAATGTGTTTGCCGACAAAGTGTGAAAACAAATGACATGACAGCACAAGAACAGTTGACATGGCAGCTCAAGAACAGTGGACTTGGCAGCACTAGAATAGTGGACATAACAGCACAAGAACAGTTGACATAACATCACAAGAACAGTTGACATAACAGCACAAAAACAGTTGACATAACAGCACAAGAACAGTGAACATAACAGCACAAGAACAGTTGACATGACAGCACAAAAACAGTGGACCTGACGAAATACAGGAACAGTGTCTGCCTTGTCAGTCTTTGTATCAATCTTTCTGTCTGTGTGTGCCTGTCTTGTTATCCGTATCAATCTTTCTGTCTGTATGTGCCTGCTTTGTTGTCCGTATGCTTATTTATCTATTTATTTATCTATTTATTTATCTATATATCCAGTAATCTGTCCTTTTGTCTTTTTTGTCAATTCATCTGTTTATCTCTCCGTCTGTTTCCGGATGCCTATCGGTCTATCTTTTCCACTTTACTATCGGTCTGACTATTTGTTTGTCTTTCTGTCTATCTATGTATTCATGCATCTATCTATTAAACTCTGTTTTATCTATCTCTGCACCTATCTATCCATCCATCTATCTATCAGACGTCTATCTTTCTGTCTATGTATTTATCTATCTGTCTGATTATCTATCGAACCACATAATATATATATCAGTTTCATTAGAAAAACAAGTTCAAGCACTTAACATAATGTTACACTAAAGTTGTGCAGTCTGTATTTTACTTTCTTTACTTTAGTCTGTGAATTAATTGTCTCCCCTTCGGTACCAGAAAACAGACTTAGGGCAGACTTTGTACCCTTGATGTTTGATGCTGCTGCCTTACAACCACCCGTGTCTTTTTCGATTAACTCTGCGTCGTCGTTAAGTCTAGAGATGGGATAACCGCCCCCTTCTTTGTTGGGCCTGTCTTCTTTGTTTCGTTAAAATTTAGTTTTAAATTTTAATTGTAGAACACGTCATCACGTGACCCTAGAACGTAATTTAATTAGTTCCATAATATAGTAGATTACTAAAGAAATAGTTTGCCCTTGTCTTGCTAGTTCATTATTGACTACATACAACTTTTACACCCAGATAGTACATGGGAAATAAAATAGTATAAACCCAACACGATCAAACAACATTAATAATGTATGAAATAATTTCTATAAATGATTACTTTCCGTAAATAACTGTTAAAAAAATCGCATTAAGCTGATCAATACTGATAATAAATTTGATCAGTACAGCTTCAATATAAATTTATTTCTTTTCTTTATCCATACATTTCATATTTTACAGTTATATAGGGAACATGTTAGTATTTAGTTTACGAGTGTCACAAGTGTCTATAAAACAATCTGGAATCTTTCTAGAAATAATGTTTAATGTTGTTGCATTTTTCGATGCCTGTCTGAGTGAATGTTGGTTTGAAGTGTAAAAAAACAGCCAGTATTTGTTCGCCAAAGAAAAAAATAAAAAAAAAAATAACAAAAAAAATAACAAAACCAAGAAAAAACAAAGAAAAAGACCACAAAAAACAATAAAAAATCAACCAACCACCAGATATGGTGGTATTAAACAAGAAAAAAAAAGCTTTCTAATTTTGAAAAAGTGCCTTTATTGATTATGTCCCTTGATTAATGCTAATGAGATTAAGGAGCGCACAAGTTAGTGTGAAATTCTGAGTAGAAATAGTCCCATAGCGGAGAGTCAGTAGCGACACCCCGCGGCTGTTAGGAACCAGAACTCTGCCACATGCCTGGTTTAGGTTAGTGGGACGATGTGGTCATGTTTAGCTGAATAATTGTGTCAATGAGATAAACTATCTTTCACGTCCAAAAACAAGTACCTTACTCATCTAACAAACTATCTTACTCTTCCAACAAACTATCTTACTCTTCCAACAAACTATCTTACTCTTCCAACAAACTATCTTACTCTTCCAACAAACTATCTTACTCTTCCAACAAACTATCTTACTCTTCCAACAAACTATCTTACTCTTCCAACAAACTATCTTACTCTTCCAACAAACTATCTTACTCTTCCAACAAACTATCTTACTCTTCCAACAAACTATCTTACTCTTCCAACAAACTATCTTACTCTTCCAACAAACTATCTATCTTACTCTTCCAACAAACTATCTTACTCTTCCAACAAACTTATCTTCCACTTCCTAAAAATTATCTTCCACTTCCTAAAAATTATCTTCCTTTTCCTAGAGAAACACATAAATGGCTAATGCTAGTTTTGTGATGAAATGCATTTTTAGTGACACACAATCCCCTTGTATGCCGTGGCCACATAAACTTATGATCGCTGCTTCAATTGCTAGGAACTATCATGTTCTAAAAGGGTACTTTACATTTATCAAATACTGTCTTTATTTACAATTATAATAAACTCTGTTTCATTTATCAAATACTTTCTTTAGCCTTTTTTTCTCTCTTTGAAACTAATACTGCAAATTAAATACACTTTAAATTGTAATGATATAGTTATCAAATAAATATCAGGAATGAATATTCAAACCACAAACTTTCTATATCATTTGATCAGAATTACACATTAAAAATAACGGAAGCTTGTAAAGACATATAGCTAACATTCTAATGGAAGATTGTAAAGACATATAGCTAACATTCTAATGGAAGATTGTAAAGTCATATAGCTAACATTCTAATGAAAGATTGTAAAGACATAGACACTATAGCTAACATTCTATAAATTATACCTTTTACAATATTTACAACTTATAACATATTTTACCAACAAAGTTCAAAAAGCAACTTCGATACCATGAAACTTCCAATCAACACAGCTCTTGCTCAATTATTAGATTTTCTCAATTAGTTTACAGGCGACACAAAAGTTGTAGAAAAATTGGCTTTTTATGCCAGGCGTTTGATGCCATTTCTGGTCGATTGGTCTCGACATCTGGCCGACTTGTTTTCCTAATTAGGTCAGCGGTTTATTGTTAAAGGCTACAAATCTTCTGGCCTGAAGACATCATTTGGCTACAGCAATGGTGGCAGACCACATCAATGGGGGTAGACCACACCAATGACGCAGACCACATCAATGGTGGAAGACCACACCAATGACGCAGACCACACCAATGGTGGCAGACCATGTATTTATAGTCCTCGTCCTAGATATGAACTACACAGTACAGCAGACAATATAGTTCTAGATATTAACTACACAGTACGGCAGAGAAGATAGTTCTAAATATGAACTACATTGTATAGCAGACAATATAGTCTTAGATATGAACTACATGGTATGGCAGACACTATAGCTCTAAATATGAACTCCATAGGCTTCTAGTATGGCAGTCTAATCACACACATTTTATATCGAATAATAAAATATTTACCTAAATTATATGAACAACGAAAATCCTTATTCTAATGTTTTATACAAGCATATATAATCTATTCATTATATATATAACATATATTTTAGCGTGTGTAGACATAAATTGTAAACGTTACCACCAGATGGCGACATATGTACGTGGTGGGTGGTCCAGGGTTGTGCTTTCTGGCATTTGACCTTTGGCTCATCATGGCGGACATCTAAACACACTGAGATGTTGACGTAATATTCCAGCTGACAGCAGACAAAGATTCCTGTGTTCAAAACTGTACGCTGCTATGATGAAGGCAATTTGGAAACTCTAGGGGAGAGGTTTACCGTAACAGTGAATCCTTAAAAAGATCATTAAGTTATAGAATCTATATTAGAGTTTATGAATTCAAGACACCAAGAAATATTAGACTTTAAAAGTGCTTTAAAAAAGTTGCTATATTTTCCCAAACGTTAGAACAAATTGCACAAGACAATGAAGTAAGTGTTCACTTCAAATGACCTCGCCCTTTATCTTGTAATGTTTGAAGAACTATGTCAGGCAACACATGTACTTTCCATAATTATGAACTTTTTACTTAATAATACACGTGTAGGCTATGTTAATAGATAGAAATACATATGTAGGCTACGTTACTAGCTAAAAATGCACATGTTGGCTACGTTACCAGCTAGAAAACATATGTAGACTACGTTACTAGCTAGAAATACATATGTAAGCTACGTTACTAGCTAGAAATGCACATGTTGGCTACGTTACTAGCTAGAAATACACATGTAGGCGACGTTACTAGCTAGAAATACACATGTTGGCTACGTTACTAGCTAGAAATACACATGTAGGCGACGTTACTAGCTAGAAATACACATGTAGGCGACGTTACTAGCTAGAAATACACATGTTGGCTACGTTACTAGCTAGAAATACACATGTTGGCTACGTTACTAGCTAGAAATACACATGTAGGCGACGTTACTAGCTAGAAATACACATGTAGGCGACGTTACTAGCTAGAAATACACATGTTGGCTACGTTACTAGCTAGAAATACACATGTTGGCTACGTTACTAGCTAGAAATACTAAAAGTTTGCCCAACATTAACATCCACATAAAATTGTATTGTTTCATTACGACCATGATCTTAATTATGCGATAAACATATTTATAATATGACACTGAGATAATAATTGTATCGTAGTTTAATATGACATAAGATAATAATTGTCTCATTGTTTAATATGACATTATATAATAATTCCATCAGAAAGTTGAATATGACATAAGATAATAATTCCATTTGAAAGTTTAATATGACATAAGATAATAATTCCATCAGAAAGTTGAATATGACATAAGATAATAATTCCATTTGAAAGTTTAATATGACATAAGATAATAATTTCATCAGAAAGTTTAATATGACATAAGATAATAATTCCATCAGAAAGTTGAATATGACATAAGATAATAATTCCATCAGAAAGTTGAATATGACATAAGATAATAATTCCATTTGAAAGTTTAATATGACATAAGATAATAATTCCATCAGAAAGTTTAATATGACATAAGATAATAATTCCATCAGAAAGTTGAATATGACATAAGATAATAATTCCATCAGAAAGTTGAATATGACATAAGATAATAATTCCATCAGAAAGTTGAATATGACATAAGATAATAATTCCATCAGAAAGTTGAATATGACATAAGATAATAATTCCATCAGAAAGTTGAATATGACATAAGATAATAATTCCATTTGAAAGTTTAATATGACATAAGATAATAATTCCATCAGAAAGTTTAATATGACATAAGATAATAATTCCATCAGAAAGTTGAATATGACATAAGATAATAATTCCATCAGAAAGTTGAATATGACATAAGATAATAATTCCATCAGAAAGTTGAATATGACATAAGATAATAATTCCATCAGAAAGTTGAATATGACATAAGATAATAATTCCATCAGAAAGTTGAATATTACATAAGATAATAATTCCATCAGAAAGTTGAATATGACATAAGATAATAATTCCATCAGAAAGTTGAATATGACATAAGATAATAATTCCATCAGAAAGTTGAATATGACATAAGATAATAATTCCATCAGAAAGTTGAATATGACATAAGATAATAATTCCATCAGAAAGTTGAATATGACATAAGATAATAATTCCATCAGAAAGTTTAATATGACATAAGATAATAATTCCATCAGAAAGTTGAATATGACATAAGATAATAATTCCATCAGAAAGTTGAATATGACATAAGATAATAATTCCATCAGAAAGTTGAATATGACATAAGATAATAATTCCATCAGAAAGTTGAATATGACATAAGATAATAATTCCATCAGAAAGTTGAATATGACATAAGATAATAATTCCATCAGAAAGTTGAATATGACATAAGATAATAATTCCATCAGAAAGTTTAATATGACATAAGATAATAATTCCATCAGAAAGTTGAATATGACATAAGATAATAATTCCATCAGAAAGTTGAATATGACATAAGATAATAATTCCATTTGAAAGTTTAATATGACATAAGATAATAATTCCATCAGAAAGTTTAATATGACATAAGATAATAATTCCATCAGAAAGTTGAATATGACATAAGATAATAATTCCATCAGAAAGTTGAATATGACATAAGATAATAATTCCATCAGAAAGTTGAATATGACATAAGATAATAATTCCATCAGAAAGTTGAATATGACATAAGATAATAATTCCATCAGAAAGTTGAATATGACATAAGATAATAATTCCATTTGAAAGTTTAATATGACATAAGATAAAAATTCCATCAGAAAGTTTAATATGACATAAGATAATAATTCCATCAGAAAGTTGAATATGACATAAGATAATAATTCCATCAGAAAGTTGAATATGACATAAGATAATAATTCCATCAGAAAGTTGAATATGACATAAGATAATAATTCCATCAGAAAGTTGAATATGACATAAGATAATAATTCCATCAGAAAGTTGAATATGACATAAGATAATAATTCCATCAGAAAGTTGAATATGACATAAGATAATAATTCCATCAGAAAGTTGAATATGACATAAGATAATAATTCCATCAGAAAGTTGAATATGACATAAGATAATAATTCCATCAGAAAGTTGAATATGACATAAGATAATAATTCCATCAGAAAGTTGAATATGACATAAGATAATAATTCCATCAGAAAGTTTAATATGACATAAGATAATAATTCCATCAGAAAGTTGAATATGACATAAGATAATAATTCCATCAGAAAGTTGAATATGACATAAGATAATAATTCCATCAGAAAGTTGAATATGACATAAGATAATAATTCCATCAGAAAGTTGAATATTACATAAGATAATAATTCCATCAGAAAGTTGAATATGACATAAGATAATAATTCCATCAGAAAGTTGAATATGACATAAGATAATAATTCCATCAGAAAGTTGAATATGACATAAGAAAATAATTCCATCAGAAAGTTGAATATGACATAAGATAATAATTCCATCAGAAAGTTGAATATGACATAAGATAATAATTCCATCAGAAAGTTGAATATTACATAAGATAATAATTCCATCAGAAAGTTGAATATGACATAAGATAATAATTCCATCAGAAAGTTGAATATGACATAAGATAATAATTCCATCAGAAAGTTGAATATGACATAAGAAAATAATTCCATCAGAAAGTTGAATATGACATAAGATAATAATTCCATCAGAAAGTTGAATATGACATAAGATAATAATTCCATCAGAAAGTTGAATATGACATAAGATAATAATTCCATCAGAAAGTTTAATATGACATAAGATAATAATTCCATCAGAAAGTTGAATATGACATAAGATAATAATTCCATCAGAAAGTTGAATATGACATAAGATAATAATTCCATCAGAAAGTTGAATATGACATAAGATAATAATTCCATCAGAAAGTTGAATATGACATAAGATAATAATTCCATCAGAAAGTTGAATATGACATAAGATAATAATTCCATCAGAAAGTTGAATATGACATAAGATAATATTTCCATCAGAAAGTTTAATATGACATAAGATAATAATTCCATCAGAAAGTTGAATATGACATAAGATAATAATTCCATCAGAAAGTTGAATATGACATAAGATAATAATTCCATTTGAAAGTTTAATATGACATAAGATAATAATTCCATCAGAAAGTTGAATATGACATAAGATAATAATTCCATCAGAAAGTTGAATATGACATAAGATAATAATTCCATCAGAAAGTTGAATATGACATAAGATAATAATTCCATCAGAAAGTTTAATATGACATAAGATAATAATTCCATCAGAAAGTTGAATATGACATAAGATAATAATTCCATTTGAAAGTTTAATATGACATAAGATAATAATTCCATCAGAAAGTTGAATATGACATAAGATAATAATTCCATCAGAAAGTTGAATATGACATAAGATAATAATTCCATCAGAAAGTTGAATATGACATAAGATAATAATTCCATCAGAAAGTTTAATATGACATAAGATAATAATTCCATCAGAAAGTTGAATATGACATAAGATAATAATTCCATCAGAAAGTTGAATATGACATAAGATAATAATTCCATCAGAAAGTTTAATATGACATAAGATAATAATTCCATCAGAAAGTTGAATATGACATAAGATAATAATTCCATCAGAAAGTTGAATATGACATAAGATAATAATTCCATCAGAAAGTTTAATATGACATAAGATAATAATTCCATCAGAAAGTTTAATATGACATAAGATAATAATTCCATCAGAATACATTGACTTCAATGTGACTAGCAAATAAATGTATAGACGTTAAAGAACTCAGGCTTATCTCCAATTATGTTGCTAGAAAGTTGAAAGCATCAGATTCTGTGACGAGAGGTTCTTGTCAACTTGTTAGGGGGATCAGAAGTCTTAATAGCTTTACCAGATCACAAAATGACAAGTTCCATCAACACTTGTCCCCTCTTCCACTTGTTCATGTCTCACTTTAGCAGCTGGTTTAGACTTAAGGTTACGTACTCTATCCGCCTCTTTTACCCCCCCCCCCCCCCCACACACACACATACACATTCTGGCGTGTCGATGTCAACAAAGTGGATGGCCTCCCTTTGTGAATAAGACCGTTTTGGTCATGTGGGAAGTTTATCTCCCTTCTGTAGCCTATGTTGACAACAGTATTGACATTAGAAGAAATTAGTGAGTTCCTAACACGCAAAGCGATCAGAAGAATTAAAGTGGGTCACTCTCACATACATTATGTCAAACTACGTTAAAGGCGAACCGCTTCACCACAATCATTCAGGCGTACAGGTCACGTGGCTACAATAAAGTCATTCAACTGAGAGCAAAATGGCATGCACCAGGGTCTTATCACTAATACATGCAGCCTTGACATTGGGCTTGTCACGAGCAAAATGACAAATAAGTGAAGCTAAAAATTAAGCATAATCCTTTGGTTTGATTGGCTTCTGGCATTTATGATGCTGTGATTTGAAAGAACAAAGAAAAGTAACTCAAGTGATGTAAGCATGCCCAATGCAGTATTCAAACCTTGGTGTTTACTGGATGTAACAAACACAAGTCAATAGTAATACTTATAGTTGTCTTTTGTTCATTGGGTGTTCAACCAATTAACTAAGTTAATTATTTCGAAATACAATATTTTAAATAGAGTTATAAAATAATGTTAGCCCTATTTGAAATGCTGTTTTAAGATAGTATTATATTTGATATACTGTTATAAAATAATATTATATTTTAAATATTGTTATAAAATAATGTTTGAATTTTTTTTTATAAAATAATGTATTTGCAATACTGTTATAAAATAATGTATTGGTAATTTATAAAATAATGTATTTGAAATACTGTTATAAAATAATGTAGTTGAAATACTGTTACAATATAATGTAGTTGAAATACTGTTATAAAATAATGTATTTTAAATTCTATTATAAAATAATGTATTTAAAATACTGTTATAAAAACAGGTATTTAAAATAATGTTATAAATCAATGTATTTGAAATACTACTATAAAAATGTATTCGAAATACTGTTATAAAACAATGTATTTGCAATACTGTTGTAAAATAAGGTATTTGAAATACTGTTAAAAAAGTTTTACAAATACTGTTATAAAATAATGTAGTTGAAATACTGTTATAAAATAATGTAGTTGAAATACTGTTATAAAATAATGTAGTTGAAATACTGTTATAAAATAATGTAGTTGAAATACTGTTATAAAATAATGTAGTTGAAATACTGTTATAAAATAATGTAGTTGAAATACTGTTATAAAATAATGTAGTTGAAATACTGTTATAAAATAATGTAGTTGAAATACTGTTATAAAATAATGTAGTTGTAATACGGATATAAAGTAATCCAATGCACTGGTACACATAGAGATATTATTTACTATACAAATGTTAAGCAGTAAATATTGATTAGAAACGAAGGCTATAAAAATTCTTCTGTAACATGTCAATTTCAAGTCTCATATCGTCTGCCCTGAGCTATAGAATGGCCGTTATTTGAGATGGCCAGAAAACATGCTGTAACCTAGAATATGACATTCTAGTCTTCTGCCCTACGGATAGTTTCATCCAATTTACTGAATTAATGCAAGCTATCAAGTGCAATCAGTAAGATGAGCAGGTCACGTGTGCAGGTATACAATTGCACCAAATAGATCACGTTCTATCTATGGACAGGGGAAAGGTTGGAGGTAATTAATCTTTACAATTTTTCTATTCCAAAAGGTTTACAGTTTCTGTATCATTTCTTTTCTTTCACAAACTAAAGAAAACAATATATAGGTCAGACCTTTTATCTATTTATTTATTGCATCATTTCTACAGCTTACAACAAACAAACGTCATGTTTACATTTTAAAACAGAAAAAAATAACCTTAAAACAGCATATATACAGTTTAAATTTCTACAGCTTACAACAAACAAACGTCATGTTTACATTTTAAAACAGAAAAAAATAACCTTAAAACAGCATATATACAGTTTAAATTTCTACAGCTTACAACAAACAAACGTCATGTTTACATTTTAAAATAGAAAAAAATAACCTTAAAACAGCATATATACAGTTTAAATAAGCCCCAAACAGGTTACCAACACACGTTTTTTTTCTCCATTTTGAAAAACATTATTTTTTTTTAATGTAAAAATGTGAAAGTATTCTATACAAATTGAGTTCCATATTATTATGTAATTTAGATTTGTGTTTGTTATATTCAATTTGGATATTCAATGTTTTAATTTTACACTCAATACGAGGGAAAAAAGATTTTTGACTTATTGAAAATATTCTAATAGTTGTGAATACATTAAACTTGTACATTATCTAGAATATTCGAACTGCACTTTATATATTATAATTCTTTTTTTTTTACTGCTACTAGAAAATAGTGTATTAAATGTGTAGGCTACATTATCTGTTTATATGACACGTTGATATTTCAACAATACCCCTCACCATCTCCAGGGTTTCTCTTAATGTCATTCTCTGGCCGTTGATGACATTTGGTCAGCATCCCTTGGATGTGTTGACCTGCCAGGGAGGTAGAGACCTTAGGTTTTGTCTACCATGACCTTTTTTTTTTTTTTTTTCTCCCCTTTGAGGCAGTTAGTGGGCAGCCAAAGCTAGAGTTGTAATAGCCAGTGGACAGCAGGAGCTGACCAGTGGTAACACTATTATTTCATTATTTTTCTCTTCCCTAAATGATAGAAAGACCGAACAAGGGTTTGCAGGGGGAACGGCAGATGCGCCCATGGGCTAAAGATGTGAACTATGATAAAAGAGCCAATTCATAAAAAGATAATCAGGCTTGGTTGCCAGTGCCCCGGTCTGACCTCCAGTATTCACTGCCCTCTGCCCCAAGCTGACCTCTCAGTCTGACCCAGAGACTACTAGACCGACTGGCATGACCAACCCTACTGTCCAGTCCAGAGTCCAAACTAAAGGACTCCGAGTGGAGGTGTGCCTTGCGGCCAGACAAGCGTGAGTCTTTGAATAAATCAGCCGGCTGGACAGTGGTCACTCTGCACACATTGTTTTCTCTTATTAGTCTCACCGGAAATGTCACACGTTGTGAAAATCTTTCAGTTATCAGGTTGACCCACCTCTCACCCCCCCCCTCCCATTCACCCCCCCCCCACCTTTCTTTCCCCAACCAACCTGAAAATAAAGAAATGTACGAAGACATCAGTAATAAAATCTAAACTGTAAATGAAAACTTTAACATTTCTCTAGCTTATGAACATATCAATTAAAAATTAAAAACAACATACGCATATATCTTCATTGTACAAACGCTTGTTACAATCAAAAGCACATTGAATGAAATCAATCAGTAAACGGCATTAATTTATTTTAACAAAAACTTCCAGCCGTTGAAAATATAAAATTAAATATCATATCAGTTGAATAAAAATAGCATATTATGTGATAAATGAAAATTAATTATCAGATATGTAATGAATATATTGATGTTGTTAACAAAATTGTCGAAATATGAGAATAATTCTTCGTTAAAATCCACGCATCAAGTGTCAGGGAAATTTATATTATTCCATCATTCGCTCAATCATTCTTATAAAGTAGACTATTGACATTTGGATGACATTACAATTTCTAAAGATAAATGTCGAATTGGTGTTCAGACATTCAGTTCTATTGAGGTGTATTTATATTTAGTTAGAGCTCTATTTATTTTCAAACTGAACTTATGATATATATTACATTGATATATAGATATATTATATTGATAGATAGATATATTACATTGATAGATAGATATATTACATTGATATATAGATACATGAACATAACAGAACTTGACTAGTATATGTATATGTCACTGTGTGTTTGTGAACGTGTGTCTTTGTATGCACATGTTTGTGTGTGTATGTGTGTGTGTCTCTAATGCACGTGTTTCTGTGTACGACTGCATGTATGAGTATCAGGACGGTGCATCTTCTAGTGATGAATGTCCCTCCTTCAGTTATCATCAACTGCACCAGCCAGTCATATGATCACCCCAGTTGATCCAGGCATTGAAATGTCCCCTGAGTCTATTAAAGAGTAAGTTGGTCCAACAAAGACTGGCTTTGTGCTGACTGGAAGGCAGGACTTATCGCCACATAGAGCAGGCAGACTTCACTTCTAGTACTTAGAAGTCGTAACTTAAGTGGCCCCACTGTATGTTCACAGCCAATCATGAGGAGTAGAGTGGGGGGGGGGGGGGGAACAGAAGAAAGGAGGGAAGGTGGACAAAAAACATTAACTAAAGAAATGGTAGCGAGGGATGTTGTCGCGTGGACAGTGGTCAAAGGTTCAACTTGACCACTCTCGGCAGATGGTAATAACTTCTTTTTTAATGCTCGAGTAAAAAAAATGTTCTTGAAAGAAATCTGCTCCGCAGACTAACAATGGCCCAAGGAAAGGGGCGGGAGGGGAGGGAAGGGAGGGGGGGGGGTTAAGAAATCACTGACCGAGGCGGTCACGTGGTGTCTCAAAACTGTTTTTTTTTCTTTTAAAGCGGATCATTTCCGCGTTTTTTTTCTGTAAACTTTAAATGAAGGAGATTAAATAGCAAGAAAAGAAGTTCTGTACTTCTCCATTTAACAGGTGAAGTTGTCCCATATATATAGGTCAGATCAGTGTAATCTATTTTCAATATACTGAAGTATGAAGGTGTTGTTTTAAACAGCACCGAGCACGTGAAATACTATAGCATGGAAATATAGGTCAATTGGTCACAACATTTATATTTTAATAGCTCTATAACTCTATATTACGATATTACCTGCAGTTTACACACACACACACATATATAGATATAGATATAAAGTAGCCTGTGTGTGTGTTTAACCAATCAAATTAGTTTATTTAAGACACGTGACCTAAATGTCTCATATCTTACTTTTGTGATCCCTTATTAACATGTGGTTTCCCTAGCGTAGTGGTTAGCGTCTTCAACTGCCATGCGGGCAACCTGGGTTCGACTCCCCACATGGACTATATTTTTTTTTTCTTTTTTTTTTTAGTTTCCATTAATTTCTACCACGTTGATAAGCTATTTATACTTCTTGACCGTGTATCATGGAGTCTACCATGTTGATAAACTATTTATACTTGACCGTGTATCATGGAGTCTACCATGTTGATAAGCTATTTATACTTGACCGTGTATCATGGAGTCTACCATGTTGATAAGCTATTTATACTTGACCGTGTATCATGGAGTGTACCATGTTGGTAAGCTATTTTTTCGTGACTTAAAACTGAAAACAAACCGTAGCCGTTTTTTTTTTGTTAATTGAACAGTCCCTGCTAAAACTTATTGAGAAAAGCTATAAGGTTTCTGCAAATATTAACATCTAATAATTCCGTGTAACATAATGAATAGAATCACTAAATTTATAAACAGATTATAATACAATGTATAAATACTTTAAAATACTTACGTTGTATTATTAAATAAATTATCAAATTCTAATTTTTGAAACACGTCATAATAATACAATAAAATATGATTAAATATTGATAGTAACTCTTCTTACTTCACATACAAGGAATGTTTCATGTTAATTATTTCTCTTTCCTGTGGCGATCTGGCATAGAATGGGTTACTCAAAGAGATAGGGAAAACCAACAAATAAAATTATTAGAAAAAAACGTTCAAAATTAATTTAAAAAAACGTAAACCAAGGATATTAACTCTGGCAAGTAAAATATGTATAAATATATTGTACGTAAGTCAGTGAAAAAACTAAATAGTCTATATTCTCATTATAGAAATATAGATTCTATTAATATTAAGAAAATATTAGAGATATTTATTTTGATTATTTTATAGATTTATTTTGTGTTAAAAAATATTATACATTATTATTGAATCAAAGTGAATGAGTTGGGTGAGTTGACTCCATTGATCTCTAAAAAGAATGGATTAGGCTCGGAAGTAACATTCTTGAGGAAATTTCCGCCATTTTGTTTATACTGTCACTGATCAATATATATAATTACCGTGAGTTTGTTTATTTATTTAGATGTTTGTTTCTGCTCTATATTCTCCAAAGCCGTTTGACTAATCGGGTTAAAAGTTTAAAATGCATAAATTGGAAACGTCCTCCAAAATAAAGTTTTATTTTTTTAACAATATTGCTTAATTCATTAATTTATTTTTAAAATAAACTTAGACCTATTACTAATCACCGTATGTTAAGGTTATACAATGGGCGCAGTTTCCAAATGATGTCTTTTTGAAATGCTTTCAAATTTAGTGTGTGTTCAGGACCGGGTTTTTCCGTACTGCGAAATATTGCTGTCTACTTTTTTTAGTATAAACTTTTTTTTATTGTTTGGTATTTGTTTTCTTTTGATCGTATTATTGTTAGTTTTATATTATTAATAAGAAGTCAGAAGCTTGACAGCAAAAATTTATATGCATATTGTGTAAAATGGCAGCAACATAGATTCCGTTCCGATCTATTTATAGATCAGTGGCACAGTAAGTTTAGACACAATTTTGTTTATATCGATAAGTGCAGTGGAAATTTTTAGTTTTTCATTTCTTCTATAGATCAGTGCTTTTCTTCACTTTGCTCAAACCAATTTATTAAAAAGGCGCAATCCATTCTTTTTATAGATCAGTGGTTGACTCAAAATGTATGAGTTGCATGAGTTAAATCAAAGTGCATGAGTTGCATGAGTTGAATCAAAGTGTATGAGTTGAATCAAAATGTATGAGTTGTATGAGTTGAATCGAAATGAATGAGTTCATGAGTTGAATCAAAGTGTATAGGTTCATGAGTCAAAGAAAAGTGTATACATTGAATCAAAGTGTATGAGTTGCATGAGTTAAATCAAATTAGATGAGTTGTATGAGTTGAATCTAACTGAATGAGTTCATTAGTTGAATCAATGTGTATGAGTTCATGATTTGAATCAAAGAGTATGAGTTGAATCAAAGTGTATAAGTTGCATGGGTTGAATCAAAGTGTATGAGAGTTGAATCAACGTGTATGAGTTGCATGAGTTGAATCAAAGTTGCATGAGTTGAATCACCATTTTCGTACACCAATAGTGGCTTCTATTTACACAAATACGTCACTAAAAAACCTAAGCCACGCCCATTGAGAACGCTCTATAAGTTGCATGAGTTGAATCAAAGTTGCATGAGTTGAATCAAAGTGTATGAGTTGCATGGGTTGAATCAAAGTTGCATGGGTTGAATCAAAGTGTATGAGTTGCATGGGTTGAATCAAAGTTGCATGGGTTGAATCAAAGTGTATGAGTTGCATGGGTTGAATCAAAGTTGCATGGGTTGAATCAAAGTGTATAAGTTGCATGAGTTGAATGAAAATGTTTGAGTTGCATGTTATGAAATCTATTTATGACCAGCCCACTGTGTTTCAATGTATTCATCCTTTATGTTAATGTCTAAAGCGTGCGACGGGTAGCGGCAACCCAAAGGTTCTTTTTAATTTCACACTAATTCAATAGAAATGTCAATAACGATTTTTTTGTTCATTTGAATTGGCAGGTTTCACTAAGCAGCCATAACGCTGTTTAGAATATGACCGCAAACAACAAAACATGGCCGTCTTTTTCTTTTGTACCTTTTCATATCAGGCTGCCACAAACAGCGACATTTGTATGCTGGTGAAGACGGCACAGCATGACTCGGCACAGCATGACTTATTTGCAAGTTGCGACCTTAGCTCTTCTTTCTATTTCCCATGCAGCAGGGTAGAGACCTTCCCTTTTACACTGGGGCGTCTTTTTGAACCGAACATAAAGCCACCCACCCCTCACTCCCTGCCCCCATAGCACTTCAAGAGAGCTTCAGAAGAAAGAAGGTATGGAAAGAGAAGGAATGGGGAGGTTTTGACTTTCTTTTATATTTTGTTTAGGGACTGTAGTATGGGATATGAGAAGTTGTATGTAAATATTCACTTCATAGAAACCTACATAATAATATGGGATATGAGAAGTTGTATGTAAATATTCACTTCATAGAAACCTACATATGGGATATGAGAAGTTGTATGTAAATATTCACTTCATAGAAACCTACATATGGGATATGAGAAGTTGTATGTAAATATTCACTTCATAGAAACCTACATATGGGATATGAAAAGTTGTATGTAAATATTCACTTCATAGAAACCTACATATGGGATATGAGAAGTTGTATGTAAATATTCACTTCATAGAAACCTACATATGGGATATGAGAAGTTGTATGTAAATATTCACTTCATAGAAACCTACATAATAATATGGGATATGAGAAGTTGTATGTAAATATTCACTTCATAGAAACCTACATATGGGATATGAGAAGTTGTATGTAAATATTCACTTCATAGAAACCTACATATGGGATATGAGAAGTTGTATGTAAATATTCACTTCATAGAAACCTACATATGGGATATGAGAAGTTGTATGTAAATATTCACTTCATAGAAACCTACATATGGGATATGAGAAGTTGTATGTAAATATTCACTTCATAGAAACCTACATATGGGATATGAGAAGTTGTATGTAAATATTCACTTCATAGAAACCTACATAATAATATGGGAGATGAGAAGTTGTATGTAAATATTCACTTCATAGAAACCTACATATGGGATATGAGAAGTTGTATGTAAATATTCACTTCATAGAAACCTACATATGGGATATGAGAAGTTGTATGTAAATATTCACTTCATAGAAACCTACATATGGGATATGAGAAGTTGTATGTAAATATTCACTTCATAGAAACCTACATATGGGATATGAGAAGTTGTATGTAAATATTCACTTCATAGAAACCTACATATGGGATATGAGAAGTTGTATGTAAATATTCACTTCATAGAAACCTACATATGGGATATGAGAAGTTGTATGTAAATATTCACTTCATAGAAACCTACATATGGGATATGAGAAGTTGTATGTAAATATTCACTTCATAGAAACCTACATATGGGATATGAGAAGTTGTATGTAAATATTCACTTCATAGAAACCTACATATGGGATATGAGAAGTTGTATGTAAATATTCACTTCATAGAAACCTACATATGGGATATGAGAAGTTGTATGTAAATATTCACTTCATAGAAACCTACATATGGGATATGAGAAGTTGTATGTAAATATTCACTTCATAGAAACCTGCATTATGAATATGAGAAGTTGTATGTATATATTCACTTCATAGAAACCTACATATCGAATATGAGAAGTTGTATGTAAATATTCACTTCATAGAAACCTACATATGGACTATGAGAAGTTGTATGTAAATGTTCACGTCATAGACATGTGAAGTTTTAACTTTAACACCATACGAAGGAGACTATGGATCACGTGACATCTCCCATTCTGTGATAAGGAACGGCTGGGGAGAGGGAAAGAGATATTTTTTTAAACCCCAACCTGAATGAATAAGATCTGGCGGATTAGCCCCACACTTGGGTCCAATTATTGGTCCAGATTTAGTGGTCACTAATGCTGTTTACTGTTCTCCAACTAAAGTGGACTAATGTCGGCCGTAGGGGACATCAAGACGGTCATAACCAAGACCCAGGCGTCCGTGAATGACCAGTTAAATTCAGTAACGTGTCATTTCTCTGGTCAGGTATTTCATCTGAGTGCAGACCATATGAAAACTTTGGCTAGTTTATTGGTCACCTGTATGACAGCATAGAGGGGGACCCAGGGCGGAACAAAACAGTTCGGATACTTAACCACGGGTCAACCAAAGGTTGTTCCACCCACTTCAATGGCCGCCCTAAATATAATCCCTTTTTGGATTTTTCCTCCATTAAAAAAGACAACTTGTTGACCCTTCAATAAATTCCACCAGCAGCACCTGTGCAGTTAAAGAGTTCTGGACATTCGTGAGGATACCTTGACCCATATAGCAGGATGGAATAACAACCATTACATTCGTGGAGGGTTATGTTTTAATAGAAACATACAGACAAGTAGATAAATGGACGGAGAGACAGACAGATAAACAGTCGGTAAACAGTTAGATTGATGGACAGACAGCCAGATAAACAGGCATATAGAGAGACACGATAACCGATAGACAAACAAATAGACAAACAGATAGACAGACAGACGGACAGATATACAGATAGACAAATAGACAGATAGTCAGATAGATAGACAGACAGACAGACACTTTACATTTTCTAACGTAGCAAAAGAAATTAGTTCAGAATATTTTTTCATTAAATATATAGACTTATAATTTATATAAATATGTTCTCCTCTCTCCCCTCTACCTTCTCCTCTCTCCCCTCTACCTACTCCTCTCTCCTCTCTACCTTCTTCTCTCCATTTCTCTCCCTCTTATAGTGAGTGAAGTCATGTAAAGTTATCTTCTCCCCCCCCCCCTCTCAACACAATCGAGTTGACCACACACTCAACTAGTATCGAGAACTGTAGCGATGACTGCTCACTACAGGAGAAACACGCTTCTCCCCCCTTCTCACCCCAGAGTGAACAGAACTGTCACAACTTGACGGATGGCTGTATTCAGCCACTACTCATTGCCCAGCGGTCAGATGAAACCAACGGCCTCCTCTTGACAGATCCATTTCGATTTATTTCCAAGTGATTCGTTGCCAATTATTGTAACCACCGTCTAGTTCCAGTCAGCGGTTAGCTTTAACCGGACACAGCGATTAGTGGAACATGATAGTGGAATGAATTGTTCAAGTGAAATTATTTCAAACGTTTTGCTATACACTCTTATATTCTCTACGCTCTTTATAATCTCTAAACTTCTAAATAATCTACAGTTTATATACTTTCTATACCATCTAGTATCTCTATTCTTTTTATACTCTCTTCACTATCTATACTATATTATACTCTCTATAGACTAGTTTCAATACTTTTTAAATTCTTTATTAGCTATATTTGATAAAATAACAATGAAATATTTTACAATGCTATTTTATTTTACGAAACAGAATACTGTGTGTAATATAAACCCCTAAACATTCATTTGAGATTTTGGTATAGAGTTTTAGCTAAAATAGTCTTCCACCTATTTGAATAAATACCTTCTAACAATACAGTAACATGCATAATCTTCATATGTTTATTCACTCTTTTGTTTTTACTATTGTATGAATCAAATGCACAATAAGATAGTTCTATAGATAAAACAGTTTATGAGCTAAATGTTTGTTAGTTCTATAGATAAAACAGTTTATGAGCTAAATGTTTGTTAGTTCTATAGATAAAACAGTTTATGAGCTAAATGAAAGAAACGGAAGTTTTAATAACGGGTAGATTATCGAATAGAAACTTGAGTTGTTTAGGCCTACAATCAGCAGGCCTACATGTTTTAATAACGGGTAGAATATATAATTTGAACTTTTGTTCTATACAATCAGTAAGCCTACATGTTCACTTTTAGGCTAATGAACCTACATCTTCCAATCACTCGCTTGTAACATAATAATTCTTTATTAAATGAGTGTCCGTTAGCAGTGGTGTAGGTTAGGTCGTTATGTAGGGGTAAATAATGCATATTATTATGTGGAGGCAGGGGAGGGGTAAATAGTATTAACTGGGAGGAGCGGTTGAAAATAGTTTAAAGTGTGTCGGAGACAAATGGCGCAAGGTGGGGTGGTGGGAATTGTGTGTCTCTATGTATGTAACAATGCCACCATAACTTATGTTGCTATCCTGCATCCGCCATGTTGTCACAGACAAAAGCAAAACAAATGACGGTAGTAAGAGCCCGAGCCATTGTGACCTAGTGACCCAGTACATAACAGCATGACACCAGAGGTAGAAGATAAATAGTTTTACCATTGCAGCAGGCGTTTGCTGGAGTAATTAAACCATTATTTCAGTTGTATTGTACATAAAAGACTTCCTCACCTATTCGTTGTACAGTTACTTATCTCTGATAGCGGTAAAATGTCACTCATGGACTCATGGACAGAGTCTATAAACCGTTGACCATATATTGTAGACAAATGACCAACATTGTTTCTAAACCAAATTAAAAACAAGCATTTCATTATTTGACTTGTCCCTAACTTAAGTATGTATTGCCTAGAAGCAATATTTTAATGCATCCCTACAACAGAGAACTTAGTCCCATTCAACATTTAATTCTATGCTTTAAAAAAATAAATATTGTAACGCTAATTTGTTTACTCTATTTCACAACAGACCTATGTTTTGATTTAAAAAAAGATTCTGTGTGAGAGAAGAAAGCCAGTCATACTATTCCATGCTATCCAATATAATGCAATGCTACCCAATACGCTTCCATTTCATCTGAAACGAATGTGTAGGCCCTATACTTTCGTTGATAAGTCTTTTATTGTTGAACAGTGGCTTTGTCAGGATTGCAAGTTAGAGAGAGGCACATAGTGCAAGTTAGAGAGAGGCACATAGTGCAAGTTAGAGAGAGGCACATAGTGCAAGTTAGAGAGAGGCACATAGTGCAAGTTAGAGAGAGGCACATAGTGCAAGTTAGAGAGAGGCACATAGTGCAAGTTAGAGAGAGGCACATAGTGCAAGTTAGGACCAGTAGGGGGCAAGGGAGGGTAAAACAGTAATAAGTAGAAGGGGGGTAGGGGTGAAAGGGGCGAAAATAACCACACAAAAAAGGGGAGGGGTGCTGGCTAATTTTAAACTGGTGCACAATATATCATTGATAATAGTTGAAACGTAAAAATAAGACTAATTAAATCAAATTTCTAGAGGGAAAAAAAAGAAAACAATTATTGCTACAATCTTCGGTTTTGTAAATAAAGATGGGTAGGGTTGCCGATCCATGGAATAGATTGTAGTCCTACCAATACTTTTAATAAATAAAGATGGGTAGGGTTGCCGATCCATGGAATAGATTGTAGTCCTACCAATACTTTTAATAAAAACAGTGGATATTATATGATTGCCAATTTTACCGTTGCCAATTTTACCGCTTTGCTAGTTTTGCCGAATTTACCTATTCCAAATTTACCTTTGCCAAAATTACCTTGCCGAAAATACCGTTGACGAAAATACCATTGCCAAATTTACAGTGATTCGTACCGAATAAATTGATGATCAAATTCCTTGATACTTCCTTATCAAAGTACACACACAAGTTGATTAACTGTATTTGTACTCATTTCACAGCCGTTCTCACTATTTAACAAGGAGAAAAGAGTCCATGAATAATTAGCCTTCAGTCCACTGTTTCAATGTAATATTGTGTGACTGGACAGTGAGTTCAATATTCATGACCTGTCGACTGGGCTGGTCAGAACTTAAACTAGTTTATTGAGTTAGCTGCCAACACAAGTCATTTATTAGCTTAGCTGCCAACACAGGTCGTTTATTGGATTAGCTGCCAACTCAAGTCATTTATTGGGTTAGCTGCCAACACAAGTCATTTATTGGGTTAGCTGCCAACACAAGTCATATATTGAGTTAGCTGCCAACACAAGTCATTTATTGGGTTAGCTGCCAAAACAAGTCATTTATTAAGTCGCTGCCAACTCAAGTCATTAGTTGTGTTAGATGCCAACTCAAGTCATTTAATGGGTTAGCTGACAACTCAAGTCATTTATTTGGTCAGCTGTCAACACAAGTCATTTATTGGGTTAGCTGCCAACGCAAGTCATTTATTGGGTTAGCTGCCAACACAAGTCATTTATTGGGTTAGCTGCCAACACAAGTCATTTATTGGGCTAGCTGCCAACTCAAAGTCATTTATTGGGTTAGCTGCCAACTCAAGTCATTTATTGGGTCACTGCCAACTCAAGTCATTAACTGTGTTAGATGCCAACTCAAGTCATTTAATGGGTTAGCTGCCAACTGACCAACCAATTCTGTCTTCATTTGCCAAGTTATTAGTTATTCTGGTGGTGTGGTGGAGATGATCAGAGAAAGTAAAAAAAAGTTAAATTATTTTTTTTTATGTACTGTTATAATCGAATGTATGGCGGGCCGCTTTCGCACCTTCCTTCACACGACCCCTGTCTTACTCTAAACACAACCATAAAAAAAAACATGGTAAAGAAAAGCTCGAATGGTGAAATGTAATGGTGAACTATAATTGTAAAATGTAATGGAGAAATGAAGTTCTAAATGTAATGGAGAAATGTAGGCCTAATTACAAAAGTGTAATTGTAAAATGTTTGCACGTGTGTGAAAGCTGCAATAAAGACTGTCATTCAAGGATAGATCTGCTCAGCCACACGAGAAAATGCAACATCAACCCATGGTGATGCACCATCGTGCGCAACAAGCAAGGACGCCTACGATTGAATTGTAAAATGTAATAGAGAAATGTAATTACAAAATTGTAGTTGTAAAATGTAATGGAGACATGTAATTACGAAACTGTAGTTGTAAAATGTAATAGAGAAATGTAATTACAAAACTGTAGTTGTAAAATGTAATGGAGACATGTAATTACAAAATTGTAGTTGTAAAATGTAATGGAGACATGTAATTACCAAACTGTAATTGTAAAATGTAATGGAGAAATGCGATTAAATATGTAGGCCTAATTGAGAAATGCAGTTGTAAAATGTAATTGCAAAATATAATGGAGAATTGTAATTACAAAAATGTAATGGACAAATGTTATTGTAAAATGTAAGGGTGAACTGTAAAAAGCAAACTAAAAGCAGAAAGAAATAGTTAGGAACACAAGAACTCTTGCTTTATCTTATCATGTAAATCTCAAGACAGTCAGAGAGCTAATGAGCAGGACAGACTAATGTTGGTCTTATAGCAGGATTTATGAGCAGAACTTGATTAGAGACTGCGCTCATTCACACATGTCACACGCCCCTTTGTTTATTGCTTTTACACGTGACTTGCTGGGGCAGATAGGTGGGGCTTTTACTTGCAGGTCAAAGGTCAACGGTCACCTTTTAGTTGAGACAATCATCTATTGACAAGACGAGAAATAATGTTTTATTGGCATTGAAACAACAACATCCATGTCACAATAATAACAATACTGGCATCATGTCACAATGCAAACTATTCTGACATTATCTCACAATACAAACTTTCCTGACATCTTGTCACAATACAAACTAACCTGTCACTTGCCACAAATATACTGTAATATCCATTTAAATTAGTAAATATCCCTAAGTGCAATGTTCTTTGACTGCCTGCCTTAATAAGGTAAATTTTTATTGGATTCAGTTTTGTGCCTGTGTTTACAATTAGTAGGTGGAGAATGAGTTTCTGTATTTATTGTAACATTCATTTCATAGAATTGATGAAAACTTGATTGAAAGAGAGCTTAAACCTACTCCAATCAATGATCAATTAATTAATTATAGTTTTTTTTCTACTCTAAGAAACGAATTTTTTTTTTTAATGGTGGGTAAACTGGCTGTAGAGAATTTCCCAGAGTCACTAGCTGACCCACGTGATGTTGGTATAAGTTGCCTGAAGCCCAACTGCTAGATGTATTACCTCACTAAGTGGCTATGCATGTAATTGTCAACCTATTTAGGCAATCATTACTTTAGTTGATGCAAAGTGAATTTCCTTGGCGTTGTGTGTTGGGGAATACATTGTGGTAATGGAGACATAGAACATCATGTCAACAGTCTGGAACTCGCCTCCCACCACAACAATAGTTTTCTAATGCCTGGCAGTCCAACAACTGCAATTATACATCTAGCCTTCAGCCGACTACAATAAGTCACTTGCCGCCTTATACTCACAAGTTTGTGGTTTTTCCCGCTAATCCTGATCAACGGAAATGCTACATGCGGGAGTGTTTTTTTTCCCCCCATTACACGCAGTTTCCGGAAGTTGACGGCGCTTGGCAACACGAGACGAAAAAGGACGAAAGTTGCCGAAGCTTGTGCTGCGGTGAAAGTAGCTCGAGAGACGCCGTGCGTGGCTTTTCATTCGCCCGACTAGATGTTGCATACAACACAAGCATTTAGTAGAAGTCAATGGCACTGCAGTTTTATTTATTTCTCACTCAGCTTTTGGGACACTAATTGTCCTTTTTTATTTTCGCAATACACACGTTTTTCGCATGAATAGACTCTATTGAATTTGTATGGGAATCAATTATATTCAAATTATTAAGCACTGCGCTAATTACCAGCTAAATGCGGCACATAAGAGAACCTCTACGAAAACAGGATCCGTCAAGCAGTCAATGGCTTACGCTAGAAAATGTAGTTTTCAGATCAAGGCATTCATATTGCATTCAAGAATACAAAGTCATTCAATACATTCATATTACATAACAAACAGTTGATACGAAAAACCGTCCATAATTCTAGATTCTAGAGTATAGAAAACATATTTATCAGTTATGTATCAACTGGCCATTCTGGCTTTTTCATTGGCCATTTGAATATTTAACTAGATTTTCGGCTATTTAGCTGGAGTTTACAATGAATTATTAAGCCCTACCACCTACTACCTTTTATACATAAGACACTTGTAAATAGCAACTAACGACTTTAGCTTGCAATCAGTTTCCACTAGATACATTTTAATATGTTTTGAGCTAAAACAAGTTTCTTGTATAGAGTTGCATGCCATTTGACATGAAATGTTGGATATCATTCACTCATCATTTAATGTTGTGATTAAAGAAAAAAACTATACTTTCAACAAATAATGTAGATCTGACTGTGAAGGAGATAGACATTCAACAGAGGTCAAAGGGTCATATTAAAAAGCTTTCTGTGCTTGGACCACATCCGTACTAACTTTAATACCAGGAAGAATGGTCAATATTTTGTGTCCACTTTAAGCACCCGTTATGATTCTTTCACTTCTCCACCAGTGAATAGGCCACCCTGTCCCTCCCATTCTTCAGAAGCCTTCTTTAACAAGTTTAGAAATACTATCTTCATTCTATTTCTCTGTATCCAGTGGACACTGTGTCAACACATTTCCTCTCAAATACTCTCTGACTAATATTCCGAACTCACAACCGATCCATCTTTCCTCCAGTCTCACGGACATCCCAGACGCTGACCAGTGGTCACTTCCTTCTTTTTTTTCAATCTTGTCCTGGCCAGGTCATGGGGGCAGTGGCTATTGTTTACTTCGGTGAAGGCTCTTATCTATTCTCCCAGGCTCAACGATTGACCACGGGTCAACCTTTTAGTCATGTCATCATTTCCACCGGTGAGACTGGACAGTGGTCATTCATCCCTGACCAGACCTCATGTGTGGGAAAATAGCTGCACAAAAGTCATCCTGACCTGAAAGCGTTGCTGGGCGTAAAAAGGAAATAATTGAAGAGACAGTACAACCAAGGTCAGCTTATTCAAGTGGAATAGAGAGACAGAGACAGTAAGACATAGATAACTTAGAGAGACATACATAGACAGTAAGACATAGATAACTTAGAGAGAGAGACAGAGACAGTAAGACATAGATAACTTAGAGAGAGAGACAGAGACATTTAGACATAGATAACTTAGAGAGACAGACAGAGACAGTAAGACATAGATAACTTAGAGAGAGAGACAGAGACAGTAAGACATAGATAACTTAGAGAGAGAGACAGAGACATTTAGACATAGATAACTTAGAGAGACAGACAGAGACAGTAAGACATAGATAACTTAGAGAGAGAGAGACAGTAAGACATAGATAACTTAGAGAGACATACATAGACAGTAAAACATAGATAACTTAGAGAGAGAGATACATAGACAGTAAGACATAGATAACTTAGAGAGAGAGACAGAGACATTTAGACATAAATAACTTAGAGAGACAGACAGAGACAGTAAGACATAGATAACTTAGAGAGACATACATAGACAGTAAGACATAGATAACTTAGAGAGACAGACAGAGACAGTAAGACAAAGATAACTTAGATAGACATACAGAGACAGTAAGACATAGATAACTTAGAGAGACATGCAGAGACAGTAAGACAAAGATAACTTAGAGAGACATACAGAGACAGTAAGACATAGATAACTTAAAGAGACAGACAGAGATAATATAGGGAGATATACAAACATATAGACAGAGATAATATAGGGAGATATATACAAACATATAGACAGAGATAATATAGGGAGATATATACAAACATATAGACAGAGATAATATAGGGAGATATATACAAACATATAGACAGAGATAATATAGGGAGATATATACAAACATATAGACAGAGATAATATAGGGAGATATATACAAACATATAGACAGAGATAATATAGGGAGATATATACAAACATATAGACAGAGATAATATAGGGAGATATATACAAACATATAGACATAGGATGTGTAGGGAAATATAGAAAAATATTTACAGAGAATTTATATGTATATATATAGTGTGAGAGAGAGAGAGAGAGAGAGAGAGAGAGAGAGAGAGAGAGAGAGAGAGAGAGAGAGAGAGAGAATTAAGAGAGAAAGCACAGTTTCAAGAAAAACATGTAGATAGAAATTGAAAAAGATACAGTCAGAGTATAATATATAGAGTAGAGTAGAGTATAGACTAGTATAGAGAGAGAAAAGTAAAGAGAGGAGTGGAGTAGAGTTAGAGTAGAGTTAAATGAGAATTAGAGTAGAGTGGAGTAAGAGGGAAGTCAAGTAGCATTAAAGTAGAGTTAAAGTAGAGTAGAGTAAGAAAGGAGTAAATAGAGTAGAATAAGAGAGGAATAGAGAGTAGAGTAGAGGAAAAGATGAAAAGAGTTAGAGTGGAGTAGAGTGAGGAGGAATAGAATTAGAATAGAGTAAAGTAGAGTAAGAGAGGAATAGAGTTAGAGTAGAGTAGAGTAGAGTAAGAGAGGAATAGAGTTAGAGTAGAGTAGAGTAAAGTAGAGTAAGAGAGGAATAGAGTTAGAGTAGAGTAGAGTAGAGTAGAGTAAGAGAGGAATAGAGTTAGAGTAGAGTAGAGTAAAGTAGAGTAAGACAGAAATCGAGTTAGAGTAGAGTAAAGTAGAGTAAGAGAGGAATAGAGTTAGAGTAGAGTAGTTTAGAATAGAGTAGCGTAATGTAGAGTAGAGTAGACTAGAGTAGACTAGACTAGACTAGACTAGACTAGAATAGAGTGTCTCTATAGACTGGCAAGATGTGATGATGGTATAATAGAGATATTGTATTGTGGTACTGTATATTGCATTGTAGTGTAATGGTGTGTAGAATATATCGTATAAAGCAATGGTGTGTATTATATTATATTGTAGTGCAATAGTGTGAGGTATAATGTATTGTGCAATGGTCTGTAATATAATGTGGTGTAGTGCAATGTTGTGTAGTATATTGTATTGTAGTGCTATGGTGTGTAGTATATTACATTGCAGTGGTGTGTAGTATATTATATTGTAGTACAATGTAGTGTAATATATTGTATTGTAGTGCAATGATGTGTAGTATATTGCATTGCAGTGGTGTGTAGTATATTGTATTGTAGTACAATGGGATGTAGTATATTGCATTGCAGTGGGGTGTAGTATATTATATTGTAGTACAATGATGTGTAGTATATTGCATTGCAGTGGTGTGTAGTATATTGTATTGTAGTACAATGGGATGTAGTATATTGCATTGCAGTGGTGTGTAGTATATTATATTCTAGTACAATGGTGTGTAGTATATTGCATTGTAGTGCAGTGGTGTGTAGTATATTGCATTGTAGTGCAGTGGTGTGTAGTATATTGCATTGCAGTGGTATGTAGTATATTGCATTGTAGTGCAGTGGTGTGTAGTATATTGCATTGTAGTGCAGTGGTGTGTAGTATATTGCATTGTAGTGCAGTGGTGTGTAGTATATTGCATTTCAGTGGTATGTAGTATATTGCATTGTAGTGCAGTGGTGTGTAGTATATTGCATTGCAGTGGTATGTAGTATATTGCATTGTAGTGCAGTGGTGTGTAGTATATTGCATTGCAGTGGTATGTAGTATATTGCATTGTAGTGCAGTGGTGTGTAGTATATTGCATTGCAGGGGTATGTAGTATATTGCATTGTAGTGCAGTGGTGTGTAGTATATTGCATTGCAGTGGTGTGTAATATATTGTATCGTAGCACAATGGTATGTAGTATATTGCATTGTAGTGCAGTGGTATTTGTATGTAGTATATTGCATTGTAGTGCAGTGGTATTTGTATGTAGTATATTGCATTGTAGTACAATGGTATGTAGTATATTGCATTGTAGTACAATGGTATGTAGTATGTAGTATATTGCATTGTAGTGCAGTGGTGTGTAGGGCGACATTATGGCTTAAAGAGTCACATATATTTGAATAAAACTAGATAGATCACTTCTATTTTTTAAACATGTCCATAAACATTGAATGTAAGTGCCTAGAGTAATTTGACCAGACGGTACTCTATCCTCTGCGTTTTCTCTCACCTGCTAGTTGCCCGCCAAGAATGAAGACTACCTTCAGTTTACCTGTACGCCCACACCAGTTGGCGAAGTGCCGAACTGAGCCAGGACTTTATGCACACTTGCGTAACAAGGTCAGGTGAGGTCACGGGCAGAATGATTGAATGAAGCAGTATTACGGTAAAACTTCAAAAAATTAGTTCATCCCATAAGAGTATAAAGTATAAACAATCAAACTACAAAATGTTTCTTGACTGTTACTTGATTGATTGGTGACAAAATAAACCCAACTTCATAGTTTATTTATCAGTAGATTATAGTCTTTAGTATTTTGTATAGCAATAAAAAAAGTATCTGCATTCATCGAGCGTCACAATTTAAACTGTTTTAAAAAGTTATCTGTTAATGAATGGGCCTACATGTTTGTTCAAGTTTTTTTTAAATTTATGTTCACAAACTTATATGCAATAAATGTACAAATTAAAAACACGTGTACGAATCTTTCTAAGATATGTAGTATACAAGTCTCACTAAGATGTTATGCAAACCTCACTAAGATGTGTAGTAGGCCTATACAAGTCTCACTAAGATATGTAGTATACAAGCCTCACTAAGATATGTAGTATACAAGCCTCACTAAGATATGTAGTATACAAGTCTCACTAAGATATGTAGTATACAAGCCTCACAAAGATATGTAGTATACAAGTCACACTAAGATAATATACAAGTCTCACTAAAATATGTAGTATATAAGTCTCACTAAGATAGTATACAAGCCTCACTAAGATATTATACAAGCCTTACTAAGATAATTTACAAGCCTCACTAAAATATGCATACAAGCATCACTAAAATATTTTACAAGCCTCACTAAAATATGTATACAAGCATCACTAAGATATTTTACAAGCCTCACTAAGATATGTATACAAGCATCACTAAGCCAAAGTGTACAACACTAAGACATGAATACAAACACAGTCTATTAACAAATGTTAATTAGGCTAGGTAAACAAAAAAAGGGTGCTTCTTGGAAATTTTCTCGAAGCACTCATAATAATATACATATATAGGTCTACAAGAGAATATACATACAGATGATTGGGCGTTTTGGTCTTACAGCCTTAAGGCTTGACAATGCATGCATGTGTCATATATCTATAAGACATGATAATGTATGAATGTATTATATATATTTTTTATATATTTTATATCTTGATAATGTATATATGCGGGTTAACAGCCATCAATATATAGGCTTATGTTTTAAGTAATATTATAGCCTATGTTCCACTAATATGCTGCATAACAGTTCGCTATATACTTATGAACAATGCTATAGTTATATGCTATACAATGCTAGTTATACAGAGACTAATCTGTAGAGAATTTTTTTTTCTATCTCTACGTGGCACTCAGTTGAAGAACAATTGACTGGCAGGGGGAGTAATGAGTGGAAGCGCTCGTCTAGTTTATCTCCCCTAGTAGTGGTAATCTAACAACATTTGAACACTGACAACATTAGTGTCTCAACATTTGAACACTGTTAATACTAGTGTCTCAACATTTGAACACTGACAACACTAGTGTCTCACATTTGAACACCGACAACACTAGTGTCTCAACATTTGAACACTGACAACACTAGTGTCTCAACATTTGAACACTAACAACATTAGTATCTCAACATTTGAACACTGAAAACACTAGTGTCTCCACATTTGAATACTGACAACACTAGTGTCTCAACATTTGAACACTGACAACATTAGTATCTCAACATTTAAACACTGACAACACTAGTGTCTCAACATTTGAACACTGACAACACTAGTGTCTCAACAATTGAACACTGACAACATTAGTATCTCAACAATTGAACACTGACAACAATAGTGTCTCACATTTGAACATTGACAACACTAGTGTCTCAACATTTGAACACTGACAACATTAGTGTCTCAACATTTCAACACTGACAACAAAAGTATTTCTACATTTCAACACTGACAACACTAGTGTCTCAACATTTGAACACGGACAACACTAGTGTCTCAACATTTGAACACTGACAAGATTAGTATCTCAACATTTGAACACTGACAACACTAGTGTTTCAACATTTGAACACTGTCAACACTAATGTCTCAACATTTGAACACTGACAACACTAGTGTTTAAACATTTGAACACTGACAACACTAGTGTCTCACATTTGAACCCTTAAAACACTAGTATCTCAACATTTGAACACTGACAACACTGTTGTGTTAACATTTGAACACTGACAACACTAGTGTCTCAACATTTGAACACTGACAACACTAGTATCTCACATTTGAACACTGACAACACTGTTGTGTCAACATTTGAACACTGACAACAATAGTGTCTCAACATTTGAACACTGACAACAATAGTGTCTCACATTTAAAGACTGACAACAAACGTGTCTCAACATTTGAACACTGACAACACTAGTATCTCAACATTTGAACACTGACAACACTAGTGTCTCAACATTTGAACACTGTCAACACTAGTGTCTCAACATTTGAACACTGACAACACTAGTGTCTCATCATTTGAACACTGTCAACACTAGTGTCTCAACATTTGAACACTGAAAAAACTAGTGTCTCAACATTTAAACACTGACAAAACTAGTGTTTAAACATTTGAACACTTATAACACTAGTGTTAAACATTTGAACACTGACAACACTAGTGTCTCACACTTGAACACTGTCAACACTAGTGTCTAAACATTTGAACACTGACAACACTAGTATCTCTACATTTGAACACTGACAACACTAATCTCTAAACATTTGAACACTGACAACACTAGTGTCTCAACAATTGAACACTGACAACTCTAGTGTCTCAACATTTGAACACTGACAACACTAGTATCTCAACATTTGAACACTGACAACACTAGTTTCTCAACATTTGAACACTGTCGACACTAGTGTCTCAACATTTGAACACTGACAAAACTAGTTTTTAAACATTTGAACACTGACAACACTAGTGTCTCACATTTGAACACTGACAACACTAGTATCTCAACATTTGAACACTGACAACACCGTTGTGTTAACTTTTTAACACTGACAACAATAGTGTCTCAACATTTGAACACTGACAACACTAGTGTCTCAACATTTGAACACTGACAACAATAGTGTCTCTCATTTGAACACTGACAACACTGTTGTGTCAACATTTGAACACTGACAACACTAGAGTCTTAACATTTGAACACTGACAACACTAGTATCTCAACATTTGAACACTGACAACACTGTTGTGTCAACATTTGAACACTGACAACATTAGTGTCTCAACATTTGAACACTGACAACACCGTTGTGTTAACTTTTTAACACTGACAACAATAGTGTCTCAACATTTGAACACTGACAACACTAGTGTCTCAACATTTGAACACTGACAACAATAGTGTCTCTCATTTGAACACTGACAACACTGTTGTGTCAACATTTGAACACTGACAACACTAGAGTCTTAACATTTGAACACTGACAACACTAGTATCTCAACATTTGAACACTGACAACACTGTTGTGTCAACATTTGAACACTGACAACATTAGTGTCTCAACATTTGAACACTGACAACAATAGTATGTCACATTTGAACACTGACAACACTAGTGTCTCAACATTTTAACACTGACAACACTAGTATCTCAACATTTGAACACTGACAACACTGTTGTGTCAACATTTAAACACTGACAACACTAGTGTCTCAACATTTGAACACTGCACTGACAATACTAAAGCATTGGAGTAAGCAGTAGGTTTCTTCACATCGATGATTTAAAGAAGTTTGCAATGCAATAAAAAAAATAATAAATAGGATAGCTTATCAAAATAATAACATAATTTTATATAAACTATAATCTAGGCAAGTTATATGCATTAATCACACACACACTGGCTATATATATATATATACACACACAAACACACACACATATATATATATATATATATATATATATATATATATACATACACGGACTGTGTATATTGGCCTACATACACACACATACATACACGACATACATATCTTATAGCCTACATCCTATATAATTTATATAATCATTCTACTTGTAAATGCATATTATTATAACGTAGGCTTATAAAAAAAATGGTAGAAATTGACCCCTATCTTTTTTTAATCTTACATATATCACGAATATTTGTGACAAATGCTATAGTCACTGTAGAAGGCTACTATACTATTCGCTGTAGGACCTACTATAGAGCTAGAATTGTTCATATGATGTGTCTATAAAAGATAAAGTTGCGTTACAAATGAAAATGTGTAATGTAAAAAAATGAAGCTATGAACAACTGGTGACAATGCCACAATACCACATTGAGCTGCGAGAATTATTTTTTTCTGTTTTGTTTGTCACTAGACGAGATGTGGGAGGTAACCCTTCACGTGGCTTTTTCTCCCGGCCCTTTCCTCGCTAGCTGTGTAGCGATTGGCTGGCTGCCTGTCTGACCTGCGCTACTCAGAAGCGCTAGCAGGCGGCGAGAAGCAAGTATCTGTCAAGTCTCAATATTTAGTGACTAGACGGCCCAGCCAATGAGCTACCACCGGCCTATGTTATGGGGGAAGGTCCCCGGAGTCGTTGGGGGGCCACGACCATAGCCCTCTAATTGTCAGTGCTCGGCTCCTGGCATGAAACCTCTGACACTGTCCGCCCTTATAAGGGTTGCACAAGTCAGTGGCACGTCACTAGACTAACTCAAAGTGTCGGAGTTCACAACCTGGGCTTTTAGTGACTTGTAACGGCCACTTGTACTGACTTAGGTGTTAGCTAACTATCTATAAGCTGACTATACTGTTGACTTACAGTGCCCCACCCACTACGGTAATGACTTCACTGGAACAAGTCATGTTACGCTTGGCCTGATGATTGTGCTCAGTGCGGAGTTAACTGATAACATTTCGGAGACAAGTTGTTTGTAGTTCTTTTGTAGAAAGTTGTGAACATCATTGATAAGCGTGTCAGCTGATGTGTTAAGTGCATTCCCTGTGTAGTTAATATAATGTGTTCTTAATCTCTTCAGTGATTTCTTTCTAGTGTTATTGGACTGGACTACCTGAGGACCAGGAAACTTGAAGTAAATAGTAGATGGCGGTGAGTGTTGTCCGCGGTATGGACTTACTTCCTAGTCAACAAGCACCCGTTATTCCCTGGAGAGAGCCAAGTGACGAAAGAATAGTTCACGGACCCTCAGTTGGACATATAGTAACCCCTCTGGCAGCAAACAATTGTAATTCCATTGTTTCAGTCGAGCCCATTCCTCCAGGATCACCGCCAGGGGTGAACCACCATAACGGCGGCACGCCAAACTCTACCATGTCTGAAAGCAATAACAACAAACAACAGATTGAGTGTGTCGTATGCGGAGACAAAAGTTCCGGAAAACATTATGGACAGTTTACGTGTGAGGGGTGTAAAAGTTTCTTTAAACGTAGCGTGAGACGTAACCTAACCTACACGTGTAGGGGCAGTCGCAACTGTCCCATTGATCAACATCACAGAAACCAGTGCCAGTACTGTAGGCTGAAGAAATGTCTCAAGTCTGGCATGAGGAGGGAAGGTAGGTGGGATGCAGGTCAGTGTGGGTCACTCAATGGTCATACAGAACATAACACCAGTAGTGTAATATACGGCATAGACATACAAAACATAACAGAACACCGCTAGTAATTGATGCGCAAAAGACATGCAGAACATAACTTAACGCCTCTACTAATTAATGCGCTTTGTAATACAGACCATAACACCACTAGTATTTTATACGGCATAGACATACCGAACATAACATAACACCACTAGTAATTAATGCGCTATAGACAGACATACAGACTTATAAAGCATAACATAACACCACTAGAAATTAATGCGCTATAGACATACAGCACATTACATTACACTAGTATTTTATCTATATAATAAAATACATTCATTCACCCGGACACCTTATGTATGTCAAGTAATACATTCATTCATCCGGACACCACATGTATGTAAAGTAATACATTCATTCACCCGAACACCACATGTATGTAAAGTAATACATTAATTCATCCGGACACCACATGTATGTAAAGTAATACATTCATTCACACGGACACCACATGTATGTAAAGTAATACATTCATTCATCCGGACACCACATGTATGTAAAGTAATACATTCATTCATCCGGACACCACATGTATGTAAAGTAATACATTCATTCACCCGGACAACACAGGTAAGTAAAGTAATACATTCATTCATCCTGACACCACATGTATGTAAAGTAATACATTCATTCACCCGGACAAAACATGTATGTAAAGTAATACATTCATTCATCCGGACAACACAGGTAAATAAAGTAATACATTCATTCATCCGGACACCACATGTATGTAAAGTCATACATTCATTCACCCGGACAAAACATGTATGTAAAAAGATACATTCATTCACCCGGACACCACATGTATGTAACAAGATACATTCATTCACCCGGACAACACAGGTAAGTAAAGTAATATATTCATTCATCCGGACACCACATGTATGTAAAAAGATACATTCATTCACCCGGACACCACATGTATGTAAAGTAATACATTCATTCATCCGGACACAAACATGTATGTAAAGTAATACATTCATTCATCCGGACACCACATGTATGTCAAGTAATACATTCATTCATCCGGACACTACATGTATGTAAAGTAATACATTCATTCATCCGGACACCACATGTATGTAAAGTAATACATTCATTCATCCGGACACCACATGTATGTAAAGTAATACATTCATTCATCCGGACACCACATGTATGTAAAGTAATACATTCATTCACCCGGACACCACATGTATGTAAAGTAATACATTCATTCATCCGGACAACACAGGTATGTCAAGTAATACATTCATTCATCCGGACACTACATGTATGTAAAGTAATACATTCATTCATCCGGACACCACATGTATGTCAAGTAATACATTCATTCATCCGGACACCACATGTATGTAAAGTAATACATTCATTCATCCGGACACCACATGTATGTAAAGTAATACATTCATTCATCCGGACACCTCATGTATGTAAAGTAATACATTCATTCACCCGGACACCACATGTATGTAATGTAATACATTCATTCACCCGGACAAAACATGTATATCAAGTAATACATTCATTCATCCGGACACCACATGTATGTAAAATAATACATTAATTCATCCGGAAACCACATGTATGTCAAGTAATACATTCATTCACCCGAACACCACATGTATGTCAAGTAATACATTAATTCACCCGGACACCACATGTATGTAAAGAAATACATTCACTCACCCGGACACCACATGTATGTAAAGAAATACATTCATTCATCCGGACACTACATGTATGTAAAGTAATACATTCGATCATCCGGACACCACATGTATGTAAAGTAATACATTCATTCATCCAGACACCACATGTATGTAAAGTAATACATTCATTCACCCGGACACCACATGTATGTAAAGTAATACATTAATTCATCCGGACACCACATGTATGTCAAGTAATACATTCATTCACACGGACACCACATGTATGTAAAGTAATACATTCATTCATCCGGACACCACATGTATGTAAAGTAATACATTCATTCATCCGGACACCACATGTATGTAAAGTAATACATTCATTCACCCGGACAACACAGGTAAGTAAAGTAATATATTCATTCATCCGGACACCACATGTATGTAAAGTAATACATTCATTCACCCGGACAAAACATGTATGTAAAGTAATACATTCATTCACCCGGACAACACAGGTAAATAAAGTAATACATTCATTCATCCGGACACCACATGTATGTAAAGTAATACATTCATTCACCCGGACAAAACATGTATGTAAAAAGATACATTCATTCACCCGGACACCACATGTATGTAACAAGATACATTCATTCACCCGGACACCTCATGTATGTAAAAAGATACATTCATTCACCCGGACACCACATGTATGTAAAGTAATACATTCATTCACCCGGACACCACATGTATGTAAAAAGATACATTCATTCACCCGGACAGCACATGTATGTAAAGAAATACATTCATTCATCCGGACACCACATGTATGTAAAGTAATACATTCATTCATCCGGACACCACATGTATGTCAAGTAATACATTCATTCATCCGGACACTACATGTATGTAAAGTAATACATTCATTCATCCGGACACTACATGTATGTAAAGTAATACATTCATTCATCCGGACACCACATGTATGTAAAGTAATACATTCATTCATCCGGACACCACATGTATGTAAAGCAATACATTCATTCACCCGGACACCACATGTATGTAAAGTAATACATTCATTCATCCGGACAACACAGGTATGTCAAGTAATACATTCATTCATCCGGACACTACATGTATGTAAAGTAATACATTCATTCATCCGGACACCACATGTATGTCAAGTAATACATTCATTCATCCGGACACCACATGTATGTAAAGTAATACATTCATTCATCCGGACACCATATGTATGTAAAGTAATACATTCATTCATCCGGACACCGCATGTATGTAAAGTAATACATTCATTCACCCGGACACCACATGTATGTAATGTAATACATTCATTCACCCGGACAAAACATGTATATCAAGTAATACATTCATTCATCCGGACACCACATGTATGTAAAGTAATACATTTATTCATCCGGAAACCACATGTATGTCAAGTAATACATTCATTCACCCGAACACCACATGTATGTCAAGTAATACATTAATTCACCTGGACACCACATGTATGTAAAGAAATACATTCACTCACCCGGACACGACATGTATGTAAAGAAATACATTCATTCATCCGGACACTACATGTATGTAAAGTAATACATTCGATCATCCGGACACCATATGTATGTAAAGTAATACATTCATTCATCCAGACACCACATGTATGTAAAGTAATACATTCATTCACCCGGACACCACATGTATGTAAAGTAATACATTCATTCACCCGGACACCACATGTATGTAAAGTAATACATTCATTCACCCGGAAACCACATGTATGTCAAGTAATACATTCATCCATCCGGACACCACATGTATGTAAAGTAGGCTATTACATAATATGTATGTATAGAGTTTGTTCATTTCTTTCAAGGATATTTCCCATAAATTTAGTATATGTATTTGTGTCAAGTGTAACGTATTACAAGCGTCCTTTTTTTTACATACTATATTTAAACATTATGCAGTTCCTACTTAGATTCTTCTTTATGACTCTAATGAACCACATACATCTGAATGATTGATTGACATATTTTCAAACATAAATAAATAAACATAACATGTCGCGTATTTTATATTATTTTTGTGCTATTACATTAGACTACCATTAGGGACATCAGACCTATCATTACAAGTGTTTGATAAAACATGTGACATGTAGCAGACCTCTTTGAAAGTACAACACAACTGATATGTGGTTTAGAGCTTGGGTCGGCAACCTTTTGATAATAGTGTGCCAATGTAGGATTTCTAATTCATTCAACGCGCCAATAGTCTAAAAAACGTCCAGCCTGCACCACTAATCAATTTCTCGTAAAAAAGACGAAAATTTTTTTTGCTTTTGTGTGCCATTGAAAATCGCTCTGCGTTCCAAATCTGGCATGCGTGGGGTTGGTTGCCGACCCCTGGTATAGAGAATATTTTATTTAGACAGGTCGAAAGATTTTATTTCTTTCATTAGCAACTGTACTAGTTCTTTCATTAGCAGCTGTGCTAGTTCTTTCATTAGCAGCTGTACTAGTTCTTTCATTAGCAGCTGTCCTAGTTCTTTCATTAGCAGCTGTACTAGTTCTTTCATTAGCAGCTGTACTAGTTCTTTCATTAGCAGCTGTACTAGTTCTTTCATTAGCAGCTGTACTAGTTCTTTCATTAGCAGCTGTACTAGTTATTTCATTAGCAGCTGTACTAGTTCTTTCATTAGCAGCTGTACTAGTTCTTTCATTAGCAGCTGTACTAGTTCTTTCATTAGCAGCTGTACTAGTTCTTTCATTAGCAACTGTACTAGTTCTTTCATTAGCAACTGTACTAGTTCTGTCATTAGCAACTGTACTAGTTCTGTCATTAACTACTGTACTAGTTCTGTCATTAACTACTGTACTAGTTCTTTCATTAGCAACTGTACTAGTTCTTTCATTAGCAGCTGTGCTAGTTCTTTCATTAGCAGCTGTACTAGTTCTTTCATTAGCAGCTGTACTAGTTCTTTCATTAGCAGCTGTACTAGTTCTTTCATTAGCAGCTGTACTAGTTCTTTCATTAGCAGCTGTACTAGTTCTTTCATTAGCAGCTGTACTAGTTCTTTCATTAGCAGCTGTACTAGTTATTTCATTAGCAGCTGTACTAGTTCTTTCATTAGCAGCTGTACTAGTTCTTTCATTAGCAGCTGTACTAGTTCTTTCATTAGCAGCTGTACTAGTTCTTTCATTAGCAACTGTACTAGTTCTTTCATTAGCAACTGTACTAGTTCTGTCATTAGCAACTGTACTAGTTCTGTCATTAGCAACTGTACTAGTTCTGTCATTAACTACTGTACTAGTTCTTTCATTAGCAACTGTACTAGTTCTTTCATTAACTACTGTACTTAGTTCTTTCATTAGCAACTGTACTAGTTCTTTCATTAGCAGCTGTGCTAGTTATTTCATTAAGCGATAGATTATTATGTTATAATTGCTATGAAACTGCTAGTGACTGTTGTTTGAGCGTGTACGATCTAAACAGGTCATAGTTGAACGTTCCACTAACCTTCATTTAGAACGTCTCAAGAAACGTTGGACAGATAAAAAAAAGAACTATCTGCCTGTACAAGTGCGTGTGTGTGTGTATGTTTACATAAATGTGCAGTTCGTCTGCTAGCTGCGTGGTGTCCCCCCGCTCCCACCCATTCCCTTTCACGGTAACCTAGACTAGTAGTGTTGTTAGCAGTACCTTAAAGCTGTGGTGGTTTTTTTTTGTTCTACTAGCCAGTTTATGCAATAATGTACACATATTAACCATAATGGTATTAAATAAGATGGGGCTATAGCGTGTTGAAACACAATGTTACGGTTGTCAAATATATGTTTACCGTGTGTGTGGGTGACTGGTGGTAATGGGGGTCTAAAGGCAGTGGGTCTCTTGTAAGTTGGCAGTGGGTCTCTTGTAAGTTGGCAGTGGGTCTCTTGTAAGTTGGCAGTGGGTCTCTTGTAAGTTGGCAGTGGGTCTCTTGTAAGTTGGCAGTGGGTCTCTTGTAAGTTGGCAGTGGGTTTCTTGTAAGTTGGCAGTGGGCCTCTTGTAAGTTGGCAGTGGGTCTCTTGTAAGTTGGCAGTGGGTCTCTTGTAAGTTGGCAGTGGGTCTTTTGTAAGTTGGCAGTGCAGGTCTAGTGGAAGTGGAAGTCTAGTGGTAATGGATTAAATGACGAATTCGAGGATCAAATCTGGTGAAACTTCATGTGTTCAGTCGGACCACATCTCCCCATAATTCAGTCGGACCACGTCTCCCAACAATTCAGTCGGACCACATCTCCCCACAATTCAGTTGTTCCACGTATCCCCATAATTCAGTTGGTCCACTTCTCCTCACAATTCAGTTGGTCCACGTATCCCAACAATTCAATTGGTCCACTTCTCCTCACAATTCAGTTGGTTCACTTCTCCTCACAATTCAGTTGGTCCACGTATCCCCACAATTCAGTTGGTCCACTTCTCCTCACAATTCAGTTGGTCCACGTATCCCCACAATTCAGTTGGTCCACTTCTCCTCACAATTCAGTTGGTCCACTTCTCCTCACAATTCAGTTGGTCCACTTCTCCTCACAATTCAGTTGGTCCACGTATCCCCACAATTCAGTTGGACCACGTATCCCCACAATTCAGTTGGTCCACTTCTCCTCACAATTCAGTTGGTCCACTTCTCCTCACTATTCAGTTGGTCCACGTATCCCCACAATTCAGTTGGTCCACTTCTCCTCACAATTCAGTTGGTCCACTTCTCCTCACAATTCAGTTGGTCCACTTCTCCTCACAATTCAGTTGGTCCACGTATCCCTCAATTCAGTTGGTCCACTTCTCCTCACAATTCAGTTGGTCCACGTATCCCCACAATTCAGTTGGTCTACTTCTCCTCACAATTCAGTTGGTCCACGTATCCCCACAATTCAGTTGGTCCACGTATCCCCACAATTCAGTTGGTCCACTTCTACTCACAATTCAGTTGGTCCACTTCTCCTCACAATTCAGTTGGTCCACTTCTCCTCACAATTCAGTTGGTCCACGTATCCCCACAATTCAGTTGGTCCACTTCTCCTCACAATTCAGTTGGTCCACGTATCCCCACAATTCAGTTGGTCCACTTCTCCTCACAATTCAGTTGGTCCACGTATCCCCACAATTCAGTTGGTCCACGTATCCCCACAATTCAGTTGGTCCACTTCTCCTCACAATTCAGTTGGTCCGCTTCTCCTCACAATTCAGTTTGTCCACGTATCCCCACAATTCAGTTGGTCCACGTATCCCCACAATTCAGTTGGTCCACTTCTCCTCACAATTCAGTTGGTCCACGTATCCCCACAATTAAGTTGGTCCACTTCTCCTCACAATTCAGTTGGTCCACTTCTCCTCACAATTCAGTTGGTCCACGTATCCCCACAATTCAGTTGGTCCACTTCTCCTCACAATTCAGTTGGTCCACGTATCCCCACAATTCAGTTGGTCCACTTCTCCTCACAATTCAGTTGGTCCACTTCTCCTCACAATTCAGTTGGTCCACATATCCCCACAATTCAGTTGGTCCACTTCTCCTCACAATTCAGTTGGTCCACGTATCCCCACAATTCAGTTGGTCCACTTCTCCTCACAATTCAGTTGGTCCACTTCTCCTCACAATTCAGTTCGTCCACGTATCCCCACAATTAAGTTGGTCCACTTCTCCTCACAATTCAGTTGGTCCACTTCTCGTCACAATTCAGTTGGTCCACGTATCCCAACAATTCAGTTGGTCCACTTCTCCTCACAATTCAGTTGGTCCACGTATCCCCACAATTCAGTTGGTCCACTTCTCCTCACAATTCAGTTGGTCCACTTCTCCTCACAATTCAGTTGGTCCACATATCCCCACAATTCAGTTGGTCCACTTCTCCTCACAATTCAGTTGGTCCACGTATCCCCACAATTCAGTTGGTCCACTTCTCCTCACAATTCAGTTGGTCCACTTCTCCTCACAATTCAGTTGGTCCACTTCTCCTCACAATTCAGTTGGTCCACTTCTCCTCACAATTCAGTTGGTCCACTTCTCCTCACAGTTCAGTTGGTCCACGTATCCCCACAATTCAGTTGGTCCACTTCTCCTCACAATTCAGTTGGTCCACTTCTCCTAACAATTCAGTTGGTCCACTTCTCCTCACAATTCAGTTGGTCCACTTCTCCCCACAATTCAGTTGGTCCACTTCTCCTCACAGTTCAGTTGGTCCACTTCTCCTCACAATTCAGTTGGTCCACGTATCCCCACAATTCATTTGGTCCACGTATCCCCACAATTCAGTTGGTCCACTTCTCCTCACAGTTCAGTTGGTCCACGTATCCCCACAATTCAGTTGGTCCACGTATCCCCACAATTCAGTTGGTCCACGTATCCCCACAATTCAGTTGGTCCACTTCTCCTCACAGTTCAGTTGGTCCACGTATCCCCACAATTCAGTTGGTCCACGTATCCCCACAATTCAGTTGGTCCACTTCTCCTCACAATTCAGTTGGTCCACTTCTCCTCACAATTCAGTTGGTCCACTTCTCCTCACAGTTCAGATGGTCCACGTATCCCCACAATTCAGTTGGTCCACGTATCCCCACAATTCAGTTGGTCCACGTATCCCCACAATTCAGTTGGTCCACGTATCCCCACAATTCAGTTGGTCCACTTCTCCTCACAGTTCAGTTGGTCCACGTATCCCCACAATTCCATTGGTCCACGTATCCCCACAATTCAGTTGGTCCACTTCTCCTCACAATTCAGTTGGTCCACTTCTCCTCACAATTCAGTTGGTCCACTTCTCCTCACAGTTCAGTTGGTCCACTTCTCCTCACAGTTGAGTTGGTCCACGTCACCCCACAATCCAGTCTTGTTCACAAAAATGTGCTATAAGTTATTCTCATTAACATGTGTGTGTAAGTTATGGCAACTACAAAAAGTGTTTATTTGATGAATTTCTTTTGTTTTTTCACTCTGTCATTCTGTTTACATTTGTTATAACTGACACATGTCATAATATACAGAGACACTAAGTTAGAGCATGGTAGAATTGTTCAATATCACTATCTTGTGTGTCTATGTCTAATGTCATGTGTCTATGTCTAATGTCAATGTGTGCTTACCATTGTGTATCTGTGTGTGTCCCAGTGTGTATGGGACTGGGATCCTATGTCTCCGTGTGTCTGTGACAGTGTCTATTTGTGTCTGCAAGTTTATCTCGTGTATGTGTATTTGTGACTGTTTCTTTTCTAGTGAGCAATATACAAGACATACTTAGCTTTGTACTTTTCGCTAAAGTGAATACACAGTTCTACATGTATATTACAAAGACTTTATTTCTTTCTTCTTACAGCTGTACAGCGTGGCAGAATTCCACCGACACAACACCCCTTTCACGGACAGATGGCTTTTCACAACGGTGACCCTCTCAACGGACACACTTATTTATCCAGTTTTATCTCCATGTTGTTAAGGGCGGAACCGTATCCCACCTCCAGATTTGGAAACTGTATGCAACAACCAAACATCATGGGCATTGAAAATATTTGTGAACTGGCGGCTCGACTATTGTTTTCAGCTGTTGAGTGGGCCAGGAATATCCCATTTTTTCCAGACCTTCAAGTCACAGATCAAGTGGCATTACTGCGTCTGGGCTGGTCTGAACTGTTTGTATTGAATGCCGCTCAATGTTCTATGCCCCTTCATGTGGCACCACTCCTGGCCGCGGCTGGACTTCACGCCAGCCCCATGGCTGCAGAGAGGGTGGTTGCATTTATGGACCATATACGTATATTCCAAGAACAAGTGGAGAAATTGAAGGCATTGCATGTAGATTCAGCAGAATACAGCTGTCTTAAGGCCATAGCCCTATTCTCATCAGGTAAGTCTACAATACATGAAGTATTAGAACCACACATATCACTTAAACTGGAGTCTCTAGTCTTTTTACTAATAGAAAAGTAAGAAGAAAGTTATCCATGGCTTTTATTTTTAGTTACGTCAAACCTCAATCTTCGTCCATGTTGATTTTCGTCTTTATCGTATTCGTCATATTGTTTTCAATTTTATCGATATTCGTGCAAACTGCCACGTGGGTCAGTCAGTACCACGTGATCAACTCTTGGTTACTTCTATTTTAAAACCGGAAGAGTCTTCTGGCTCTTTAGTCCCGAGCGTAACTTGGGGGGGGGGGCACACTAAGGTCCTGTCTGAGACTAGCCACCTCACGGCACGCCGATAAGGCGTGTTGCGCAACATGGGGCATAGGCTACGGACGCTACGGTCTCCGCAGACACATGCACTGCACTACCTTTACCTAACTGCAGAATTCCTCTCGGATCATTAGCGCACTGTCGCTCGGTACCACAAATACCATACTATAGGTATGGACACCATCCAGCCACCAGGGCAGGTTTGAGACGGACTGCTGTGCACATTGCTTCCTTTTCACCGACGCTCGGGGCCTTTCGGTGGTGCAATACATCTGACGAGCTCAAATACCAGACTGGACATCCAGGCACCAGGCTTGGCGAGTCGAGCAGTTGTGCGCATTTTTTCATCTCCTCTATGCAATGAACTCTCGCACGCACAGTAAGGGCTGTCCCCCATGTGTTAGCCCATCAGTAACTCTTAATAGAGGGGGGGGGGGGGCAGGGGGGGAGCGGCTGTGCTTTCGGGTGGCGTTTTGAAGATCCTGGGTTCGAATCCGGTGAAGGCTAGGATTTGTTTTCGGGTCTGGAGGGTATCCATGGGTCTACCCAGCTCTGATGGGTACCTGACTTTAGTTAGGGTAAAGTAAAGGCGGCTGGGCATTGTGCTGGCCACAAAATCCCCTATAGTATGTCGCGGCAACAGAAACTGGTGAACTCTGCTTCACCGACCCCATGGATCATGGTCCGGCGGGATACTTAACTTTTTTTTTTACTCTTAATTAGAGCGTATTGGTGGTGTATACACTTCGTATTGGTGGTGTATACACTTCGTATTGGTGGTGTATACACTTCGTATTGGTGGTGTATACACTTCGTATTGGTGGTGTATACACTTCGTATTGGTGGTTTATACACTTCGTATTGGTGGTTTATACACTTCGTATTGGTGGTTTATACACTTCGTATTGGTGGTTTATACACTTCGTATTGGTGGTTTATACACTTCGTATTGGTGGTTTATACACTTCGTATTGGTGGTTTATACACTTCGTATTGGTGGTTTATACACTTCGTATTGGTGGTTTATACACTTCGTATTGGTGGTTTATACACTTCGCCAGCTTCAAAGCTGGCAGGTATTAAAAAAAAAAACATTTTGTGAACAAATATTGTTTTTCTTTTTTTCGCGTTTCAAAATTCTATTTGAAATTTTATTTACTTGTCGGCCTGTACGTAGACTTACAGTGCGAGTAACTCGATTTCATAACGCTCATAACTAAGTATCGGGTTAATATATCAATACGTATTAAAAATGTATTTACGATTAATTGTATATCAATTTTGATGTTCCAAATTGTGTGACCGGCGTAATTCATGTGTGGATACAGAATAAATCATTTATACTTAGTTCCTTTTGGGAATATTCTTTTAATATTCGCCTTTTTATCTATTCATCCTTCCCTTGGGAAAAGATAAATGGCGAATAAGTGAAGTTCCACTGTAGATAAAAAATGTAATTGGTATGTTTCCACTTGTCCGTGTAGCAGCATTCTTCTATTGAAAACACATTCAAGAGAATCCTATTCTAGATCTAGAGTGTTGAGTGAAGTACTAAGTATGTGAGTGACGTAGGAGTCACCTATGTTTAGCTGACCTTATATTGGCATAGCTTTCATATAGTCTGCTTTTGTTTTTCTCCTACGTATTATTAGGAAAGTCATGACTTCACTTTGACTTGATCGTCATCACAGATTAATTCTAGCATTTTACAGACATTTCTTAGCAAAATTTTCAGCCAATGAGAAAACGCCCCGCGTACTAAAGGAAAAAAAAAAAAAAAAAAAAAAAAAAAAAATCTATATTTCGTGGTCGACGTCATAATTTAAAAAAAAAAACTTGTCTGTGACACGTACACTTCCGTTCTTCAGATCACGACCTTTGACCTCTCCTAGAAATCCAAGGAAAAAAAAAAGAAGTGGCGGGTGCAGCAGACGATCTCGCACCAAAGTTGATCACCAAGTTTTCTTCAGAGGCTGTGTAAGGGGTAGGGCTGGGTGGAATGAAATCAATGTATAATTCTATGTTGATGTTGAAATGTGAATATCTTCTTTGATGATTTCAATAGTGTCTAGATGACATAGACAAATATTTTCTATAATAGTATCTAGAATAGATGACATAGAAAAATATTTTCTACAATAGTATCTAGATGACATAGAAAAATATTTTCTACAATAGTATCTAGATGACATACAAAATACACTAAATACAAAAGTATTTAGATGACAGAAAAATACTTTCTACAATAATATCTAGATGACATACAAAATAGACTAAATGCACCAGTATTTAGATGACTTACAAAATAGACTAGATACAAAAGTATCTAGATGACATTAAAAATACACTCCATACAACAATATCTACATGACATAGAAAATATACTCTATACCAGAGGTTGGCAACCTATGAAACGCGTGCCAGGCTTGGCGTGCCGATGGACTTTCAATGGCGCGTGGCAGTGGCCTTTTAAGTCAATTCAAGCCTTTTCTACAATAAATTTCGCGTTACAGTGGGATCACTTTTAGACTGTTTACACGCTGAATGAATTAGAAATCATACTGTGGCACACTAGTATCAATAGGTTGCCGACCCCTGCTCTATACACTAGTAGCCCCCTGCTCTATACACTAGTAGCCGCCTGCTCTATACACTAGTAGCCCCCTGCTCTATACACCAGTAGCCCCCTGCTCTATACACTAGTAGCCCCCTGCTCTATACACTAGTAGCCCCCTGCTCTATACACTAGTAGCCCCCTGCTCTATACACTAGTAGCCCCCTGCTCTATACACTAGTAGCCCCCTGCTCTATACACTAGTAGCCCCCTGCTCTATACACTAGTAGCCCCCTGCTCTATACACTAGTAGCCCCCTGCTCTATACACTAGTAGCCCCCTGCTCTATACACTAGTAGCCCCCTGCTCTATACACTAGTAGCCCCTTGCTCTATACACTAGTAGCCCCCTGCTCTATACACTAGTAGCCCCCTGCTCTATACACTAGTAGCCCCCTGCTCTATACACTAGTAGCCCCCTGCTCTATACACTAGTAGCCCCCTGCTCTATACACTAGTAGCCCCCTGCTCTATACACTAGTAGCCCCCTGCTCTATACACTAGTAGCCCCCTGCTCTATACAATAGTAGCCCCCTGCTCTATACACTAGTAGCCCCCTGCTCTATACACTAGTAGCCCCCTGCTCTATACACTAGTAGCCCCCTGCTCTATACACTAGTAGCCCCCTGCTCTATACACTAGTAGCCCCCTGCTCTATACACTAGTAGCCCCCTGCTCTATACACTAGTAGCCCCCTGCTCTATACACTAGTAGCCCCCTGCTCTATACACTAGTAGCCCCCTGCTCTATACACTAGTAGCCCCCTGCTCTATACACTAGTAGCCCCCTGCTCTATACACTAGTAGCCCCCTGCTCTATACACTAGCAGCCCCCTGCTCTATACACTAGCAGCCCCCTGCTCTATACACTAGTAGCCCCCTGCTCTATACACTAGTAGCCCCCTGCTCTATACACTAGTAGCCCCCTGCTCTATACACTAGTAGCCCCCTGCTCTATACACTAGTAGCCCCCTGCTCTATACACTAGTAGCCCCCTGCTCTATACACTAGTAGCCCCCTGCTCTATACACTAGTAGCCCCCTGCTCTATACACTAGTAGCCCCCTGCTCTATACACTAGTAGCCCCCTGCTCTATACACTAGTAGCCCCCTGCTCTATACACTAGTAGCCCCCTGCTCTATACACTAGTAGCCCCCTGCTCTATACACTAGTAGCCCCCTGCTCTATACACTAGTAGCCCCCTGCTCTATACACTAGCAGCCCCCTGCTCTATACACTAGTAGCCCCCTGCTCTATACACTAGTAGCCCCCTGCTCTATACACTAGTAGCCCCCTGCTCTATACACTAGTAGCCCCCTGCTCTATACACTAGTAGCCCCCTGCTCTATACACTAGTAGCCCCCTGCTCTATACACTAGTAGCCCCCTGCTCTATACACTAGTAGCCCCCTGCTCTATACACTAGTAGCCCCCTGCTCTATACACTAGTAGCCCCCTGCTCTATACACTAGTAGCCCCCTGCTCTATACACTAGTAGCCCCCTGCTCTATACACTAGTAGCCCCCTGCTCTATACACTAGTAGCCCCCTGCTCTATACACTAGTAGCCCCCTGCTCTATACACTAGTAGCCTACTATAATAACTGTGTCATTCTTTTCTTTACCTGATATAACTTTAGACAATGTGTTCTCCCCCCCCCCCCCCCCTTCTCGGCGGACTGGAAACAAACAATTATTCACACAATCTGACACTATTTCATTTCTTTCTTTATTCTGTGAATACAAATGTTTATTGACAGAATAGACTCACGGCTGAAGGACGAATGTTAAAGGATTTATAACAAAATAAACATTAAAAGACTGTTGCTACATGCACTATTTCCCTTTTCATTGCACTATTTCCATTTTCATTGCACTATTTCCCTTTTCATTGCACTATTTCCCTTTTCATTGCACTATTTCCCTTTTCATTGCACTATTTTCCTTTTTATTGCCCTATTTTCCTTTTCATTGCACTATTTCCCTTTTCATTGCACTATTTTCCTTTTCATTGCACTATTTCCCTTTTCATTGCACTATTTTCCTTTTCATTGCACTATTTTCCTTTTTATTGCCCTATTTTCCTTTTCATTGCACTATTTTCCTTTTCATTGCACTATTTCCCTTTTCATTGCACTATTCGCCCCCAGTTAGACCCTCCCCTCCCTCCCTCCCTAAGTTGCACTCTAAGCGCCCCTTCTCTTTCCACTTACCCTGCGATCCTGGCTACGCCACTGCTAATTGTGTACAGCCTATAAATAGTTTGGTCAATATGTTTATAAATATCTAATTTACATTTGATACTTTTTAACATGATTTGTCAAGTTGTGTGTGTGTGTTTGTGAACATTGTAGACACACGAGTGTATTCACAAGGACGTCATTAAACTGAATGGAGAAAAAAAAACTTATTTCCAGGTTGAAATTTGTTCATTTCGTTTTACTGGGGAATTCACTTGGTAAAGCAAAAGACAAATTTAATGTGTTAGCAGTAGATACTAGCGTATTATCTTATGCTCTTAGTTGTATTTAAATGTATTACTTAAGAAAAGTAAATCTACACTCTATTCTCATTGATGTGGTTGGTTGGCGATGCTTAGCCTACAAAATACGTAAATTGTATAACTATATTGAACAGCTTATATATTGTTATATGTGTAATAATGTGTATAGCATGTAATAATAGTTTCTATATTGGATTCTATATTGTCTTGCTAGTTAATGTAGAGTTGTTTATTTGCATTTGATTTTGGTGCAGAGAGTATGTGTTTTAATTGAGAGACAACTTGATGGTAGTCTCTACGAGTTACTAGTAAGCCTATTCTTTGGCATTCGGAAAGCTTCGGGAAATTCCATTTCTAGTAGGCCTACTTTCTGCACCAAAATCTATATAAGCGTATTAGTGCGGTTGATTTGATTTCTGCTTAGCTACCAGTGAAGTTTAATGTTTATATTGCACATTAGTTCAATCATAAAATTCTACATTTGAACATACATCGAGTAACTTGGGTTATTAGTATAGTGAACATGAACCTTGACAGACAAAAGAGAACCCGACGATTTTTAACAATGTACAGTCTATAAATGTACAGTCTGTAAATCTATAAATGTACAGTCTAAAAATGTACCGTCCAAAAATGTACTGTCTATAAATGTACAGTCTATAAATGTATTGTCTAAAAATGTACCGTCTATAAATGTAGGCCTACCGTCTGTAAATTATAAATGCACAGTCTATAAATGTACATTCTATATAAATGTAGAGTAGAGAGTATAGGCCTATACATGTATGCCTACAATCTATAAATGTAGGCTACAGTTTATAAATGTACATATTATAGGCCTATATGTCACTGGCGGTGTAAAGTTCTATTATTAATAACTAGTAACAAAGAGATGGCTCCATTGACCAATGCACGATGTATGTCCACAAAATGACCAGCAAATCTCCAGTTCAAGATCGTGAGTGGGCTGGTCAATCCAGTCATGTTGAGAGATATGCATGATCAGCTTAGCCAAATATTTCCCCCCTCGCTCGCTTTCACTGGCCGGCTGGGCACTGCCCAATTCATTGATCCACTCACTGCGGGTTGGCCCCGCCCCTTACTGACCCTAGGGTGGGACTTGTACTGTTGTGGCATGACCCTCTGACCCAAAGCTATAGGCTACGAAACATCGATAATCAAGACAGTTCAGTTATCCTTCTATTCAGAAAATATCATTATGATATAAGTAGATGTCTTCTCATAATGATATCATGATACGTGTAGATGTATATTGCCATCAAATCGTTGAAAATATCATGGAGGTTTTACACAATAAAACAATTAGGCCTATACAAATTGAATAAAGACCAAGTGAATGTATGATAATGATTTAATTTGTACTAAATGTGAATTCAATGTTTGTGTAAAGTGTAACAGGCTTATATGATTTGTTCAGACAATGTGAATTTATTATTTGTCCAGACAGTGTGAATTCATGCATTGTCTAGAGATTGTGAATTCATGTTTTGACCTGATACCGTTAACTCATGATTAGTAAAAGGGAATGCATGATTTTTCAAAAGCATTTTTCACCAGCAATTTTCTCCTGATTTGGTAATTGTACAATTGTAATGAAACCTGTCATGAGGTTGCCTTTCTTCATCTCTGCATCGGATGAATCCAATTTGTTGCCATTGGAGTTCTTTAATAAAAGACATTAAGGCCAGAGTCCAGTGTGTATAGTCACGACTGGGCTCTACTTCGTCTTGAAGTCGGACTTGACACTTTGAATGTAGTGCATGCACGAGTGATCACCTGGGGCTGATTGTGGTCATTGTCCAGTTTGTTGGACAGTATCAAATGAAGATCTCACGTTCGCGTCGTCACGGATCGTTTGTTTAACCTGATGATGACCAAAGGACTGTGGATGCTGGACAACATCGTAGAATGGGAGGGGGAATTAATTGAAGCTCACGGTTAATGCATTTTGTACATCATTTTTGTGTGTAATGTATTTTGTACATCATTCTTGTGTGTATTGTATTTTGTACATCATTCTTTTGTGTATAGTATTTTGTACATCATTTTTGTGTGTAATGTATTTTGTACATCATTCTTGTGTGTATTATATTTTATACATCATTCTTGTGTGTAGGCCTATTGTATTTTGTACATCATTCTTGTGTGTATTGTATTTTGTACATCATTCTTGTGTGAATTGTATTTTGTACATCATTCTTGTATGTAGGCCTATTGTATTTTGTACATCATTCTTGTGTGTATGCCTATTGTATTTTGTACATCATTCTTGTGTGTATTGTATTTTGTACATCATTCTTGTGTGTAGGCCTATTGTATTTTGTACATCATTCTTGTGTGTATTGTGCTTTGTACATCTTTCTTTTGTGTATTGTGTTTTGTACATCATGTTATGTGTCTCGACTCTAACTTGGGTGATTTTTTTAAAATATTATTTACCGTGTTACAAAAAGACGAAAATAATACAATGTTAAATTCATACACCATCTTTAATCATCTTTAATGTGTACATTTTCACTAAAGATATTTAAACTTTTTCACTAAAGATATTTAATGTGTACACTTCCGCTAGGTAGCTTTTTAATGTAGGCCTAAGCGCTTCCACTAAAACGCTTAATGTATACATTCCATCTAAGACTTTATTACTACTCATCCACTAATGATTTGTAATGTATTGTCTACCACTTACAGTGGTTATTAATATTTGTATAGAAGCATACACCAGATTGAAAGAATTGCAGGTGTGTACCGGTCATAAAGTCTGAGTAACGCCCTTTTCCACACGGGACCAGCAGCAAACATTGAAGGTGCCATGTTTCTGTTGCCCAGATCTGTAACTCATCTCCTCCCACCCACCCCCTCTCTGTGTTAGTGTGGGAGGCAGGTAGAAGAACTAACACCTCCGAAAGATTTGTGTGGCTGAGGGGGAGAGGGGGGAGGACCGGAAGTGTGCATCCTTTTCACCTCGCCTGCTCAATTTTAATTTTTTCCCTTTTTTCTTGTTTGTTTGAAGGTTTTGGGAGATGTCATGATGGCGCCAAATGTTAATTCATAAAAACTGCTGGTACACACTAGCAAACACACTTTACATTCAGTTGAGTCAGGAAGTGACGTAAGCCACAAGCTTTTCCTTTCTTCCATCCCAATAAGTTTGTGGCTTCATGCTTGTGTCAGACTAGGTCATAGGTCATAATACTGACCTGTAGTTACTCATAGACTAGGTCATAGGTCATAATACTGACCTTTAGTTACTCATAGACTAGGTCATAGGTCATAATACTGACCTGTAGTCACTCATAGACTAGGTCATAGGTCATAATACTGACCTGTAGTCACTCATAGACTAGGTCATAGGTCATAATACTGACATGTAGTTACTCATAGACTAGGTCATAGGTCATAATACTGACCTGTAGTCACTCATAGACTTGGTCATAGGTCATACTACTGACCTGTAGTCACTTATAGACTAGGTCATAGGTCATAATACTGACCTGTAGTCACTCATAGACTAGGTCATATGGCATAATACTGACCTGTAGTTACTCATAGACTTGGTCATTGGTCATAATACTGACCTGTAGTCCTGTAGTCACTCATAGACTAGGTCGTAGGTCATAATACTGACCTTTATTTACTCATAGACTTGGTAATAGGTCATAATACTGACCTGTAGTTACTCACAGACTTGGTCATTGGTCATAATACTGACCTGTAGTCACTCATAGACACGTTTTACGAAGTGTAATAACAAGATACTTGGATTAGTTCTACATGATGATTGCGTTCTTGTTGTTTGTATTTAAATGAGTACATTGAAACTGATTGTGTTGTAACAAGATTGATAAGACGGTGTCATCTGTAAGAGACATACAGTAAAACCCTGCTGTTATCATGTATTACATCTTGTACGACTTACTCATTATTTAAAGTTGATATAGAATATATAGACTATGTAGACAACTCATTATGGAAATTTGGTAGAGAAAATATAATCTAGACTATGAACAACTTATTATGGAACGTTGGTTGAGAAAATATAGACTATGTACAACTCATTATGGAAAGTTGGTTGAGAAAATATAGACTATGTAGGCCTACAACTCATTATGGAAAGTTGGTTGAGAAAATATAGACTATGTACAACTCATTATGGAAAGTTGGTTGAGAAGATATAGACTATGTACAACTTATTATGGAAAGTTGGTTGAGAAAATATAGACTATGTACAACTTATTATGGAAAGTTGGTTGAGAAAATATAGACTATGTACAACTCATTATGTAAAGTTGGTAAATAAAATATAGAATATGTGCAACTCATTATGGAAAGTTGGTTGAGAAAATATAGACTATGTACAACTCATTATGGAAAGTTGGTTGAGAAGATATAGACTATGTACAACTCATTATGGAAAGTTGGTTGAGAAAATATAGACTATGTACAACTCATTATGTAAAGTTGGTAGATAAACTATTTCTGTATTTACAAGCATGGACGTGTAGACGATGACAGGGTGAAAACAGTTTCCTGGTTCCTTACGTTAAACTTGAAGACTTCCAACCAGCATCGTTTTCCCCCCTTTACCTGTTCATTGCAGGCAGCCACCCAGTAACGGAAGGTCAGAGTTCAGCCCCCGGGTCACACGGTATTGTAGAGGTTGCGAATCTGAGCCTTGTTGCGCCACATGCGGTATTACAGGCACAGCGTCGAGTGCGCAGCTGTTAAACTGGTGTTGTCACTGGGTCATATCCGGAGATCGTCTAACTCCACCCTCCCCCTCCCCTTCTCCCCCCTCCCCCTCCCCCAACAGCAGAGAGTCAAGTAGACTGATAGGGGCTATAACTCCACAGCCAAACGGTGACTGGGGGGAGAATGTTAGGTTAATTTGTCGTGACATTTCCCATTTTCTTCATGTGATCTCCAACAGGAAAACCGAGAACATTCTAGAAATTACCATTGAAATATCTGTGTAGCTATAGCACGACGTCTGCTATAGACATACATAGCTATCTGCAACCTTTGTTCATGTTTCATCACACTACAATACATGCTTTCAAAGAATGTTCCCTGTCTACCACAGTGTTTACTTAGTGAAGAAACCTACACAAATATATCGTAGTAAACAGAGATTTAATATAGCTGTACACAGTTTTAGTCTAAAGTTTAAAACTATGCATCCAGAGTTGAAGCTCATTAAAGCCAACTGTGAAATAGACTTGTCATTAGTATTTGTCACAGACTTGTTTTAGTATTTGTCACAGACTTGTCGTTAGTATTTAAATTTGTCATAGACTTGTCATTAGTTGGCCCTATTTCTCAGACTTGTCATTAGTATTTGTCACAGACTTGTCATAAGTATTTGTCATAGACTTGTCATTAGTATTTCTCGTTGACTTTTCATTAGTATTTTATTTAGCCTTGTCATTAGTATATATCATAGACTTGTCATTAGTATTTGCCATACACTTTTTATTAATATTTGCAATACAAAAAGATTCCCAATTTGAGCCTTAGAATAAGTTAGCCAACTATTATTCTGTCAGAAGAGGCGTTTATTTCTAAAAAATACAGGGAGGGGTGCAAAAGTAGGTATACAGTGATAATAGTGACTAATTTCACTACTTACATACTTCAACATCTGTGGTATGTATATTTGGGAGTGGGCTATACATAAATTGAGGACCGTTGTTGGCCAGATCTAGTTACGTCAGCACACAGGGTGAAGATAGTCAAAGGTTATCATAAAAGCACATTCACGGTGCACGTCTGTAATCTGACCTTCTGTGACCTCTGCCGTGATAACATTCATGTCAGGAGGGAAAACACCAGGTTCAAGAAAGTCGCCTCCCTTACAGGAAGTAAATAGGTGTGTAACTGTTTGGCTAAAACACAACTGGCCGTTATAGTGGGAGAAGCGCGCGAAAGAGAAGGGTGTGTGAGAGAGAAGGGTTGTAAGAGAGAAGGGTGTGTGAGAGAGAAGGGTTGTGAGAGAAAAGGGTGTGTGAGAGAAGCGTGTGAAAGAGAAGCATGTGAAAGAGAAGGGTGTGTGAGAGAAGCGTGTGAAAGAGAAGCATGTGAAAAGAGAAGGGTGTGTGAGAGAAGCGTGTGAAAGAGAAGGGTGTGTGAGAGAAGGGTGTGTGAGAGAAGCGTGTGAAAGAGAAGCATGTGAAAGAGAAGGGTGTGTGAGAGAAGGGTGTGTGAGAGAGAAGGGTGTTTGAGTAAGAAGGGTTGTGAGAAAGAAGGGTGTGTGAGAGAGACGGTTGTGTGAGAGAAGGGTGTGTGAGAGAGACGGTTGTGTGAGAGAAGGGTGTGTGAGAGAAAAGGATGTGTGAGAGAAGCGTGTGAAAGAAAAACATGTGAAAAAGAAGGGTGTGTGAGAGAAGCGTGTGAAAGAGAAGGGTGTGTGAGAGAAGGGTGTGTGAGAGAAGCGTGTGAAAGAGAAGCATGTGAAAGAGAAGCATGTGAAAGAGGAGGGTGTGTTAGGGAAGGGTTTGTGAGAGAAGGGTGTTTAAAAGAAAAGGGAGTTTGAGAGAGAAGGGTGTGTGAGAGAAGGGTGTGTGAGAGAAGGGTGTGTGAGAGAGAATGGTGTGTGAAAGAGAAGGGTGTGTAAGAGAGAAAGCTATCGACGGGGAAAGCAATATTTAATAGATTGTTTATATAACAATAAATCTTACCCAGTGGACAATTCAATAGGCAAACAGCGTGGACTTGTGTATGGCCTTTATAAGGACATTATAAGGAGGCCAGCAAGAGTTAAAAATGCAATATGAAAGCAAAATCCCCATGTCTATAGACTAAATGTATTCAAAGAGTCACTAACATGGCGAAGGTCACTAGGGGTGTGGTGCAATGGGGGGGGGGGGCGGTTACGGTGGTTGGTGCTGTTGACAGACCTTGTTACAAATGTGTCAACACTAGCAGTCCCCCGGCGTGTAACTCTCTACGTGTGTGTGTGAATACGACACACCGAGGTTTGGTAACAAAAGATTTACACTCCAGAAGTGTATGGAATTTCAAGTGACAAGAAACTGTCGTCTTTATGCCGCACTCAGACGTGTAGGTCGCTGATCCATGGAGATCTTACTGACCTACATGTAATCTGTGCAGACGATACGTTGTGTCAACCTGGCTATCGCGCTGGGACTTTTTTTTTGTCTGTCTACACTTGTAACAAAGTTATCTTTGCACAAATCTCATTCTAACAATCTTCACAGTTTAGTTATCGTTTCATTCATTGTTATATTGAGTAAATAGCCTCTTCCTTAAACGTCATTTAGTCTGGTTTTTCTGTTCTTACTTCTCTATTTGAAATGACAATGTCAGATGCCATGGGTTTTGTTGTGAAGGTTAGTGCTTTCCACATGTAACTAGGTACTCCGGGTGAAGGAGGACATGCACTAAGGGCAAACAACTCTGTGTACAATTGTGAGAAATCGTTTAACTCCCTTCCATAATGTGTTTTATTGTAACTAATTGGAGAATGGAAGAGGAATGTCTAAAAGCATGTTGAAAGACACGCGGTTATGTTTAGTGCGCACTCGCTAAAATGTGATAACAATTACTTCTTTAATATCACTAGTAACATGCTAACATTTCTCCAGCTCTGTCAATAAAAAATAAACTGTTTTCAATCCATCCTTTAATTACACATAAAGGCCTTTACAATAGGATACATAGGGAATATAGGCCTATATCTATACTATGCCACTGATAATAGTTTACTATGTGATCAATCATAAATATATCATACATGTCACATGATCAACATAAATATATCATACATGTCACATGATCAACATAAAATATGTCGTCTGAACTGTCTTGTAATGACACATACATTATTATGTGTTGGCCGTCAATATGACATGTCTAATGACAACTCTACAACCTGTCTTGTGATCCCTGTATGACAGGTCTTATGATGACATCTTTAGATGACATGTCTTGTGATGAAAGCAAGGAGAACTCTGTCTTGTTGTTTTCGTATTTGTCTTATCTAGTGATAACTTGTCTTATTCTTTACACATTATTTTAAACACCTAATTCTAACCTACACTTTATTCGATATAAATTATTAGCTATAAATATTGTAAATGAAAAACTAGCTATTTCGGAATAACTAATTGATGGTGCATTACCATGGCATTGAGAAAACACTGCCAGACATGCTATTTTTAGCATGAGCTGACGTGGTCTTACGCTGAGCGTTATGTTAATCTCGTCTTTTCTTCTTCATCTTGAAATAGTTTAGCTGTTGAGAATACGTCTATAGCATCACCAAGTACTATTGGTTAATTATTGAACTATTGATGCTCGTGCCATCCCAAAGAGTCAGGAGGGCAGACATCCAATGTTTGTTGAAACAGGTCATATTTGATTTAGCTCAGCACAAAGAACATCTTGGGGAACTCGAGTGCTGTAACATGTGCCTTCAGTCCGGTAATTAGCCAGTGACTAGCTAGTGTGGACTGTAAAATATTTGACTTAGCCGCTGTTTGATTTTCCCTCAACTGTCCACTTAGCAGTCTCTTCTTTAGTTTTGACCAGTACATAAGACGCTTTGAAGACATTTGCTGTTGGTGTTATGAAGACCTTCTCAGTTGGTGTTTTGAAGACCTTTACTGTTTGTGTTTTGAAGACCTTTACTGTTTGTGTTTTGAAGACCTTTACTGTTGTTGTTTTGAAGTACTTCACAGTTTGTGTTTTGAAGACCTTTACAGTTTGTGTTTTGAAGACCTTTACAGATGGTATTTTGAATACACTTACAGTTGGTGTTATGAAGACCTTTACAGTTTGTGTTTTGAAGACCTTTACTGTTGTTGTTTTGAAGTACTTCACAGTTTGTGTTTTGAAGACCTTTACAGTTTGTGTTTTGAAGACCTTTACAGATGGTATTTTGAATACACTTACAGTTGGTGTTATGAAGACCTTTACAGTTTGTGTTTTGAAGACCTTTACTGTTGTTGTTTTTAAGTACTTCACAGTTTGTGTTTTGAAGACCTTTAATGTTTAGTGTTTTGAAGACCTTTACTGTTGTTGTTTTGAAGTACTTCACAGTTTGTGTTTTAAAGACCTTTACAGTTTGTGTTTTGAAGACCTTTACAGATGGTATTTTGAATACACTTACAGTTGGTGTTATGAAGACCTTTACAGTTTGTGTTTTGAAGACCTTTACATATGGTGTTTTGAAGACCTTAACTGTTGGTGTTTTGAAGACATTTACTGTTGGTGTTTAGAATACCTTTACAGTTCGTGTTATGAAGACCTTTACAGGTCATTGTGTACATCTGATTCTAAATCTCACTGTGTACATGTGATTCTAAATCTCACTGTGTACATCTGATTCTAAATCTCACTGTGTGGATCTGATTATAAATCCCATTGTGTACATCTGATTCTAAATCTCACTGTGTACATCTGATTATAAATCCCATTGTGTACATCTGATTCTAAATCTCACTGTGTACATCTGATTCTAAATCTCACTGTGTACATCTGATTCTAAATCTCACTGTGTACATCTGATTCTAAATCTCACTGTGTACATCTGATTCTAAATCTCACTGTGTACATGTGATTCTAAATCTCACTGTGTACATCTGATTCTAAATCTCATTGTGTACATCTGATTCTAAATCTCATTGTGTACATCTGATTCTAAATCTCACTGTGTACATCTGATTCTAAATCTCACTGTGTACATCTGATTCTAAATCTCACTGTGTACATCTGATTCTAAATCTCACTGTGTACATGTAATTCTAAATCTCACTGTGTACATCTGATTCTAAATCTCACTGTGTACATGTGATTCTAAATCTCACTGTGTACATCTGATTCTAAATCTCATTGTGTACATCTGATTCTAAATCTCATTGTGTACATCTGATTCTAAATCTCATTGTGTACATCTGATTCTATATCTCATTGTGTACATCTGATTCTAAATCTCATTGTGTACATCTGATTCTAAATCTCACTGTGTACATGTGATTCTAAATCTCACTGCGTACATCTGATTCTAAATCTCATTGTGTACATCTGATTCTAAATCTCATTGTGTACATCTGATTCTAAATCTCACTGTGTACATCTGATTCTAAATCTCACTGTGTACATCTGATTCTAAATCTCACTGTGTACATCTGATTCTAAATCTCACTGTGTACATGTGATTCTAAATCTCACTGTGTACATCTGATTCTAAATCTCACTGTGTACATGTGATTCTAAATCTCACTGTGTACATCTGATTCTAAATCTCATTGTGTACATCTGATTCTAAATCTCACTGTGTACATCTGATTCTAAATCTCACTGTGTACATGTGATTCTAAATCTCACTGTGTACATCTGATTCTAAATCTCACTGTGTACATCTGATTCTAAATCTCACTGTGTACATCTGATTCTAAATATCATTGTGTGCACCAGAATCTAAATCTCATCGTATAGGCCTACATATAGTTATATAATTGTAAATCTGACTGTGAAATTGACCTTTGTGTGTTCAATATTCTGTTCAATATCTGACGTTGGAATCTAAATTTAACTTTTCTTCCAACAATGACACGTAGCATTCACTAATTGTCTCCTGAAAGAAGTTCAATTGTTTGGCTGAGTGGGTGGCTGTTGGAGTATATGTGTGAATAAGTTCAATTGTTTGGGTGTGTGGGAAGCTGTTGGAGTATATGTGTGAATATGTTCAATTGTTTGGGTGTGTGGGTGGCTGTTGGAGTATATGTGTGAATATGTACAATTGTTTGGGTGGCTGTTGGAGTATATGTGTGAATATGTTCAATTGTTTGGCTGGCTGTTGGAGTATACGTGTGAATATGTTCAATTGTTTGGGTGTGTGGGTGGCTGTTGGAGTATATGTGTGAATATGTTCAATTGTTTGGGTGGCTGTTGGAGTATATGTGTGAATATGTTCAATTGTTTGGGTGGCTGTTGGAGTATATGTGTGAATATGTTCCATTGTTTGGGTGTGTGGGTGGCTGTTGGAGTATATGTGTGAATAAGTTCAATTGTTTGGGTGGCTGTTGGAGTATATGTGTGAATATGTTCAATTGTTTGGCTGGCTGTTGGAGTATATGTGTGAATATGCTCAATTGTTTGGGTGGCTGTTGGAGTATATGTGTGAATATGTTCCATTGTTTGGGTGTGTGGGTGGCTGTTGGAGTATATGTGTGAATATGTTACATTGCTTGGGTGGCTGTTGGAGTATATGTGTGAATATGTTCAATTGTTTGGGTGTGTGGGTGGCTGTTGGAGTATATGTGTGAATATGTTACATTGCTTGGGTGGCTGTTGGAGTATATGTGTGAATTTGTTCAATTGTTTGGGTGTGTGGGTGGCTGTTGGAGTATGTTTCAATGAGAACGGCTGAGAGACGGGAGGAATGGAGGAGGCTGGTTTACATGTCATCTGTGGCGCCCCAACGGTCTAACAGACTACGGGATATGTAAGATGTAGGGTAGGAAACATAAATGTATCTTGAATCATAAAATCATATTCCTTTTTTAAGATATGACGCTGAATAGTCGGATAAAAAATGTTTCTCTGTTCACAGATGCCTGTGGGTTGTCTGATATAAAATATTTCTCTGTTCCAAGATATGTGTGGATTGTCTGATTTGAAATATTTCTCTATTCACAAATGCCTGCGGATTGTCTGATATAAAAATGTTTCTCTATTCACAGATGCCTGTGGATTGTCTGATATGAACCACATCGAGAGTATTCAAGAAAAATCCCAGTGTGCACTAGAAGAATATGTTCGCAGTCAATATCCCAATCAACCAACAAGGTAAATAAGTAGTTTCTATAAGTAAGCTAGTGTTTCTATAACTATAAGTAAGCTAGAGCTTCTATAATTAACTAGAGTTTCTATAAGTAAGCTAGAGTTTCTAAAAGTAAGCAAGAGTTTCTACAAGTAAGCTAGAGTTTCTATAAGTAAGCTAGAGTTTCTAAAAGTAAGCAAGAGTTTCTATAAGTAAGCTAGAGTTTCTATAAGTAAGCTAGAGTTTCTACAAGTAAGCTAGAGTTTCTATAAGTAAGCTAGAGTTTCTAAAAGTAAGCAAGAGTTTCTATTAATAAGCTAATAATAATATTAATGATCATTTATAGAGCGCTTCTGTCCGTTCTATTAAATTTAGCATGCTCGGTAAGCTAAGTAAGCTAGAGTTTCTATTGAAAAGCTAATGAATCCAAGAAATCGTGTATACAAGATGTTAAGAGTTTCTCTGTGTATTTCAGGTTTGGCAAATTGTTGCTCAGATTACCTTCCCTTAGGACAGTCAGTGCTCAAGTCATTGAACAGTTGTTCTTTGTCCGTCTTGTTGGTAAAACTCCAATTGAAACATTAATTCGGGATATGCTACTTAGTGGAGGCTCTTTTAGTTGGCCTTACATGGCCATCCAGTGACTTAGCCTTACATGGCCATCCAGTGACTTGGCCTTACAAGGCCAACCAGTGAATTGGCCTTACATGGCCAACCAGTGACCTGGCCTGCCATGGCCATCCAGTGACATCCAGCTTGTGTCAGGACATACAGTTTTCATTCTTTGTGAAAACTTGGAGATAAAGTTGGAAAATCTACCAGACCTGACAGAATGAATACACTTGTTAAATTCTAGAGACTTGAGTTGTGCAATAGCTGAACACAGCAAATATTTTCAAGACACAGTTGAACACAGCAAATATTTTCAAGACACAGTTGAACACAGTAGGCTAAATATTTTCACACATTTTAACACAGCAACTATTTTCAAGACACAGTTGAACACAGCAACTATTTTCAATACACAGTTGAACACAGCAAGTATTTTCAAGACACTGCTGAACACAGCAAATATTTTCAAGAGACATTTTCTAAAGAAAAACTTGGATGATCATTTTTGTTGTAAGGTATTAAGTTTATGTACAATATTGACACATCCATACTATCCTGTGTTCTGGGTCAACTCTAGTTCCCAGCAGTCAATATAAAGTTAACTTGTAGTGGACACCATCTTGTTACTTGCTTTTACGGATTTCTTGAAATCAAACGAGCAGCAGATCTACGTATATTATCTGTTCCAACAAACTATTTTGTTAAAGTGCAAGTTTAATGTAAGCTAATTCAGTTTCGTGCCTTTAGAACAATGAACAAGGTTTATAAGCCAAAATAAAATGAATGATCACAACCTAAGGCCGCTATATTTAGGCCGCTACTTTAGTTCACGAATTTTGTCTCGTTAGTTTCATTCTTATATTAAACCTCGCTATATATGGTTGAGTATGACTGTTATGTTGATGCAGAAAATAATCATAAGAAAGTAACATATTTTCAATAGTACATATAGTAGCCTGCATAGAAATGAAGTGTTGAAATAATAATGTGTTTGGACATAAGTTAATTCTATTCCTATAGATCTAGATCTAGAAAAATCTGCTTACTGTATAAGTTATGCAATGGCTGAGCTCACGAATCTATTTATATCAAAACGGTTATTCAATGGACCTATACAGTTGTACACAGTTATTTAAATAGACCACTTAGGGTTGTACACACTTATTTATTTACATGTTTCTGGAAACTTTGATTATTGAAACAAGGTCACAATTAATTTCCATGATTTCCAATGCGATATTGGAGTTTGAGAGATAAACCAGCGGTTTGCAGTTAGTTCATTGGCAGAACTAAAAAATAATTTCGAACTTTTAAAATACCGGTTTATTTATTCATTTCCTAATGCCATAGTATAACTTCCTAGTAATGATTATATGTAAATTATTTGCTCTATTTTATTGAGTGTATTATTTTGTATATATGCCAGTGTACATGAATGTAAACATGTATATAGATAAAGTGAAATTCAAATGTATGTAATTTATGATGAGACATTCAATGCTTTATTTCAAATCTACACAACATATTCTTTCTGACAATTCTAGACTTGACATAGTTTTACTTTCTATTATAAACAAAGTTGCAGAAAGATCTAGATTTAACATTAGCACCATTCTGTTCACAAGTTCTAAAACAACTTTCCAAGTTCCGTCAAATTATTTTCTTGTCTCAGAACCAACTGTCGCCAATGGTAGAGATTAAATAGCATTGTGACATTTAGAACCTACTGTCGCCACTGGTAGAGATTAAATAGCATTGTGACATTTAGAACCTACTATCGCCACTGGTAGAGATTAAATAGCATTGTGACATTTAGAACCTACTGTCGCCACTGGTAGAGATTAAATAGCATTGTGACATTTAGAACCTACTGTCGCCACTGGTAGAGATTAAATAGCATTGTGACATTTAGAACCTACTGTCGCCACTGGTAGAGATTAAATAGCATTGTGACATTTAGAACCTACTGTCGCCACTGGTAGAGATTAAATAGCATTGTGACATATTTCAAAGAAAGTGTTCAGTTGATTCAGGAGATCAACTTGAATCGTGACCTACTTTATATGAATGTGTGACCTGCAGGACAGGAATGAAAGCCTTGTGTCACAAGTTTGTTTACACAAGCTACTGCATACACATGCTGCCTGCATGAGTTCAATATACAAAGGCAGTAAGAAGAAATAGTATGGCCACAATCATGGGTTCAATATGCAAAGTCAGTAAGAAGAAATAGTATGGCCACAATCATGAGTTCAATATACAAAGACAGTAAGAAGAAATAGTATGGCCACAATCATGAGTTCAATATACAAAGGCAGTAAGAAGAAATAGTATGGCCACAATCATGGGTTCAATATACAAAGGCAGTAAGAAGAAATAGTGTGGCCACAATCATGGGTTCAATATACAAAGGCAGTAAGAAGAAATAGTATGGCCACAATCATGGGTTCAATATACAAAGGCAGTAAGAAGAAATAGTATGGCCACAATCATGGGTTCAATATACAAAGGCAGTAAGAAGAAATAGTATGGCCACAATCATGGGTTCAATATACAAAGGCAGTAAGAAGAAATAGTGTGGCCACAATCATGGATTCAATATACAAAGGCAGTAAGAAGAAATAGTATGGCCACAATCATGGGTTCAATATACAAAGGCAGTAAGAAGAAATAGTATGGCCACAATCATGGGTTCAATATACAAAGGCAGTAAGAAGAAATAGTATGGCCACAATCATGGGTTCAATATACAAAGGCAGTAAGAAGAAATAGTGTGGCCACAATCATGTGTTGCCCACTGTTTTTCCACCTTCTCTTCTCTGATTTAGTTACATAGCTATAATAAAGAAGCTTGATATACATCTTCTTTTGTTCTCCGATATGGAATTGGTATATCATATACTATATGGATATACCACAACAGCATGGGAATATTCTCTAAGGACGCTAATACCCTCAGTGTATGTCCAACATGCTATCGTCAAGACACCCATGTCCAAAGTATGTCCTAGATATTCTAGTCAAAAGTTGCTTGTAACTGAATATTTTATCATTAGTTCAATAATTCAATGCATATTGACATTCCAATAGAAATACATCTAAGGTGAAAATTGTGTTCATAGATGGGATGAACTAGTGCTACCGATCAAGATAATGGGATGAACTAGTGCTACCGATCAACATAATGGGATGAACTAGTGCTACCGATCAACATAATGGGATGAACTAGTGCTACCGATCAACATAATGGGATGAACTAATGCTACCGATCAACATAATGGGATGAACTAGTGCTACCGATCAACATAATGGGATGAACTAGTGCTACCGATCAACATAATGGGATGAACTAGTGCTACCGATCAACATAATGGGATGAACTAGTGCTACCGATCAACATAATGGGATGAACTAGTGCTACCGATCAACATAATGGGATGAACTAGTGCTACCGATCAACATAATGGGATGAACTAGTGCTTCTGATGAACACTGTGTTCATGGATGTACTAGTGATACCGATTAGAGCATTATGAACATCATGAACGTTTTTCTCTATATAAATTCAAAATTGAGTATTTAATATTAAAAATACAATAAATCTTTATTTATAACTAACAACCTAATTTTTAAAGACTTTTTTAAAAATGTAGATGTTATTTAAAGACTAAAAAATCATAGTGTAAAGTCATCATTGAATGTATTTTTTTTCATTTCTTCACACCAACGTACACTTATTTACTGGCTTGGATAAAAAGAACAATCCTTGTCTGAAATGTTTAGAAAGTTCTTTTCCCATCCAAGTATGTACTGAGTTGATCAATATATTGTTGTATACATCATTGTTTAATTTAATTGCACTGTTTATAATGTTCATGCATAAATTGATTCTATTTCCATGTTTTGTCTCTATGTTTTAATACTTAAGAAAAATGTTTTCAGGCATTGTGTGGACATACTCTCTACTCAAAATAGTATTCACTTTTTCACACAATCTGGACTTTAATGTTGTTATTTTTCATAATATTTTATTTCAATATTTATTTATTTGTTTGATACATGACAATAGAAAACATTTGTACATGTTTTCACTGTTTTATACCACACACACACAAAAAAAAGTATTTAACTATTTTACACTTAGGGTTACCAGTTGTCCAGACATGTAAGCTTATAACAACATATCCAATGTTACCATCATTGGGACGTCCTTAAAGTGGACGATGTCCGGTATGTTCTGAGTAGGAATCTGGCAACCTTGAAGATCAGTGTCAACAATAAATTTCGAATACACACAAAATGTCACTTAGTACTAACGTATACAGTGTAATTTGTATTATATAAACTATTATATGAACTGTCACAATATGACGATTTGGACTATATGATAGAAATGTGACAGTTGTAAACTAATAAAAACAACATTAAACACGTTCAGTTGTTGAATTATATTTATGTCAATTTATGTCTTTTTGTTCTTTGTTCTCAACTTGAAATTACCGGTATTTATTAACTTGATATTTTATACACCATTAACGTATTCTCCAAAAGAACAAACTCATTGTTATATCGCAATAACTTGAAGGTCAAAGAGTATAGTAGATTTAGTACCTAACATTTAGTCTACTATAACTAGTAGGTCAAATGAAATAGTAGATTTAGTACCTAACATTCAATCTACTATGATTAGTAGGTCAATTGAAATAGTAGATTCAGTACCTAACATTCAATCCACTATAAATAGTAGGTAAGAAGAAATAGTAGATTTTGTACCTACCAATCAAACTACTAGTAGATTTAGTATCTACCAATAACTCTACTTATGTCATTAAATCTTGTTGATGCTGTTGAACCAAACAAAACTAAATAGAAAATTTAGGCAAAATTTCTCTGATGAAATCATCAATAGGTCCTATAAAAATATTCATTAAAAAAAAACAACAACCGCATACACACAGCATTATTGTGGACAAAGCAAAGGAAAGACATTTTTAATAAATTAAAGTATGTGCACATGTAGGAAAATTTAAATAGTGTAGCGTAAATTAATAGTTTGAGCAATCTACATGCTTCAGGTCACAGTTTACCGACGTCATCCAAATTGAAAACTATTTTTTAGATCTTCTTTAAAAGCCGACCCTAATAAATATGATTTTCCAACAAGGTGTAAAACGGCAAAAACGGCAGCGCCAAAACGTCACGTACCGCTTTGAAAGGACTTAGTTAACCTCAACACGATATAGGACTTTGTTTGCTCCAACACAATTTAGGACTGTTTGCTCCATTAGGACATCGGACTTTGTTAGAGCCAAGAGGATATAGGACTTTGTTAAATCCAACTGGATATATGATTTTGTTTGCTCCAACAGGACATAGGACTTTGTTTGCTCCAACACGATATAGGACTTTGTTTGCTCAAACAGGATATAGGGCTTTGTTAGATCCAACAGAATATAGCACTTTGTTTGCTCCGACAGGATATATGGCTTGGTTTTATGCAACAGGATATAGGACTTTGTTTGCTCCAACACGATATAGGACTTTTTTTAGATCCAACAGGATATATGGCTTTGTTAGATCCAATAGGATTTAGGACTTTGTTTGCTCCAACAGGATATAGGACTTTGTTTGCTCCAACAGGATATAGGACTTTGTTTGCTCCAACAGGATATAGGACTTTGTTTACTCCAACAGGATATATGACTTTGTTTGCTCCAACACGATATAGGACTTTGTTTGCTCCAACAGGATATAGGACTTTATTTGCTCCAACACGATTTAAGGCTCTTTTAAATCCAACAGGATATATCACTTTGTTAGCCCTAACAGGATATAGGATTTTTTTCGATCCAAAAGGATTTGAGGCTTGGTTTGTTCCGACAGAATATAGGACTTTGTTAGATCCAACAGGATATAGGACTTTGTTAGATCCAACAGGATATAGGACTTTGTTAGATCCAACAGGATATAGGACTTTGTTAGATCCAACAGGATATAGGATTTTGTTAGATCCAACAGGATATAGGACTTTGTTAGATCCAACAGGATATAGGACTTTGTTAGATCCAACAGGATATAGGACAATGTTAGATCCAACAGGATATAGGACTTTGTTAGATCCAACAGGATATAGGACTTTGTTTGCTCCAACACGATATAGGACTTTGTTTGCTCCAACAGGATATAGGACTTTGTTTGCTCCAACAGGATATAGGACTTTGTTTGCATCAACAGGATATAGGACTTTGTTAGATCCAACAGGATATAGGACTTTGTTTGCTCCAACAGGATATAGGACTTTGTTTGCTCCAACAGGATATTGGAATGTGTTAGATCCAACAGGATATAGGAATTTGTTTGCCCCAACAGGATATAGGACTTTGTTTGCTCCAACACGATATAGGACTTTGTTTGCTCCAACAGGATATAGGACTTTGTTTGCTCCAACAGGATATAGGACTTTGTTTGCATCAACAGGATATAGGACTTTGTTAGATCCAACAGGATATAGGACTTTGTTTGCTCCAACAGGATATAGGACTTTGTTTGCTCCAACAGGATATTGGAATGTGTTAGATCCAACAGGATATAGGAATTTGTTTGCCCCAACAGGATATAGGACTTTGTTTGCTCCAACAGGATATAGGACTTTGTTTGCTCCAACAGAATATATGACTTTGTTAGATCCAACAGGATATAGGACTTTGTTTGCTCCAACAGGATATAGGACTTTGTTTGCTCCAACAGGATATAGGACTTTGTTAGATCCAACACGATATAGGACTTTGTTTGTTTGCTCTAACAGGATATAGGACTTTGTTTGCTCCAACAGGATATAGGACTTTGTTAGATCCAACAGGATATAAGACTTTGTTTGCTCCAACAGGATATAGGACTTTGTTTGTTCCAACAGGATATAGGAATTTGTTAGATCCAAAAGGATTTAAGGCTTGGTTTGTTCCGACAGGATATAGGACTTTGTTAGATCCAACAGGATATAGGACTTTGTTTGCTCCAACAGGATATATGACTTTGTTTGCTCCAACAGGATATATGACTTTGTTTGCTCCAACAGGATATAGGACTTTTTTCGATCCAAAAGGATTTAAGGCTTGGTTTGTTCCAACAGGATATAGGACTTTGTTAGATCCAACAGGATATAGGACTTTGTTAGATCCAACAGGATATAGGACTTTGTTAGATCCAACAGGATATAGGACTTTGTTAGATCCAACAGGATATAGGATTTTGTTAGATCCAACAGGATATAGGACTTTGTTAGATCCAACAGGATATAGGACTTTGTTAGATCCAACAGGATATAGGACAATGTTAGATCCAACAGGATATAGGACTTTGTTAGATCCAACAGGATATAGGACTTTGTTTGCTCCAACACGATATAGGACTTTGTTTGCTCCAACAGGATATAGGACTTTGTTTGCTCCAACAGGATATAGGACTTTGTTTGCATCAACAGGATATAGGACTTTGTTAGATCCAACAGAATATATGACTTTGTTAGATCCAACAGGATATAGGACTTTGTTTGCTCCAACAGGATATAGGACTTTGTTTGCTCCAACAGGATATAGGACTTTGTTAGATCCAACACGATATAGGACTTTGTTTGTTTGCTCTAACAGGATATAGGACTTTGTTTGCTCCAACAGGATATAGGACTTTGTTAGATCCAACAGGATATAAGACTTTGTTTGCTCCAACAGGATATAGGACTTTGTTTGTTCCAACAGGGTATAGGAATTTGTTAGATCCAAAAGGATTTAAGGCTTGGTTTGTTCCGACAGGATATAGGACTTTGTTAGATCCAACAGGATATAGGACTTTGTTTGCTCCAACAGGATATATGACTTTGTTTGCTCCAACAGGATATATGACTTTGTTTGCTCCAACAGGATATAGGACTTTTTTCGATCCAAAAGGATTTAAGGCTTGGTTTGTTCCGACAGGATATAGGACTTTGTTAGATCCAACAGGATATAGGACTTTGTTAGATCCAACAGGATATAGGACTTTGTTAGATCCAACAGGATATAGGACTTTTTTAGATCCAACAGGATATAGGACTTTGTTTGTTCCAACAGGATATATGACTTTGTTTGCTCCAACAAGATATAGGACTTTGTTTGCTCCAACAGGATATAGGACTTTGTTAGATCCAATAGGATTAAAGGCTTGGTTTAGGACTAATTAAAATAATGTACAAAAAGTTATTTTCTTAATTTAATTGTAAGGTTATTGTTGCAAAAATAGCATTTAGTTCTATAGAGCTTATGTCACGGTGACATAACACGAACTACCGGAAGAGAAAACAGTAAACACAATCATTGACTGGATTCTCTACCATCCACCAAACAGAAGTTTTTTCCTTTACCTCGGAGAAGGTAGATAGAAGGGATGTGTGAGTTGGGGGGGGGGGGGGAGGCTGGGTGTCTTGATTCCATGTTTTTAAACAGTTTAGAATTTTTCTAGCATAAAATCAATGGTTTGAAATTTGTTGGTTTTTATATGTCAACATTGAATCTATTCCGAAATTGGAAATAAACAATGTAAAATAGTATTTAAATTGGAGATTTTTCTAACTTATCGGCTTTAAATACGACGAAACATATTAATGCATAGAACATAACATATTATAATTTGTATTTTTATTAAATTTTATAAGGGTCTAAAATGGTTCAAAATTTTGTAATTATTTGTTTAATAGTCAAATCTGATTACCTGCCATGGTTTGACATGGATAAGGATTTGATCATCTCAATGTAATAAACAAGTGTTGTTGAACAGCTAAAGGAATCAATTACTCTTGTTGCTACTAGACAATTCAAGAGATTATACAGACGAAAACAAAAGCAAAAAATATCTCTCTTCTTTCTTTCTCTACCATCTCTCTCTCTTTCTCTCTCTTTCTCTCTCTTTCTCTCTCTGTCTCTCTCTCTTTCTCTGCCATCTCTCTCTCTCTCTTTCTCTCTCTTTCTCTCTCTTTCTCTCTCTGTCTCTCTCTCTTTCTCTCTCTTTCTCTCTCTGTCTCTCTCTCTTTCTCTGCCATCTCTCTCTCTCTCGTTCTCTCTCTTTCTCTCTCTTTCTCTCTCTCTCTGTCTCTCTCTCTTTTTCTACCATCTCTCTCTCTTTCTCTCTCTGTCTCTCTCTTTCTCTCTCTTTCTCTCTCTTTCTCTCTCTGTCTCTCTCTCTTTCTCTACCATCTCTCTCTCGTTCTCTCTCTTTCTCTCTCTTTCTCTCTCTCTCTGTCTCTCTCTCTTTCTCTACCATCTCTCTCTCTCTCTCTCTCTCTCTGTGTTTCTCCCCTTTCTCTCCTCCTTTTTCTCTATTCTTACTGTGTGTAAAGACAGGGTGGGTCTAAGAGTGGAGAGCGGAAGTATGCCTCATGTAGAGTATGGGATCTACCCGACATATCGTGAACATCTGACTAGTGACCCAGTTCCCATGACGTCTGCTGATACACTTTACCTGAAACACTTTTCTTTTTAGTCAGTCAGTAAGCCAAAAGAAGTGCATCGGAAAATACCGTAAACCCGGATACTGTTGAGCTATTTAAAATCAGTCCAAACTTCATTCATGCATTCAAAAATTGTATTTACATCACAATGTGGCGAATTGTAGCCTAATGATTAGTGTCTGCAAAATAAGTGCTTAGTATCTGCAAAAAAGTGTTTAGTATATGTAAAATAAAGTGTTTAGCATCAGCAAAATAAAGTGTTTAGTATCTGCAAATAAAATGTTAATCATCAAAAAAAGTGTTTAGTATCTGCAAAATAAAGTGTTTAGTAAATGCAAAAAAGTTTAGTATCTGCAAAATAAAGTGTTTAGTATCTGCAAAATAAAATCTTTAGTGTATGCAAAAAAAGAGCTTATAAAATAAAGTGTTAGTTTAAGCTAAAGAAAATGTTTATTATCTGCAAATAAAAGTGTTTAGTGTATATAAAATAAAGTGTTTGACGTATGCAAAATAAAGTGTTTAGTGTATGCATAAAATGTGTTTAGTATCAGCAAAAGAAAGTGTTTAGAATATGCAAAATATATTATACCACAACAACATCAACAGAAACTGATATTATACAACAACATCGACAGAAACTGATATTATAACAACACAAGATTGACATAAACTGATATTATAACAACACAACATTGACAGAAACTGATATTATTATTATTATTATACAACTTCATCAGAAACTGATATTATACAACATCATCAACAGAAACTGATATTATACAGCAACATCAACAGAAACTGATATTATACAACATCATCAACAGAAACTGATATTATACAACAACATCATCAACAGAAACTGATATTATACAAAAACATCAACAACAGAAACTGATATTATACAACAACAATATCGATAAAAACTGATATTATACAAAAACATCACCAACAGAAACTGATATTATACAACAACAATATCGATAAAAACTGATATTATACAAAAACATCACCAACAGAAACTGATATTATACAACAACATCATCAACAGAAACTAATATTATACAACATCATCAACAGAAACTGATATTATACAACATCATCAACAGAAACTGATATTATACAACAACATCATCAACAGAAACTGATATTATACAAAAACATCAACAACAGAAACTGATATTATACAACAACAATATCGATAAAAACTGATATTATACAAAAACATCACCAACAGAAACTGATATTATACAACAACAATATCGATAAAAACTGATATTATACAAAAACATCACCAACAGAAACTGATATTATACAACAACAATATCGATAAAAACTGATATTATACAAAAACATCATCAACAGAAACTGATATTATACAACATCATCAACAGAAACTGATATTATACAACATCATCAACAGAAACTGATATTATACAACATCATCAACAGAAACTGATATTATACAACAACATCATCAACAGAAACTGATATTATACAAAAACATCAACAACAGAAACTGATATTATACAACAACAATATCGATAAAAACTGATATTATACAACAACATCATCAACAGAAACTGATATTATACAACATCATCAACAGAAACTGATATTATACAACATCATCAACAGAAACTGATATTATACAACAACATCATCAACAGAAACTGATATTATACAAAAACATCAACAACAGAAACGGATATTATACAACAACAATATCGATAAAAACTGATATTATACAAAAACATCACCAACAGAAACTGATATTATACAACAACAATATCGATAAAAACTGATATTATACAAAAACATCACCAACAGAAACTGATATTATACAACAACAATATCGATAAAAACTGATATTATACAAAAACATCACCAACAGAAACTGATATTATACAACATCATCAACAGAAACTGATATTATACAACTTAATATCGATAAAAACTGATATTATACAACAACAATATCAACAGAAACTGATATTATACAACATCATCAACAGAAACTGATATTATACAACAACATCGACAGAAACTGATATTACACAAGAACATCGACAGAAACTTATATTATACAACAACATCATCAACAGAAACTGATATTATACAACAACATTGACAGAAACTGATATTATACAACAACATCGACAGAAACATATATTATACAACAACATCATCAACAGAAACTGATATTATACAACAACAATATCGACAAAAACTGATATTATACAAAAACATCACCAACAGAAACTGATATTATACAACAACAATATCGATAAAAACTGATATTATACAAAATCATCACCAACAGAAACTGATATTATACAAAAACATCACCAACAGAAACTGATATTATACAAAAACATCACCAACAGAAACTGATATTATACAACAACATCATCAACAGAAACTGATATTATACAACAACATCATCAACAGAAACTGATATTATACAACAACATCATCAACAGAAACTGATATTATACAACAATAACACTGACAGAAACTGATATTATATAACAACAACACCGACAGAAACTAACAAAGACAAGAGGTTGTGAACTCCAGCCAGGAATCGATTAGATCAGTTATGAGCCAATGCTCTTCGTGGTCACTATCCTACAATGTAGTTGAAGCCACTACCCTCCAATTGTCATTTTGCCTTTTGACACCCCTTCCCCACTCCTCTGTGCCCTCTTTAATTTTCTTTAATTTCGCCACATCATTTTTATGTAAACCGACTGACGTCTTGACGGACATCTTGGAATATTATTTGATCAGGAAATTAAACTTCACCATGGTTCACCGCAGGACGAGAACAAAACACAAAATTTAAAAAAACAAAAACACAAAACAAAAAAAAAAAAGGTTTGCCCTTCCAAAGGCCACTTGAGCTGGGAGTCGGTCTCTGACAATCTGCACCACAATCAAATAGAGCGTTCACTTTCTGGCTGAGGACAGTTAGGGATGGGGTGGGGGATGAGCTGGGGTAGGGGGGGAGCTCGGGTGGGGGCAAGGGGAACTAATCGATACAACTCTCGTGGTTTGAAGCTTTCTTTTTTCCTCGTGGTTTTTTTCACCACAAAGAAGATGATGACCGGGGTGACAGCTGGGCGCCTGGACGCCCCAGGGGCCATTGGGACTGGCAATCAAGCAAAGAGAAAAGAAAAAGGCGGGTTGGGGGGGAGGGGGGTCAAATTCATTCTGTCATTGCTTGATATGAAGTCAGTGAGGTTGTTACATGCAAAGTGATCGGGTATAGTAAAATTATAACAGCACTCATACTGGAATGTAAATAGTTGAATAAAACATCACCACATGGCATTCAATTTATTATTAGTACTAAGCATATACGTGCAATATTTACATTGGTACTGATATTAAAACTAATACAAAGTAAGGCTCCATACTTTGCTAAACTAGGAAAGCATGGTGTACATAATTGTATAGTTACAGTAAAATTAAAACATAATGTTATAGATATAGCTCAATTAGAATATAATATTATAGCCATAGTCCAATTAGAATATAAGCTTAAAGTTATAGCTAGAGTTCATTTAGAATATAAGCTTAAAGTTTTAGCTAGAGTTCAATTAGAATATAATATTATAGCTAGAGTTCAATTATAATATAAGTTGTAGCTAGAATAAAATTAGAACATAATGTTATAGTTAGAATTGAAGTAAAAAAAACAACCGAATATTATTACTAGAAGTATAATAGAACACAATTTTTAATTAACATAAAAAAAGAACACTTGTGGGCAAACACGGCTTTGAGAGATGCAGCTTTTTGTGCAGTAAATTGCAAATTGCTGCTCCCGTTGATTTCGTGTGTACCCGCCCCTAACCTATACTATTATGAAAAAAATATTTTTTTTTCTTTCTCTTTTCTTATATTTTGATAAGCGTTATATACTCAAACTACTCAAACTTGTGTAGAATACGTAGAAATACAATCAAATATTTACATTCGGCTATATAGTCTAATTATTCTATGTTGGGCCTGAATAAAGATAACACTAAATCGGTTCAAATTAAACTAAATGTCTTCTATTGTTGAATGGCTGGCAATCACTCGCTTTTGCTTGATATACTTCACACTAAATTTTTCAATTTGTCATTATACAGTTTAAAAAAATTATTTATATACAGTAATAGGTCACTATTTTCCTTCTAGTGTTTATACTATCAAAGGGACTTAATCTAGCTGTACTTGTGTGTACGAACAACAGCTAACATTTATTAAATATGTAAAATCTTCGTCTTACCCTTAGGCTTATACTAAGTAGCTATTTTATAGCCTTTATGGAATCCAACAATGTTTATAATATCATTTGGTGTTGTCTATATCATTCTATACTATAACATCATCTGGTGTTTCTAATACATTCTATACTATAACATCATTTGGTGTTTCTAATACATTCTATACTATAACATAATTTGGTGTTTCTAATACATTCTATACTATAACATCATCTGGTGTTTCTAATACATTCTATACTATAACATCATCTGGTGTTTCTAATACATTCTATACTATAACATCATTTGGTGTTTCTAATACATTCTATACTATAACATCATCTGGTGTTTCTAATACATTCTATACTATAACATCATTTGATGTTTCTAATACATTCTATACTATAACATCATTTGTTGTTTCTAATACATTCTATACTATAACATCATTTGTTGTTTCTAATACATTCTATACTATAACATCATTTGGTGTTTCTAATACATTCTATACTATAACATCATTTGATGTTTCTAATACATTCTTTACTATAACATCATTTGATGTTTCTAATACATTCTATACTATAACATCATTTGTTGTTTCTAATACATTCTATACTATAACATCATTTGGTGTTTCTAATACATTCTATACTATAACATCATTTGTTGTTTCTAATACATTCTATACTATAACATCATTTGGTGTTTCTAATACATTCTATACTATAACATCATTTGGTGTTTCTAATACATTCTATACTATAACATCATTTGGTGTTTCTAATACATTCTATACTATAACATCATTTGGTGTTTCTAATACATTCTATACTATAACATCATTTGGTGTTTCTAATACATTCTATACTATAACATCATTTGGTGTTGTCTATATCATTCTATACTATAACATCATTTGGTGTTTCTAATACATTCTATACTATAACATCATTTGGTGTTTCTAATACATTCTATACTATAACATCATTTGTTGTTTCTAATACATTCTATACTATAACATCATTTGGTGTTTCTAATACATTCTATACTATACCATCATTTGATGTTTCTAATACATTCTATACCATAGTGTCCAAATTTAAGTTCCCACAGAAAATGCGGCAAAAAAGGAAAACTTGGGGGCGTGTCCTCATATCCTGAAGAAGTGACCCTTCGTCATAAGGTCAGTAAGAGGGCGGAGGGCAGGTACAGATCGATGGTAGTGTGACGTTCGTGCCACCACATTAGACCAGTGACACAGGCGCTAACAGCCAATCCGTTCTAAGAGTTGTCTGCCCACCACATGTAGGGCGAGATTTCCTCAAACACTAATAGCTCCATCGATCTGCACCCATCCCCACCCCCACCCCTATTCTCCGGCACGCGACGTCTCCAGATTGCGTTTTACTTGAGATTACAACAAGAAAAAAAAAGTGAACTCATTTTTTAAAATTGATGCTTTACAAAGCAAATATGACGTTATTAAGTCATGGACTTGCCAGAAAGTGACGAATATGAACAGCGAGTGAAGTGAGAAAATTGAAAGATTTTAACGGATTAGTCCAGAAATGAAGAAAATAGAAATTCAGAGCATCCAGGACATTCCATGGATAATGGTCAATAGATAGTCTATGATGTCACATACCTACTGGTCAATAGTAAGTCTATGATGTCACAAACCTACTAGTCAATAGATAGTCTATGATGTAACAAACCTACTGGTCAATATATAGTCTATGATGTCACAAACCTACTGGTCAATAGATAGTCTATGATGTAACAATCCTACTGGTCAATAGATAGTCTATGATGTCACAAACCTACTGGTCAATAGATAGTCTATGATGTAACAATCCTACTGGTCAATAGATAGTCTATGATGTAACAATCCTACTGGTCAATAGATAATCTATGATGTAACAAACCTACTGGTCAATAGATAGTCTAGTACCTTGCGATTATTAGGATAATTTTGTTTAAATGTATTAAAATAGCTCCTTTAATATAAACCTAAGAGTATAGAAAATACATTTGAGAGACAATTAGAATTAATTAGAAAAAAAGTAAAAAAATATGTTTAATAAAAAATAAATAATTTAGTATAAACCTGCTTAGTATCATAAGAAAATTGTATTCAAAATAATCACTTGAACCATAGAAATAAACAATTCCTCTCTTTTTGCCTCCTCTGGTTTTGCCCTGCAGAATGGTTTTGGCAAACCCGTTGGTTCTTGTTATGCGGCCATACCATTCTTTTTCGTATCTCCTCATTGGAAATGTGGTCCTTATAGCAGATGCCAAGAGGTTTCTGAAGCATCTCACCTTCATGACATTGATCTTCCTTTCGAGCTCAGCTGTAAATGTCCATGACTTGCAAGCATATAAGAAAATGGAGAGGACCAATGAGTGCATCAGCCTGATTTTGGCGCTGAGGGCTAAGCTCTTGTCTTTCCATATTGTCTTGAGCCTCTTTAGTGATGGTGTTGTCTGGGCAATCCTGGACATTACTTCTGGTTTGGAGCCCTGTTCCGATACAATAGCTCCTAGGTATTTGAAGCTGTCTACTGTTTCCAAACTCTGATTACCAATCTTCATCTGCTGGTGATGCCGCTGGTGTTACTAGTTCATTAATTTTGTGTTTTCGGCACTGACTTACATGTCATAGGATGAGAAAGTTTTATCCAATCGCTCTACTTGATTGGCTAATTCTTCCACACTCCCAGCCATTCCATCTATGTCATCAGCAAATTGAAGATTGGTGATCGTTTTGCCACCTATCCCCACTGTTCCATAATGATCTTCCAATTTCCAATGCATCGGACAAGCACAAAATCCAAGAAAATTTTAAACAGAGGTGGTGAGAGCAAGCATCCGTTTCTTACCCTAACGCTAGTCCCAAACCATTCTCCGATGTTGTTGCTGAAGAACACTGCACTAGTGGCCCTGTCATAAAGGCTGTGTATCAGCATTGTTTGGTTTGTTATTGATGTTATAGTGTTTAATGGCAGCCCTTAGGGCAGCGTACCGGACCGTGTTGAATGCGTTCTTGAAATCAACAAATATGTAATAATGGTAAATATTAAATCCCTACGGACAAAATCCATAGGGTCGGTGAAGCGGCGTTCACCAGTTTATGTGGTCATGGCATACTAGGGGATTGCGTGGACAGCAAAATTACCAGCTACCAGATGTGACCCGAGAAAAAATCCTAGCCTTCAGTAAAATTCAAACCCAGGAACTTCGTTACACTAATCGAACACGCTGCGGCTCGGACACTGCGCCCCCTAAAATAATGGTAAAATATGAGATATGGTAAAGATGTACGACAATGGTAAAATATGAGATATGGTAAAGATGTACGACAATGGTAAAATATGAGATATGGTAAAGATGTACGACAATGGTAAAATATGAGATATGGTAAAGATGTACGACAATGGTAAAATATGAGATATGGTAAAGATGTACGACAATGGTAAAATATGAGATATGGTAAAGATGTACGACAATGGTAAAATATGAGATATGGTAAAGATGTACGACAATGGTAAAATATGAGATATGGTAAAGATGTACGACAATGGTAAAATATGAGATATGGTAAAGATGTACGACAATGGTAAAATATGAGATATGGTAAAGATGTACGACAATGGTAAAATATGAGATATGGTAAAGATGTACGACAATGGTAAAATATGAGATATGGTAAAGATGTACGACAATGGTAAAATATGAGATATGGTAAAGATGTACGACAATGGTAAAATATGAGATATGGTAAAGATGTACGACAATGGTAAAATATGAGATATGGTAAAGATGTACGACAATGGTAAAATATGAGATATGGTAAAGATGTACGACAATGGTAAAATATGAGATATGGTAAAGATGTACGACAATGGTAAAATATGAGATATGGTAAAGATGTACGACAATGGTAAAATATGAGATATGGTAATATATGTACGACAATGGTAAAACGTAATAAAGATGTGAGATATGGTAATACGAGGTAAATTGTGAGATATAATAAAAGGTGGTAAATTGCGAGATTGTGAGATATGGTAATACGAGGTAAATTGTGAGATATAATAAAAGGTGGTAAATTGTGAGATTGTGAGATATGGTAATACGAGGTAAATTGTGAGATATAATAAAAGGTGGTAAATTGTGAGATTGTGAGATATGGCAATACGTGGTAAATTGTGAGATATGGTAAAACGTGGTAAATTGCGAGGTTGTGAGATATGGCAATACGTGGTAAATTGTGAGATATGGTAAAACGTGGTAAATTGCGAGATTGTGAGATATGGCAATACGTGGTAAATTGTGAGATATGGTAAAACGTCGTAAATTGCGAGATTGTGAGATATAGCAATACGTGATAAATTGTGAGATTGTGAGATATGGCAATACGTGGTAAATTGTGAGATATGGTAAAACGTGGTAAATTGCGAGATTGTGAGATATGGCAATACGTGGTAAATTGTGAGATATGGTAAAACGTGGTAAATTGCGAGATTGTGAGATATGGCAATACGTGGTAAATTGTGAGATATGGTAAAACGTGGTAAATTGCGAGATTGTGAGATATGGCAATACGTGGTAAATTGTGAGATATGGTAAAACGTCGTAAATTGCGAGATTGTAAGATATAGCAATACGTGATAAATTGTGAGATTGTGAGATATGGCAATACGTGGTAAATTGTGAGATATGGCAAAAAGTGGTAAATATAGAGATATGGTTAAAAGTGGTAAATTGAGAGATTGTTAGATATGGCAATACGTGTTAAATTGTGACTAATGGTAAATTGTGGTAAATTGTGAGATATGGTAAAGGTGGTAAATTGTGAGATATGGTAAAACGTGGTAAATTGTGAAATATGGTAAAAGGTGGTAAATTGTGAGAAATGGTAATACGTGGTAAATTGTGAGATATGTTAAAAGGTGGTAAATTGTGAGATATGGTAAAAGGTGGTAAATTGTAAGATATGGTAATATGTGGTAAATTGTGAGATATGGTAATATGTGGTAAAATGTGAGATATGGTAATACGTGGTAAATTGTGAGAAATAGTAATACGTGGTAAATTGTGAGATTGTGAGATATGGCAATACGTGGTAAATTGTGAGATATGGCAAAAAGTGGTAAATTGTAAGTTATAATAAAAGGTGGTTAATTGTGAGATATGGTAATACGTGGTAAATTGTGAGATATGGTAATATGTGGTAAATTGTGAGATATGATAAAACGTGGTAAATTGTGAGATATGGTAAAACGTGTTAAATTGTGAGATATGGTAATACGTGGTAAATTGTGAGATATGGTAAAAGGTGGTAAATTGTTAGATATGGTAAAACGTGGTAAATTGTGATATATGGTAATACGTGGTAAATTGTGAGATATAGTAAAACGTGGTAAATTGTGAGATATGGTAATACGTGGTAAATTGTGAGATATAGTAAAACGTGGTAAATTGTGAGATATGGTAATACGTGGTAAATTGTGAGATATGGTAAAAGGTGGTAAATTGTGAGATATGGTAAAACGTGGTAAATTGTGATATATGGTAATACGTGGTAAATTGTGAGATATAGTAAAACGTGGTAAATTGTGAGATATGGTAATACGTGGTAAATTGTGAGATATAGTAAAACGTGGTAAATTGTGAGATATGGTAATACGTGGTAAATTGTGAGATATAGTAAAACGTGGTAAATTGTGAGATATGGTAATATGTGGTAAATTGTGAGATATAGTAAAACGTGGTAAATTGTGAGATATGGTAAAACGTGGTAAATTGTGATATATGGTAATACGTGGTAAATTGTGAGATATAGTAATACGTGGTAATTTGTGAGATATAGTAAAACGTGGTAAATTGTGATATATGGTAATACGTGGTAAATTGTGAGATATGGTAATACGTGGTAAATTGTGAGATATAGTAAAACGTGGTAAATTGTGAGATATGGTAATATGTGGTAAATTGTGAGATATAGTAAAACGTGGTAAATTGTGAGATATGGTAAAACGTGGTAAATTGTGATATATGGTAATACGTGGTAAATTGTGAGATATAGTAAAACGTGGTAAATTGTGAGATATGGTAATACGTGGTAAATTGTGAGATATGGTAATACGTGGTAAATTGTGAGATATAGTAAAACGTGGTAAATTGTGATATATGGTAATACGTGGTAAATTGTGAGATATGGTAATACGTGGTAAATTGTGAGATATAGTAAAACGTGGTAAATTGTGAGATATGGTAATATGTGGTAAATTGTGAGATATAGTAAAACGTGGTAAATTGTGAGATATGGTAAAACGTGGTAAATTGTGATATATGGTAATACGTGGTAAATTGTGAGATATGGTAATACGTGGTAATTTGTGCGATTGTGAGATATGGCAATACGTGGTAAATTGTGAGATTATGTAAAAAGTGGTAAATTGAGAGATTGTGAGATATGGCAATACGTAATAAATTTTGACTAATGGTAAAACGTGGTAACTTGTGAGATATGGTAAAAAGATGATAAATTGTGAGATTGTGAGATATGGCAATTCACGGTAAATTGTGAGATATGGTAAAGGTGGTAAATTGTGAGATATGGTAATACATGGTAAATTGTGAGATATGGTAAAAGGTGGTAAATTGTGAGTTATGGTAAAAAGTGGTAAATTGTGAAATTGTGAGATATGGCAATACGTGGCAAATTGTGACTAATGGTAAAACGTGAAAAATTGTAAGATATGGTAAAAGATGGTAAATTGTGAGAATGTGAGATATGGCAATACGTGGTAAATTGTGAGATATGGTAAAGGTAATAAATTGTGAGATATGGCAATACGTGGTAAATTGTGAGATATGGCAAAAAGTGGTAAATATAGAGATATGGTTAAAAGTGGTAAATTGAGAGATTGTTAGATATGGCAATACGTGTTAAATTGTGACTAATGGTAAATTGTGGTAAATTGTGAGATATGGTAAAGGTGGTAAATTGTGAGATATGGTAAAACGTGGTAAATTGTGAAATATGGTAAAAGGTGGTAAATTGTGAGAAATGGTAATACGTGGTAAATTGTGAGATATGTTAAAAGGTGGTAAATTGTGAGATATGGTAAAAGGTGGTAAATTGTAAGATATGGTAATATGTGGTAAATTGTGAGATATGGTAATATGTGGTAAAATGTGAGATATGGTAATACGTGGTAAATTGTGAGAAATAGTAATACGTGGTAAATTGTGAGATTGTGAGATATGGCAATACGTGGTAAATTGTGAGATATGGCAAAAAGTGGTAAATTGTAAGTTATAATAAAAGGTGGTTAATTGTGAGATATGGTAATACGTGGTAAATTGTGAGATATGGTAATATGTGGTAAATTGTGAGATATGATAAAACGTGGTAAATTGTGAGATATGGTAAAACGTGTTAAATTGTGAGATATGGTAATACGTGGTAAATTGTGAGATATGGTAAAAGGTGGTAAATTGTTAGATATGGTAAAACGTGGTAAATTGTGATATATGGTAATACGTGGTAAATTGTGAGATATAGTAAAACGTGGTAAATTGTGAGATATGGTAATACGTGGTAAATTGTGAGATATAGTAAAACGTGGTAAATTGTGAGATATGGTAATACGTGGTAAATTGTGAGATATGGTAAAAGGTGGTAAATTGTGAGATATGGTAAAACGTGGTAAATTGTGATATATGGTAATACGTGGTAAATTGTGAGATATAGTAAAACGTGGTAAATTGTGAGATATGGTAATACGTGGTAAATTGTGAGATATAGTAAAACGTGGTAAATTGTGAGATATGGTAATACGTGGTAAATTGTGAGATATAGTAAAACGTGGTAAATTGTGAGATATGGTAATATGTGGTAAATTGTGAGATATAGTAAAACGTGGTAAATTGTGAGATATGGTAAAACGTGGTAAATTGTGATATATGGTAATACGTGGTAAATTGTGAGATATAGTAATACGTGGTAATTTGTGAGATATAGTAAAACGTGGTAAATTGTGATATATGGTAATACGTGGTAAATTGTGAGATATGGTAATACGTGGTAAATTGTGAGATATAGTAAAACGTGGTAAATTGTGAGATATGGTAATATGTGGTAAATTGTGAGATATAGTAAAACGTGGTAAATTGTGAGATATGGTAAAACGTGGTAAATTGTGATATATGGTAATACGTGGTAAATTGTGAGATATAGTAAAACGTGGTAAATTGTGAGATATGGTAATACGTGGTAAATTGTGAGATATGGTAATACGTGGTAAATTGTGAGATATAGTAAAACGTGGTAAATTGTGATATATGGTAATACGTGGTAAATTGTGAGATATGGTAATACGTGGTAAATTGTGAGATATAGTAAAACGTGGTAAATTGTGAGATATGGTAATATGTGGTAAATTGTGAGATATAGTAAAACGTGGTAAATTGTGAGATATGGTAAAACGTGGTAAATTGTGATATATGGTAATACGTGGTAAATTGTGAGATATGGTAATACGTGGTAATTTGTGCGATTGTGAGATATGGCAATACGTGGTAAATTGTGAGATTATGTAAAAAGTGGTAAATTGAGAGATTGTGAGATATGGCAATACGTAATACATTTTGACTAATGGTAAAACGTGGTAACTTGTGAGATATGGTAAAAAGATGATAAATTGTGAGATTGTGAGATATGGCAATTCACGGTAAATTGTGAGATATGGTAAAGGTGGTAAATTGTGAGATATGGTAATACATGGTAAATTGTGAGATATGGTAAAAGGTGGTAAATTGTGAGTTATGGTAAAAAGTGGTAAATTGTGAAATTGTGAGATATGGCAATACGTGGCAAATTGTGACTAATGGTAAAACGTGAAAAATTGTAAGATATGGTAAAAGATGGTAAATTGTGAGAATGTGAGATATGGCAATACGTGGTAAATTGTGAGATATGGTAAAGGTAATAAATTGTGAGATATGGTAATACATAATAAATTGTGAGATATGGTAAAAGGTGGTAAATTGTGAGATATGGCAAAAAGTGGTAAATATGGAGATATGGTAAAAAGTGGTAAATTAAGAGATTGTTAGATATGGCAATACGTAGTTAATTGTGAATAATGGTAAAACGTGAAAAACTTTGAGATATGGTAAAAAGATGATAAATTGTGAGATTGTGAGATATGGCAATACGTGTTAAATTGTGAGATATGGTAAAACGTGGTAACTTGTGAGATATGGTAAAGGTAGTAAATTGTGAGATATGGTTATACATAATAAATTGTGAGATATGGTAAAAGGTGGTAAATTGTGAGATATGGTAAAAGGTGGTAAATTTTGAGATATGGTAAAAGGTGGTAAATTGTGAGATATGGTAAAACGTGGTAACTTGTGAGATATGGTAAAGGTGGTAAATTGTGAGATATGGTAATACATTGTAAATTGTGAGATATGGTTAAACGTGGTAAATTGTGAGATATGGTAAAACGTGGTAAATTTTGAGATATGGTAATACGTGGTAGATTTTGATAGATATGGTAATACGTGGTAAATTGTGAGATATGGTAAAACGTTATAAATTGTGAGATATGGTAAAAGGTGGTAAATTGTGAGATATGATAAAACGTGGTAAGGATGTGAGATATGGTAATACGTGGTAAATTGTGAGATATGGTAATACGTGGCAAATTGCGAGATATGGTAATACATGGTAAAATGTGAGATATGGTAATACGGTGTAAATTGTGAGATATGGTAAATCGTGGTAAAATGTGAGATATGGTAATACGTGGTAAATTGTGAGATTGTGAGATATGGCAATACGTGGTAAATTGTGAGATATGGCAAAAAGTGGTAAATTGTAAGATATAATAAAAGGTGGTTAATTGTGAGATATGGTAATACGTGGTAAATTGTGAGATATGGTAATATGTGGTAAATTGTGAGATATGATAAAACGTGGTAAATTGTGAGATATGGTAAAACGTGTTAAATTGTGAGATATGGTAATACGTGGTAAATTGTGAGATATGGTAAAAGGTGGTAAATTGTGAGATATGGTAAAACGTGGTAAATTGTGATATATGGTAATACGTGGTAAATTGTGAGATATAGTAAAACGTGGTAAATTGTGAGATATGGTAAATCGTGGTAAAATGTGAGATATGGTAATACGTGGTAATTTGTGCGATTGTGAGATATGGCAATACGTGGTAAATTGTGAGATTATGTAAAAAGTGGTAAATTGAGAGATTGTGAGATATGGCAATACGTAATAAATTTTGACTAATGGTAAAACGTGGTAACTTGTGAGATATGGTAAAAAGATGATAAATTGTGAGATTGTGAGATATGGCAATTCACGGTAAATTGTGAGATATTGTAAAACGTGGTAAATTGTGAGATATGGTAAAGGTGGTAAATTGTGAGATATGGTAATACATGGTAAATTGTGAGATATGGTAAAAGGTGGTAAATTGTGAGTTATGGTAAAAAGTGGTAAATTGTGAGATTGTGAGATATGGCAATACGTGGCAAATTGTGACTAATGGTAAAACGTGAAAAATTGTAAGATATGGTAAAAGATGGTAAATTGTGAGATTGTGAGATATGGCAATACGTGGTAAATTGTGACTAATGGTAAAACGTGAAAAATTGTAAGATATGGTAAAAGATGGTAAATTGTGAGATTGTGAGATATGGCAATACGTGGTAAATTGTGAGATATGGTAAAACGTGGTAACTTGTGAGATATGGTAAAGGTGGTAAATTGTGAGATATGGTAATACATAATAAATTGTGAGATATGGTAAAAGGTGGTAAATTGTGAGATATGGCAAAAAGTGGTAAATATGGAGATATGGTAAAAAGTGGTAAATTAAGAAATTGTTAGATATGGCAATACGTAGTTAATTGTGAATAATGGTAAAACTTGAAAAACTTTGAGATATGGTAAAAAGATGATAAATTGTGAGATTGTGACATATGGCAATACGTGGTAAATTGTGAGATATGGTAAAACGTGGTAACTTGTGAGATATGGTAAAGGTAGTAAATTGTGAGATATGGTTATACATAATAAATTGTGAGATATGGTAAAAGGTGGTAAATTGTGAGATATGGTAAAAGGTGGTAAATTTTGAGATATGGTAAAAGGTGGTAAATTTTGAGATATGGTAATACGTGGTAAATTGTGAGATATGGTAATATGTGGTAAATTGTGAGATATGGTAAAACGTGGTAAATTGTGAGATATGGTAAAATGTGTTAAATTGTGAGATATGGTAAAGGTGGTAAATTGTGAGATATGGTAATACATGGTAAATTGTGAGATATGGTTAAACGTGGTAAATTGTGAGATATGGTAAAACGTGGTAAATTTTGAGATATGGTAATACGTGGTAAATTTTGATATATGGTAATACGTGGTAAATTGTGAGATATGGTAATACGTTATAAATTGTGAGATATGGTAAAAGGTGGTAAATTGTAAGATATGATAAAACGTGGTAAGGATGTGAGATATGGTAATACGTGGTAAATTGTGAGATATGGTAAAACGTGGTAAATTGTGAGATACGATGATACGTGGTAAATTGTGAGATACGGTAATACGTGATTAAGATGTGAGATATAGTAATACGTGGTAAATTGTGAGATATGGTAAAACGTGGTAAAGATGTGAGATATGGTAATACGTGTTAAATTATGAGATATAGTAAAATGTGGTAAATTGTGAGATATGGTAAAACGTGTTAAATTGTGAGATATGGTAAAACGTGGTAAAGATGTGAGATATGTTAATACGTAGTAAATTGTAAGATACTGTAAAACGTGGTAAATTATGAGATATGGTAATACGAGGTAAATTGTGAGATATGGTAAAACGTTGTAAAGATGTGAGATATGGTAATACGCTGTAAATTGTGAGATATGGTAAAACGTGGTAAAGATGTGAGATATGGTAATACGTTGTAAATTGTGAGATACGGTAAAACGTGGTAAATTGTGAGATATGGTTAAACGTGGTAAATTGTGAGATATGGTAAAACGTGGTAAATTGTGAGATATGGTAATATGTGGTAAATTTTGAGATATGGTAAAACGTGGTAAAATGTGAGACATGGTAAAACGTGGTAAATTGTGATATATAGTAAAACGTGGTAAAGATGTAAGATATGGTAAACGTGGTAAATTGTGAGATATGGTAAAACGTGGTAAAGATGTGAGATATTGTAATACGTGGTAAATTGTGAGATATGGTAAAACGTGGTAAATTGTGAGATATGGTAAAACGTGCTAAAATGTGAGATATGGTAAAACGTGGTAACTTGTGAGATATGGTAAAACGTGGTAAATTGTGAGATATGGTAAAACAAGGTAAATTTTGAGATAGTGTAAAACATGGTAAATTGTGAGATATGGTACTACGTGGTTAATTGTGAGATATGGTAAAACGTGTTAAGGATGTGAGATATGGTAAAATGTGGTAAATTGTGAGATATGAGAAAACGTGGTAAATTGTGAGATATGGTTATACGTTGTAAAGATGTGAGATATAGTAATACGTTGTAAAGATTTTAGATATGGTAATACGTGGTAAAGATGTGAGTTATGGTAAAACGTGGTAAATTGTGAGATATGGTAAAACGTGGTAAATTGTGAGATATGGTAATACGTGGTAAATTGTGAGATATAGTAAAACGTGGTAAATTGAGAGATTGTGAGATATGGCAATACGTAATAAATTTTGACTAATGGTAAAACGTGGTAACTTGTGAGATATGGTAAAAAGATGATAAATTGTGAGATTGTGAGATATGGCAATTCACGGTAAATTGTGAGATATTGTAAAACGTGGTAAATTGTGAGATATGGTAAAGGTGGTAAATTGTGAGATATGGTAATACATGGTAAATTGTGAGATATGGTAAAAGGTGGTAAATTGTGAGTTATGGTAAAAAGTGGTAAATTGTGAGATTGTGAGATATGGCAATACGTGGCAAATTGTGACTAATGGTAAAACGTGAAAAATTGTAAGATATGGTAAAAGATGGTAAATTTTGAGATTGTGAGATATGGCAATACGTGGTAAATTGTGAGATATGGTAAAACGTGGTAACTTGTGAGATATGGTAAAGGTGGTAAATTGTGAGATATGGTAATACATAATAAATTGTGAGATATGGTAAAAGGTGGTAAATTGTGAGATATGGCAAAAAGTGGTAAATATGGAGATATGGTAAAAAGTGGTAAATTAAGAAATTGTTAGATATGGCAATACGTAGTTAATTGTGAATAATGGTAAAACTTGAAAAACTTTGAGATATGGTAAAAAGATGATAAATTGTGAGATTGTGAGATATGGCAATATGTGGTAACTTGTGAGATATGGTAAAAGGTGGTAAATTTTGAGATATGGTAAAAGGTGGTAAATTTTGAGATATGGTAATACGTGGTAAATTGTGAGATATGGTAATATGTGGTAAATTGTGAGATATGGTAAAACGTGGTAAATTGTGAGATATGGTAAAATGTGTTAAATTGTGAGATATGGTAAAGGTGGTAAATTGTGAGATATGGTAATACATGGTAAATTGTGAGATATGGTTAAACGTGGTAAATTGTGAGATATGGTAAAACGTGGTAAATTTTGAGATATGGTAATACGTGGTAAATTTTGATATATGGTAATACGTGGTAAATTGTGAGATATGGTAATACGTTATAAATTGTGAGATATGGTAAAAGGTGGTAAATTGTGAGATATGATAAAACGTGGTAAGGATGTGAGATATGGTAATACGTGGTAAATTGTGAGATATGGTAAAACGTGGTAAATTGTGAGATACGATGATACGTGGTAAATTGTGAGATACGGTAATACGTGATTAAGATGTGAGATATAGTAATACGTGGTAAATTGTGAGATATGGTAAAACGTGGTAAAGATGTGAGATATGGTAATACGTGTTAAATTATGAGATATAGTAAAACGTGGTAAATTGTGAGATATGGTAAAACGTGTTAAATTGTGAGATATGGTAAAACGTGGTAAAGATGTGAGATATGTTAATACGTAGTAAATTGTAAGATACTGTAAAACGTGGTAAATTATGAGATATGGTAATACGAGGTAAATTGTGAGATATGGTAAAACGTTGTAAAGATGTGAGATATGGTAATACGCTGTAAATTGTGAGATATGGTAAAACGTGGTAAAGATGTGAGATATGGTAATACGTTGTAAATTGTGAGATACGGTAAAACGTGGTAAATTGTGAGATATGGTTAAACGTGGTAAATTGTGAGATATGGTAAAACGTGGTAAATTGTGAGATATGGTATAATGTGGTAAATTTTGAGATATGGTAAAACGTGGTAAAATGTGAGACATGGTAAAACGTGGTAAATTGTGATATATAGTAAAACGTGGTAAAGATGTAAGATATGGTAAACGTGGTAAATTGTGAGATATGGTAAAACGTGGTAAAGATGTGAGATATTGTAATACGTGGTAAATTGTGAGATATGGTAAAACGTGGTAAATTGTGAGATATGGTAAAACGTGCTAAAATGTGAGATATGGTAAAACGTGGTAACTTGTGAGATATGGTAAAACGTGGTAAATTGTGAGATATGGTAAAACAAGGTAAATTTTGAGATAGTGTAAAACATGGTAAATTGTGAGATATGGTACTACGTGGTTAATTGTGAGATATGGTAAAACGTGTTAAGGATGTGAGATATGGTAAAATGTGGTAAATTGTGAGATATGAGAAAACGTGGTAAATTGTGAGATATGGTTATACGTTGTAAAGATGTGAGATATAGTAATACGTTGTAAAGATTTTAGATATGGTAATACGTGGTAAAGATGTGAGTTATGGTAAAACGTGGTAAATTGTGAGATAGCGTAAAAAAAGTATAAAAGTACCCGTCGGACCGAATTAATCCATGGGTCCGATGAAGCAGCGTTCACCAGTTTCTGTGGCAACGGCATACTAGGATACTAGCACTATGCACAGCCGCCTTTACTTTACCCCAACTAATGTCAGGTACCCATCAGAGCTGGCTAGACTCAGGGACACCCTCCAGACCCGGGAAAAGATCCTAGCCTGCACCAAGATTCGAACCCGGGACCTTCAGCTCGCCAGTCGAACGCGCTGCCGCTGGGCTACCGTGCCCCCAAAACGTAGTAAAGATGTGAGATAATTGTCAAAACGTGGTAAAGATGTGAGATAATGGTAAAATGTAGTAAAGATGTGAGATAATTGTCAAAACGTGGTAAAGATGTGAGATAATGGTAAAATGTAGTAAAGATGTGAGATAATGGTCAAAACGTGGTAAAGATGTGAGATAATGGTAAAATGTAGTAAAGATGTGAGATAATTGTCAAAACGTGGTAAAGATGTGAGATAATGGTAAAATGTAGTAAAGATGTGAGATAATTGTCAAAACATGGTAAAGATGTGAGATAATGGTAAAACATGGTAAGGATGTGAGATAATTGTCAAAACATGGTAAGGATGTGAGATAATTGTCAAAACATGGTAAGGATGTGAGATAATTGTCAAAACACGTTAAAATGTGAGATAATGGTAAAACATGGTAAGGATGTAAGATAATTGTCAAAACATGGTAAGGATGTGATTTAATTGTCAAAACATGGTAAGGATGTGAGATAATTGTCAAAACATGGTAAGGATGTGAGATAATTGTCAAAACATGGTAAGGATGTGAGATAATTGTCAAAACATGGTAAAGATGTGAGATAATGGTAAAACATGGTAAGGATGTGAGATAATTGTCAAAACATGGTAAGGATGTGAGATAATTGTAAAACATGGTAAGGATGTGAGTAAAACGTGGTAAAGATGTGAGATTATTGTCAAAACATGGTAAGGATGTGAGTAAAACGTGGTAAAGATGTGAGATTATTGTCAAAACATGGTAAGGATGTGAGATTATTGTCAAAACATGGTAAGGATGTGAGTAAAACGTGGTAAAGATGTGAGATAATTGTCAAAACATGGTAAGGATGTGAGATAATTGTCAAAACATGGTAAGGATGTGAGATTATTGTCAAAACATGGTAAGGATGTGAGTAAAACGTGGTAAAGATGTGAGATTATTGTCAAAACATGGTAAGGATGTGAGTAAAACGTGGTAAAGATGTGAGATTATTGTCAAAACATGGTAAAGATGTGAGATAATGGTAAATTGTGGTAAAGATGTGAGATAATGGTAAAACGTTGTAAAGATCTGAGATATTTGTCAAAACGTGTTAAATATTCGAGCTAATGATGACATTTGATAAAGTTTTTTTTTCATCATTTGGTTGACAGTTTTCTAATTAAAATCAGAGATGTGGGCCGCCTTCCAGCACGTCATCTGTAGATGTCGGCCGGGCCACCGCCTTACGTTAAGGTCACGTGACATGGGCATGCAAAGGTCATATCTTGATATGGACTCGGGCAAACGAGTTTTTACCTGCCAATAGAATCAGGGCACTGAGTTGATTGGTTCCAAGTTTTTCCACGAAAAGATCAACTTTCAATCAATCTGGATTCATTGCATGATAAATTTCTGGTCAGGTCAAAGGCCAAGAGATGTTGTCAATGCCTTCAAAATGGGCCAGATAAAACTTCTTTTAAAAAGTAAGATTGGAATCATGTGTTTGAGAACAACATAAATATTGTCGATTATCTCATACACATTTAAAAGTATAGAATCCATTGGGTGAATACATATTTTTTAATCTTTAAAATAGTGAATTTTTAATCGTAAAAAAAAAACAACAAGATTGTAAATAAAGATTGAAACTGACTGGGATTTAAAGGATTCCTTGGAATAAATTCAAGTTTGTTGTACATTCAGACACTTAGCAGCCAAAGCCCACGTAGTTATTTAGACCAGTATCTCTCTCGCCATCTAAAAAGATGTGGGGGAAATAACTCTTTTAGAATGTTCTATTTCCATATCTGGGATGGGTGCTGGGGGTTAGGGCAAATTATTCAAGGTTTTAATCAACGCATCTTAGAAACGTTTGATTTGATTGGCAGCGGGATCGATAGGGCAGCCAATTGGATCGTGGCTCTCATCAGTTTTTCGGACAGACCTGGCAACCCTAAGATCACGAGCTGGTCGAAGGGGCGTGCCATGGCAAGAGGCCAGCTCCCCAGTATACCCCTATGCCATGATCAATGGAGTTTTTTTCTTGACGTTTATCTTTAGATCCATACACTGAGAAAACGGGCAATCATGAAACTATATTATGTAACACATTACCGTTTGTTACTTGTTACGTATAGTAAAATATTATTGTTTGTTAGTTGTTACGCATAGTAATATATTTTTTTGTTCGTTGTTACTTTTAGTAATATATTATTGTTTGTTCGTTGTTACTTATAGTAAAATATTTTTGTTTGTTAAATCTTATATTTATTTCTGGTTATTTATGACTGTTTTTATTATGAAACGAATTACTGTTATTTGTTTTTTTTTTTATCAATCATTGTATTATGTTAGATATTACTAATTGCTACTAGTTTGTTTTTTTATTACTATTAGTGTAATGTTACTTATTCCTGTAAACAATTTTTGATAAAACAAGATGAATCATTATGCCTTGTTTATGTGTAGACTAAATGTTTTATAGGAATTTATGACAGTGTTGTTGTTCTATGTAATAGTTCTGTTTCATTCATTTAACTTAAAGGAAATTAATCACAGGAGTTTATTAACTATATTGAAATATTTAAAAAAACAAAAACGTTTGTTGATTTTGCCAAACCGTTTTTTTTTAGATAAATAATATATATATATAATCCTACCATTTTTTAAACGATTAAAACAAAGAAATTAATAGAAATAAAGACAAGGAAGAAATTAAAAAAAATAGCTTAAACAATAACTAGGCCAATATAGGTAAATGATAGGAACGGAGAGGAAAACGTGGGCTCTACTAGGTCAGGGGTCGGCAACCTTTTGATACCAAAGTAGGATTTTTTATTCATTCAGCGTGCCAACAACCTTAAAGTTCTCCTAATTTTTTCATGTAGAAGAGACTTGATTTATCTTTTTGGAAGTCTTTCCCGTGCTATTGAAAATCGCTCTACGTGCCAAGTGTGGCACGCGTGCCGTAGGTTGCCGACCCCTGTACTAGACCATTTACATTTTTTACATAGCAGGTCAATGTGTCGAAGAAAATATGTCAGATAACAAATGCAGTCAGATAGTAGTTTACAAAATGTATTGAGTATATTTTACAACTAATAATTATGCTTGAATATGTTCATCCTTACCTTAGAATTATTTATACTATTTGCCTTTATATTTTATACTGCATCAATTGTTGTTAGTTTGTTTTTTTGTTGTTGTCCTACTCTGGTGAATATTTTAAAACTATATTATTGTTGTTCGTCCCCCATTTCCGAAGATGATCACTTCTACCAGTCGTTTTGTGGCCTCTTTGGTGGCCTATCAGTCCTATGTAGGCCCTGAAAGATCTTATGACTAGAACTATATTAATAATAGGCCTACATCGTATCTATTTAAAAAAAAAGCAATTAAATTTCATTGTAAGGATGTAGCCTATATATTTATTAAATTTTATTTTATTTAATATTTTTCGATACCAAATCGCTTCATTTGTTAGATTCTACTAGACTCTAGAAGATTAAAGGGGAGGGGGATATGATTGTTTTTGTTAAGTGATTTTATTACGTAAATCTAACAAAATTATTATGAAGTTGTTTATATACATATTCGTTCATTTATTTTATAGTAAATCAGTTTGTAGAGAAATAATAAATACAATGTCCACTAAATACAATGTCCACTAAATACAATGTTCACTAAATTCAATGCCCACTAAATACAATGTCCTCTAAATGCAATGTCCGCTAAATAAAATGTCCGTTAAATACAATGTATGTATGTTCTTCTGTGAGTTTGTATGTGTGGGTCGAGTATCTAAACTTGTATTTAAATGAAACAAAAATTTCCTGCTTGGTAGCTAGAGTTTGACATTGTCACATGAAAGAATTAATGTCATTACTACCATAGGATTACCACAAACTTATTACAAAATTGTTTTATATACATATTCGTTCAACTATTTCATAGTAAATCAGTTTATAGAGAAATAATAACACTTAATGTACACTTAATACCTTGTCCACTAAATACAATGTCCACTAAATACAATGTCCACCAAATACAATGTCCACCAAATACAATGTCCACTAAATACAATGTCCACTAAATACAATGTCCACTAAATACAATGTCCACTAAATACAATGTCCACTAAATACAATGTCCACTAAATACAATGTCCACTAAACACCTTGTTTCATAAGTAGGAACTGTACTAAATGTTAGTTGTAACTAAACAAAGAACTGTTGTGAGAGTTTAATTCAATGAGATAAATTGGTAGCCGTTGAAAGTATTGGTATGTCAATGTTTAAACGAGTTTTTAGTCTTGAAGAATGGATGAATACATTGTACGTTTGTGGCTATGATGAAACTGCTTGATAATTTCTGTGGTGGTGAAGATGAAAAAAAAAGATTTGTTGAGAAAACTCAAAAGATTGTTTTCAATGTGGCTGGAAGGACTGACCGCATTATTAATCAAACCCGTTGAAGATGAGTTCTAATTTTGTGAGAGCTGATCACGAGTGAGGACTGTATTATTAATCAAGTTGGCCGGGCTACATGGGTTCCCGGTCTGTCCATTTATCTTGGATATGATCGACGATAGGAGAAATCATTTTCTATGTCCCTCTCCCCTAATTTGAAAAACTCTTCCTCCAGTGGTCGTGTGTGTGATGTAGAAACTTTGATCCAACTTTATTGCTAACTTTCAGCCTCTTTATTTTCTAAGGCCACCCACCCCACCCCTATCCCTGTTTTTTTGTGTGTGCGCTTTGTGTTTTGTCTTTAGATTTTGTGTGGGTCCGTGACTCACCAGTGAGCAGTCAAACCCCACGTTCACACAAGGAAACATTACTCAGTATCTCTCCTCTCTACTTGCTTTTTTTCCCCCTAGTACCCTCAATTTTTTTTTCGTGCTTCAATGGAAATTGGAAATGAAGAAAATGCAATTAACCATCCGTCCACACAGAAGATTCCATTTGTGGGTGCGTGTGTATGTGGTTGCAAGTAAGGGTTAGGGTTAGGACCATTTATAATCACAAACATGAAATAGTATATTTATATCGTATCATTAAAAATGTTCTCCTTTAGTTAAATAGATTGTGCTGTCCTTGTATAATATCCTATCTATATTTTTTTTAATTTTGATATAATTATTTTATCTACATTTTCTTTCATTTTGCTTCTATATTTTCATTTCTTGTTCTAACAAAGTTTAAATGACATCATTAATGACATGGATCTTCACAACAAAGATGAGATGCTCAAGTCACTCAAATATTACTCTTAAATGTCGAGTCTTGTATTTCAAAAAGGTCTTAAATTTGTCAAGCTCAAGTAACCCATTCCTTGCCCGGCTGTCTGAAACAAAACACATTTCACAAATAATTAGCTTTTACACAGCGAAAATAGAAAGTGTTTTTATCTCTATGTCTGTTGGGGAATTATATAAGTTAATAAATAATTGAGTTATATTTCTAAGTTTGAAAATTATATAAGTTAATTGAGTTATATTTCTAAGTTTGAAAATTATATAAGTTAATTGAGTCATATTTCTAAGTTTCAAAATTATATAAGCTAATTGAGTTATATTTCTAAGTTTGAAAATAATATAAGTTAATTGAGTTATATTTCTAAGTTTGAAAATTATATAAGCTAATTGAGTTATATTTTAAGTTTCAAAATTATATAAGTTAATTTCTATAGCGTTATACACTATAGTTGTCAATATTCACTCATGATAAACTGCATTGGTTTTTGTAGTTTTTATTCAAGACTAAAATGTGATGTTATATGCTAGACCTAAAAACATTATTTTAGCATTACATATTGCACAGATTAATTCAAAATTAAATTATCAGCATTGCAAATAAACGGCAATAGACATAAGGTATGTTTAGGAATAAAGTTAGCAATAGACATAATAAGGTATGTTTAGGAATAAAGTTAACACTAGACATAAGATATGTTTAGAATAAGGTTATGGTTCATTCATGGGTACACCACTCTGTTTGGAACTGTGGGATATTAACCTTTCATTCCATGCTGTAAAACTCTGTGCAAACTCCATCAGCCAGCATTGAACGCTTCCTTTTTACCGCCTCAAGCTTCTCTCTGTTGGGAGTCATTACAACCAGTTACAAACGTCCCCATCATAACGAGCCTTTAGTTTATAGCTAATTAGAGTTATCTTCTCCTAAGTCCGCTGTTTGGTTTCTGGCGGATTTTAAGCGGATTTTCTGGCTCTTTAATGACGAGAAAATCTTTTTTTTTTCTTTAAGTTCCAGCGAGGCGAGTGGGTAAAGAATAAAGAGGATTAAAAATCAAGCCTTTATAGCTGGCTGGAAAAGATTTATATTTTGTGCTAATAGTCGGCACACGGGATTGTCATCTCCCCTAATTGTTCTGATACCTTCAGATACAATTGAAGAGAAAATCGATCTATTGAGGTGTTTCAATGAATCCAAAATAATTGTAATCCCCAACGCATTGGTTTGAGGCAATAGTTTGTGCCAGTTAGAACTCAAACAATATTTATACTTTGGATTTTTTCAACATTCACTAGCAAGTATGTATGTTTTTCTGTGAGTTTGTATGTGTGTTAATGTGGGTCGGGCATCTGAATTTGTACAAAAAGTTCCTGCTTGGTAGCTAGAGTTTGGCATTGTCACATGAAAGAATTAATATGTCATTACTACTATAGGATTGTGAGGGAAACCCAACAAACTAATTGAGACGGTATTTAAATGAATATTTTCTCAAGTAAATAGTAGATGGAAGCAAGTAATTTTTTTTAACTGTTTGAATTCAAAGTCAACGTGATCCTAATGTTAGATAAATATCATTGTGTACAATTTAATTTATTTTCTTAATATTTATATATCTAGCAACATTTTGTTTTTTTAATATACGATGATATACCATTGTTGTATACAAACAAAACAGCGAATTGTTATATACAAATAAAACAGCGAATTATTGTATACAAACAAAACAGCGAATTGTTATATACAAATAAAACAGCGAATTATTGTATACAAACAAAACAGCTAATTGTTGTATACAAATAAAACAGCGAATTATTGTATACAAATAAAACAGCTAATTGTTGTATACAAATAAAACAGCGAATTGTTATATACAAATAAAACAGCGAATTATTGTATACAAACAAAACAGCTAATTGTTGTATACAAATAAAACAGCGAATTTTTGTATACAAATAAAACAGCTAATTGCTATATACAAATAAAACAGCGAATTGTTATATACAAATAAAACAGCGAATTGTTATATACAAATAAAACTTTTAATGTTTTTAAAATCAAGATAGGCATTCAAATATTTCAATGTATGTAAAAATTATTAAACACTAAAATTATTTTAATAAAATTTGTTTCACTATTATAGTAAATTTTCCCTTTATTTCTACTCTATTCTTCTTGCAGTTAAAGGCAACAAAAAAAAAAGTATGAAATCTCGGCTTAAATTCTTTATGCAGTTCTCCATCTTCCAATGTTATATTTAAGAATTTAGAATGTAAATGATATAACACACTGAATACAGTACTTCAATAACTATTTAATGACAAACAAATACATACGTGACTTATACCGTGACACTAAATACAGTATATGTATTTAGAAAACTATTTAATGACAAACAGATACATACGTGAATTATACCGTGACACTAAATACAGTACATGTACTTCAATAACTATTTAATGACAAACAGATACATACGTGAATTATACCGTGACACTAAATACAGTACTTCGATAACGTTTTAATAACAAACAGCTACATACGTGAATTATACCGTGACACTAAATAGAGTACTTCGATAACTATTTAATGACAAACAGCTAGGTCTACATACGTGAATTATACCATGACACTAAATACAGTACTTCGATAACTATTTAATGACAAACAGATACATACGTGAATTATACCGTGACACTAAATACAGTACTTCGATAAAGTTTTAATAACAAACAGCTACATACGTGAATTATACCGTGATACTAAATACATTACTTCGATAACTATTTAATGACAAACAGCTTGGCCTACATACGTGAATTATACCATGACACTAAATGCAGTACTTCGATAACTATTTAATGACAAACAGCTAGGCTTACATACGTGAATTATACTATGACACTAAATACAGTACTTCGATAACTATTTAATGACAAACAGCTACATACGTGAATTATACCGTGACACTAAATACAGTACTTCGATAACTATTTAATGACAAACAGCTAGGCCTACATACGTGAATTATACCATGACACTAAATGCAGTACTTCGATAACTATTTAATGACAAACAGCTAGGCCTACATACGTGAATTATACCATGACACTAAATACAGTACTTCGATAACTATTTAATGGCAAACAGCTACATACGTGAATTATACCATGACACTAAATACAGTACTTCAATAACTATTTAATGACAAACAGCTAGGCCTGCATACGTGAATTATACCATGACACTAAATACAGTACTTCGATAACTATTTAATGACAAACAGCTACATACGTGAATTATACCGTGACACTAAATACAGTACTTCGATAACTATTTAATGACAAACAGCTAGGCCTACATACGTGAATTATACCATGACACTAAATGCAGTACTTCGATAACTATGTAATGACAAACAGCTAGGCCTACATACGTGAATTATACCATGACACTAAATACAGTACTTCGATAACTATTTAATGACAAACAGATACATACGTGAATTATACCGTGACACTAAATACAGTACTTCGATAAACTTTTAATAACAAACAGCTACATACGTGAATTATACCGTGATACTAAATACATTACTTCGATAACTATTTAATGACAAACAGCTAGGCCTACATACGTGAATTATATCATGACACTAAATGCAGTACTTCGATAACTATTTAATGACAAACAGCTAGGCCTACATACGTGAATTATACCATGACACTAAATACAGTACTTCGATAACTATTTAATGACAAGCAGCTACATACGTGAATTATACCGTGACACTAAATACAGTACTTCGATAACTATTTAATGACAAACAGCTAGGCCTACATACGTGAATTATGCCATGACACTAAATGCAGTACTTCGATAACTATTTAATGACAAACAGCTAGGCCTACATACGTGAATTATACCATGACACTAAATACAGTACTTCGATAACTATTTAATGACAAACAGCTACATACGTGAATTATACCGTGACACTAAATACAGTACTTCGATAACTATTTAATGACAAACAGCTAGGCCTGCATAGGTGAATTATACCATGACACTAAATACAGTACTTCGATAACTATTTAATGACAAACAGCTACATACGTGAATTATACCGTGACACTAAATACAGTACTTCGATAACTATTTAATGACAAACAGCTAGGCCTACATACGTGAATTATACCATGACACTAAATACAGTACTTCGATAACTATTTAATGACAAACAGCTACATACGTGAATTATACCTCACCTATCCCTTAACCCGTGGGTTGGTCGTTGGGGCACCATCGTTGACTGTTCACTGTCTCACGCCATTTTTTCCGGTCCTGTGATGCCCTTTGGGAGTCGATGAATGATAGGCTGGTCCACTCCTTGATGTTGTCTTCCCATCTCTTCTTTTGCCTGCCTCTTTTTATTTACCGTGACACTAAATGCAGTACTTCGATAACTATTTATTAACAAACAGCTACATAGATGACATATACAGTGACACGTATAAGCTGTTATATCTTATTGCCCTTGTATGCCAGATAGGTGGTCAATGTTGAAACTTACCTTTTGTTTTGGCCACACCTTACGTTTCCGCCCTTGCCTACTTTAACCAAACTCTACTGACCTTTCAGATTGTAAAGATTACCCTGAATGCCAAAAAAGCAGAAGTAAAGATTTGTTTACCTGTTTCCTGTGACGCAACTAGTCATAAAGCTAAGGAAATATTTCTGATGAAAGATCCAGGCAACTACAGATCTAACAGCTGGCATGGCGCATGATGGTTGGACCAGGTGTCTATGTACTGCAGTGCTAGAGGAAGGAGGAGGGTTGGGATGGCTGGTAGACGCAGAGTCCCTTGATCGTTAACGTGTGCATGTATATGTGAGTGAGCGAGTGTGTGAGGGTGTGAGTATATGAGTTTCTGTATGAATGAGTATAAGCATCTGAGAGCGAGTAAAAGAGAAGGAGAGAAAAAGAGAAATGTACAGGTGCGGTTGAGTAATTTTAAAGGCTGCACGTGGCAGGAGACTGAAGTTATCAACGTATTTCCTGATGAGTTTCCCTTACTTAACCCGCCTTGACCTTTTATTGGCAACTAGATACACAAATAAAACTCTACATTTAACCAGAAAGAAACTTTCTTCATTTACACACAAATAAAACTACCGAAGATTGACTAAGATTTTAACTTCCACTATAAAATGTTCTTCCTAAAGCTTCACTGTTTACCGTTTAGTTTATCATTGAATTTACAACCCCTGTCATGTGAATACTATGTGAAGCCGGCTGGTGCTGCGGCTAGTTCACCGGACTGTCAACCAAAAATTGTTATTGTGTGTCTTTTTAATTATTTTGATTGATGTTGATTAGCTAAAGGTTTATTTAGGTCTAAGTTATTAACTTCTGGGCTTGTCAAGGCATTGTAAGGGTTAGTGGTATCCAGGCAATGAGAAATTGAGAATAAAAGTTTAATTAAACAGCCCTGAACTAAATTGTGACAACCCACAGTGTATACAGTGCCAGAAGGCGTCTTTAGTTCCTAACGCTATAGAAATTAGGGTGTTCATATGCAAGTATGCAGCATGGTACCATTCAGCACAGGTGTCAGATTGAATGGCTCGTTGTTTTGTTGTGCATGACTTTCTGCAAATATTACATCTATCTCTAATTATCTTGACTGGGCCTGGGTGAGATTCTACATTACCAGCCAAGAGCACAATAGTAATAAGTAATTTTGTCTGTACCTGCAAATTTGCCATAAGATAAGTTTATGTTTTCAATAAATAAATTGTTGTGTGTCACTATAGATTATTGAACGTGTGTATCTATACTGTTGTTTGTCACTATAGATTATTGAACGTGTGTATCTATACTGTTGTGTGTCACTATAGATTATTGAACGTGTGTATCTATACTGTTGTGTGTCACTATAGATTATTGAACGTGTGTATCTATACTGTTGTGTGTCACTATAGATTATTGAACGTGTGTATCTATACTGTTGTGTGTCACTATAGATTATTGAACGTGTGTATCTATACTGTTGTGTGTCACTATAGATTATTGAACGTGTGTATCTATACTGTTGTGTGTCACTATAGATTATTGAACGTGTGTATCTATACTGTTGTGTGTCACTATAGATTATTGAACGTGTGTATCTATACTGTTGTGTGTCACTATAGATTATTGAACGTGTGTATCTATACTGTTGTGTGTCACTATAGATTATTGAACGTGTGTATCTATACTGTTGTGTGTCACTATAGATTATTGAACGTGTGTATCTATACTGTTGTGTGTCACTATAGATTATTGAACGTGTGTATCTATACTGTTGTGTGTCACTATAGATTATTGAACGTGTGTATCTATACTGTTGTGTGTCACTATAGATTATTGAACGTGTGTATCTATACTGTTGTTTGTCTCTATCCATTAGTTAATGTGTGTCTCTCTCTATGAATGATTGATGTCTCAATAATTGAGTTGATGTCTCTAAAACTGAGTTGATATGTGTCGTTTTAACTGAGTTGATGTGTATCTCTATAAACATAATGTGTGTCTCAATAAAGATATTGATGCATGTGTCTTTAAATGAGTTAATTCGTGTCTCTACAAATGAGTTGATTCGTGTCTCTATAAAAAAAGTTGATTCCTGTCTCTATAAAAAAGTTGATTCGTGTCTCTATAAATGAGTTGATTCGTGTCTCTATAAATGAGTTGATTTGTGTCTTATAAAAAAGTCTATTCGTGTCTCTATAAATGAGTTTTTTCTTGTTTCTCTATAAATGAGTTGATTTGTGTCTCTATAAATGAGTTGATTCGTGTCCCTATAAATAAGTTTGTTCTTGTCTCTATGCATGAGTTGATTCGTGTCTCTATATACGAGTTGATTCGTGTCTCTATAAATGAGTTGATTTGTGTCTTATAAAAAAGTCTATTCGTGTCTCTATAAATGAGTTTTTTCTTGTTTCTCTATAAATGAGTTGATTTGTGTCTCTATAAATGAGTTGATTCGTGTCCCTATAAATAAGTTTGTTCTTGTCTCTATGCATGAGTTGATTCGTGTCTCTATATACGAGTTGATTCGTGTCTCTATAAATGAGTTGATTTGTGTCTCTATAAATGAGTTGACTCGTGTTCCTATAAATAAGTTTATTCTTGTCTCTATGCATGAGTTGATTCGTGTCTCTATATACGAGTTGATTCGTGTCTCTATAAATGAGTTGATTTGTGTCTGTATAAATGAGTTGATTTGTGTGTCTAGAAATAAGTTGATTCGTGTCTCTACAAATGAGATGATTCGCATCTTATAAATGAGTTGATTCGTGTCTATATAAATGAGTTGATTCGTGTCTCTATAAATGAGTCAATGTTTGTCTTCATTAAATAAAACAAGAATTCATGTGCCTGAAATGCACGAAAAGGTTTGAGAAAGCGAGGCGTCCCATCACTATAAAAAAAGTTGTTTTTCTCTCTCGTGTAATGTGAATTAAAGAGTGCACAGTGTGAGCATCAAGTCCAATTACGTGAACATTAAAGGTTTCTGCTAGAGGCTTCATTTTTGCCCACTCATTTGTTCTCTTTACGCTTTTATCTGACTTCATTGTGCTTCCAGTCTATAGCCAAGCTCAACCCACTGTGTTAGATAATTGGGCTAGTTAGCTAGTTGGGCCATTACAGGCTTGGTTAAGCTACGTCATTGGGCCATTACAGGCTTGGTTAAGCTACGTCATGTCATGATCTGCCCTTAAGCTTTACCCCATTTTTCTTCACAGTCAAAAAGCCTCACATCATGGCAACCACAACGGATCACAATATCAACAGTAGAGGAAACATTAATATTAACTTTAGTAGATGAAAAGTAATCGTTCAATCTTCGCATGCCACTACATGTTCCCTAAAGTAGTTCATGTCATTGTCCTCTAAGGAAGTTCATATCATTGTCCTCTAAGGAAGTTCATATCGTTGTCCTCTAAATTAATTCATATCATTGTCCTCTTAAGTAGTTCATATCATTGTCCTCTAAAGTAGATCACATCATTGTCCTTGAAAGTAGATCATATCATTGTCAGAAAAAGTAGTTCCTATTATTGTGCTCTAAAGTAGTTCATATCATTGTCCTCTAAAGCAGTTCATATAATTGTCCTCTAAAGTAACATAGTTCATTTCATTGTCCATTAAAATAGTTCATATCATTGTCATCTAAAGCAGTTCATATAATTGTCCTCTAAAGTAACATAGTTCATTTCATTGTCCATTAAAATAGTTCATATCATTGTCATCTAAAGCAGTTCATATAATTGTCCTCTAAAGTAACATAGTTCATTTCATTGTCCATTAAAATAGTTCATATCATTGTCATCTAAAGTAGTTTTAATCTGCTTATTTTTCTTCTATATTTTTTTTACATTAGTGTGTAGCAAAAAGCCTAATAGCCATTGTGGCATTACTTACTAGTTATATTGTGACAATTTTAGATTGCGAAAGTTGTCTATTGTGCTGAAAAAACGTTATATTACTGTTTATTTATTTAAATCTATTAGTTTGCTTCTATTTAGCAACAAATATAGTAGTAAAACTCTCCATTACATCAATATGTCTCTATAAAAACATTGTATTGTGCCGAATTTTTTTAAAAATCTAGTCTATATATATATTTTTTTTTGCACGACCATATTGTTTCCACAAGTTTTCTATAATTTCTAGCGAGGTTTTCTATACAAAGTGTCTGACTCACTGCACCAATGGGACAGTGCCATGACACCACAACCGCAGACAAAAAAAAAAAAAAAAAAAAAAAAAGTACAACGGGCTGGCAGCACCGCCATCCATAATTTAAAAAAGGAAATTAACGTGCCAAAATAATCACCTCCTACAACTCTTTAGTTCTCTTCTTCAAGTACTCCCTCCCTCCCTCACTCCCTCCCTCCCTCCCACCCCTGCTTACTGCTCACCACACTTTCTCTCTCTCTCTCCCTATCTCTCTCTCTCTCTCTCTCTCTCTCTCTTCATGGACAAATTGTGTGTTCACCGCTTCCAATTTCCCTGTGTTCAGCAGTGCATGCTTGAGCTGTCCACGAGACTAATCTAATATGTGCAAATCTCAGCGGGCTGGCCTTGTATTTTTCCCTCATAACAAGACTTTTGTTGTGTTAGTGGCACAGAACGTGTAAAGATGAAAATCCTGTGGCCATAGACCCTTTTCTTTAGATCTCCCCTCCCCAGACCTTTCCTCTATGAGATGTATTCTGTCCAGAGTATAAATTAAGGCCAAATGAAAGAACTAAGGCATGAGGAAAGGGAGGTAATATTCAATAAAACATTGATTTTTATATTTTTACAAATAGACATACTTGTTTCTGAATGTGTTACACAGTGTTATGGGAAAAATAGTCAATTTACAGACTTAGAACTTTAGATAGATCTACAGATTTAGAACATTTGATATACCCACAGTTTTGTCGATATTATCACACATTATTTTTACAATATCGCCGCACATAGGCCTATATTATAGGCCTACAATGTAACGATATCACATATATGTTTGATAAATATGATCCCACAGAATTTTTACACTATTGTCTTGCCACATACATTTAAAAACATACTATTTTTATAACTATGAATACTATATAAATGTATATAGCCTACGAATATACGACTACATAACTATTTTTTAATACTCATTAAGCTTACATTATATGGCTTTTACAACAATGTAATTTATTGGGTAGCTATAGTAGTATAACTAATCAAGTTTAATCTAATCTTTTACTATAGAGGTAAATTAACTACAAATACATCCAAGTTGGTCAATATATATGTTGTCTCTGTGTAGTCTCCATTTGATCAGTCAACGTCCCACCAGTTCAAATATTCTAACCACAAATCTAACCGCTAATAAATCCACAAGGCGACATTTAAACAAAGACATTTAGTCTCCCTTCTAAAGTACAAAGTGGCTTCTCTTGTCTCCCCTCTCACTCTTCAAACCTTCTCCCTCGGGTACAGCTAGGACGGCTTCAGCTCTCCTCTTTTCAAAATGTCGGCTATTATGGCGTGAAAAAGAACAAGTGTCTCGGTTAATTTAGCCGAGGAATATCGCCCAGCCCTGTCCCAGGGGGCTCGGTCACGTGATCTCATTCGTCATGATCACGAGAGCACGCGTACCGCGGAAGTGTGACCCATCTCGCTGTGGATAGCGATTCGAGCACTTCCTGTTTCTGTGGAGTAAACTAGTGTTAGAAGAAGGATTAACTTGTCTCGTGTGTGAATTTTGATGAAAATTATTCATTTCTTAACACGATACACAAGTTTCTCCTCACTTTAGTATGCTGCCATATCCAAGCAGTTGTCTTTAGACCGATCGGAATATAACAGTCGATGAAATAAAGTAGCAGAATTATTTCTAATCAACGTTCAAGTAGTCTATATTAGAGAAGATTGTATAGTTAACATGTTCACTTAAGGGTTAAAGGCTCGTTAAGAGACGTTTATTCATCCCGAAAATTCAGTTGTTTTTAAGTAGCAGTTATTAATTTAGCCATGACAATAATTATATTACTGTAGCCGACTGTAGGCATACCAATACTGCCCTAAATGAAACAGCAATGCCAATGTCTATTTGCATAATACATGTACAGATTATATTTTGTGAAATGACTTAGACCTTGTTAACTCTATTGGCAAATTAAAAAACAACTGCTCTGCTTTGGTCTATAGAAAAATTAAAGTTAATCAGTTTGATATTGGTTCAAGTCAAAGCTGCAACTTTTTAATGAATACATTGATGTATTGGGTGAATGTTTAATACAACCTGGAAGACAATCCCTATGGTTCCATATATTAGAGTCGGTAATTCAGGATTTGTTTTCCTGAGCTTTTATAGTGCTGATTAGCTGGACTAGTTCTTTCTTTAAGTCGTATCCTCTATACCAGGGGTCGGCAACCTAAGGCACCTCCAAGAGTTTTTTTTTATTGATGAAAAAATACACATCATTTTCCTGTTCTGAATGAGGAAAACTGGCAGTTGAAGCCGATGTTTCTGAATGACAGAGTGACACATTTCAGTGAGTTGAACGCATTTACAAAGACGAGGTCAAACAGCACTTGAACTGTTAGACCACTGGAATGGATTTGTATATATCTTGAGTGAAATCAATTTCAAAACATTTAGCTTCATGTATATCCCTAAATTGGTGGAACCAGACCGTCATCTGGCAACTGTCAGCACCCGCAAACCGCATAAAATAGCAACGTGGAATATCAGGACAATGTTGCAAAAGGGAAAATTGGAAAACATAAAAGCAGAAATGAAAAGATTCCATATTAATATACTTGGATTGTCAGAAGTAAGATGGAAGGGAGCTGGAATGTTTTCAAACCGATGGCTATTCCATGATATACACTGGAGGGGAACAGCACCAAAAAGGGGTCGGCATCATTCTTGATCCCGAAACAGCGAAATCAGTGAAAAATTACTGGCCAGTGTCAGACAGAGTCATAGCGATTAAGATACAGGGAAAGCCCTTCGACGTAGGTATTGTCCAAGCTTATGCTCCAACATCAGACTATGAAGACCAAGAAGTGGATAAATTCTACGAAGATTTAGATAATGTCATGAAATAACTAAAATCGCAGGATATCAAGATTGTAATGGGGGATTTTAATGCAAAGGTTGGCAAAGAGAAAATAGAAAACATCGTTGGTCCTTTTGGCCTGGGAGAGATAAATAGCCGTGGTGAAAGATTAGTAGAATGGTGCAAAGAACATAACCTCTTCATATCAAATACATGGTTCCAGAACCACCCAAGAAGACGATGGACATGGAGTAGCCCAGGAGACAGAACAAGAAACCAAATCGACTACATATTGATTCAACACCGTTTCAGAAATGCTGTAAGATCATCAAAATCAATGCCAGGAGCAGACTGTGACAGTGATCATATCCCAGTCATATGTAATTTAAAACTAAAACTAAAACAACTCAAGAAATCAAAAATTAAACCCAAACTTGAAACTAGCCTTCTAAAAAGAGATGATAATTTGAAAGAGAAGTTTACAATAGCTGTAAAAAATAAATTTGAAGCACTTGACAACTTATGCGAAGTGGAAGAGAGATGGCAGGAATTCAATAGATGCTTTGAGATGGCGATTGAAGAAAATTTACCAAAACAAAACAGAAAACAACACAAGAAATGGATCACGACAGAAATTCTAGAACTCATGGAACATAGAAGACTGGCAAAAAAGGACGATAAGAAATATCAAGTACTAAATAAAGAAATAAAGAAGAAGTGCATCGAAGCTAAAGAAAACTGGCTTAATGAACAATGCGCAGAACTGGAAAACAGCAAAATTGAAAATTAGTTAGTAGATGAGAAAATACGAGAAATATCTGGGAAAAGAAAAGGTAAACAATCAAGCTGCATTAAATCAAAAGAAGGAAATATTCTGTTAGACAAAGAAGACATACTATGCAGATGGGCAGAATATATTGAGGAACTATTTGATGATGACAGGAAAGAAAAACCAAGCTTAACCAAAAATATTGAAGGCCCACCAATATTAAAAGACGAGGTTGAGAATGCTATCAAGAAAATGAAACATGGTAGGGCCCCAGGGCCGGACAACATTCCAGTGGAAATATATGACGCATTGGGAGAAATAGACATAAATGAAATAACTCAACTTGTTAACAAAATATATGGTACTGGTAAGATCCCCTCAAGCTTAAGCAGATAAATTGTCATCACAATACCCAAGAAACCTGGAGCAACAGAGTGTGAATCACACAGAACAATTAGCTAAATGAATCATGTCACAAAAATACACCTCAGAATAATCATAGAAAGAATAAGAAGTAAAATCCGTCCGGAAATTTCAGAAACCCAGTTTGGATTCGTTGCAGATAAAAGCACAAGAAATGCTATTTTCACCTTATCTATGTTAATTGAAAGATGCATCCAGATGCAAAAATACCTGTATCTATGCTTTATAGATTATTCTAAGGCATTTGACAAAGTCAAACATCAAGATTTATTTAATATATTACAAGATCTGAACATAGATGGTAAAGACCTCAGAATAATAAGAAATCTATACTGGGAGCAAGAAGCTGCCATAAGATATGAAGGGGAGTTAAGTGCATTCAAACCAATAAAGAGAGGAGTAAGACAGGGATGCGTTTTATCACCAGACCTCTTCAACATCTACAGTGAAATAATACTTCGGAATATCGAACACCTAGATGATATTAAAGTTGGAGGAAAGAATATAAAAAATCTGAGATATGCAGACGACACAGTACTAATAGCAGAATCAGAAAGTGCCCTGCAAACTATTCTAAATAAGGTGGTAGAAGAGAGCCGACTTAAAGGATTAACACTCAATCTCAGTAAGACCGAAGTAATGGTAATCTCTAAGAAAACACAACCTCCAAGATGCTCTTTATCCAGTGAAGGTGAAACCATCAAGCAAATCAATTCTTTCCAGTATCTAGGCTATACAATAACACAGGAAGGCAAATGCAACAAAGAAATAAAGAGAAGAATCGCAATAGCTAAAAACAGCTTCATGAGCTTAAGCAGTATCATGAAAAACAGGAATATCAGAATATGTACCAAAATGCGCCAACTGAATGGGTATGTTTGGTCTGTTCTTCTATATGGATGTAAATGTTGGACTATTGATAATGAAACAAGGAAAAGATTGGAGGCAGTAGAAATGTGGTTTCTAAGAAGGATGATGAGAATATCATGGACTGAAAAGAAATCTAATGCAGAGGTGTTGAAAACAGCATGTACCTCAAGAGAACTAATTAACACCATTAGGAATAGACAGATGAAATTTCTAGGACATATCTATAGGAAAAATGGTATAGAAAGACTGGCTTTGTGTGGGAAAATATCTGGTAAGAGAGACAGAGGAAGACAAAGGCTAACATATGTAGAAAGCCTGAACGAATGGGCCACGAACAACAACATAAGTAATAATAACTTTCTGCAAAAAGCTAACAACAGGAAAGAATGGAGAGTCATGACCGCCGATGTCTGTTCCAGACCTGGCACGTAAAGAAGAAGAATATCCCTAAATTAAGGCATAGATCTATATTAAGATAGATAGTTGGGCTTTTTCAGAAGCACATCGAAGCACTCTAAGCGGATTTTTCTAGACAAAGGAAAGACTTTCAAATTAATGGACTCATTTTTTCATACCTCATCAAGCCTAACTGGCTTGATTTTACTACAAACTTCTTAGATGTACGGTAGATTTTTTTTTTCAGTGGAGGGATGTTGGCAGAAGAAATGGGCATCGAACTGTGCCAATTTGCGGGAAAATTTAGACGGAAGCTGCTTAGAAAAACCAATTGCTATTCTCAACTGCCAGGCATTCCCTCTACTTTCAGCGTTTTTGTTCAACTTACACGAAGTGTGAACATTATTTATCTTATCTTATCTTATACATTACAGACGCTCCTTCTATAAAGAAGATTATTGCGTCCTACGCTCATCCGTGGTCCGAGTCTAGTCTTGCATTTTTATTAATGTTTTAAATGATGTCAGGTTATTGGTTTTCCTGGTTTGTTCAGGCAACCCATTCCATGCCCGAATGCCACTCGGGAAGAAAGAGTACTTATATGCATTTGTTCTCGCATAAGGGACAAGGAAGGTGTTTTTGTCTTTATGTTTATCTGAGCTTTGCAACAGATTGTTATTGGGTTGTATTTCTAAATTAGAGTTTAATGCCTTATGTATTATTACTACTTTACTCTTTGCCCTTCTGTCCTCTAGTGTTTCTAGGTTTAGTGATTTGACTAATGGTGTTACTCTTGTCAATTGGGAATATTCACTAGTTATAAACCTTGCAGCTCTTTTTTGAATTTGTTCTAATTTTTTAATGTTTTCTTTAGTTGATGGGTCCCATACAGATCCTGCATATTCTAGTATAGGCCTAACTAATGTGAGATAGCATTTTAGTTTTATATTCTTATTACATTTGTAAAAGTTCCTTTTTATGAATCCTAATGTTTTGTTTGATTTTTTAATTACTTCATCAATGTGAGGGTTCCAAGATAACTTATCATTTATTATTACTCCTAGATACTTAGCATTGCTAGTTTGAGTTAGTTCTTTACCATGAATGAAGTAGTTTGTTATTATTTGTTTCTTTTTCTTGGATACCCTTATTAGTTGGCATTTTTCTGGGTGAAAAGACATACTCCAGTTTGATTCCCATTTTTGTAGTTCATCTAGGTCTTTTTGTAAAAGTTCACTATCTTTTCCTGTCTTTATTATTCTATAAATTATGCAATCATCAGCAAATAATCTTACTTTTGTGCCTGTGTTGATGCAATTTGGCAGATCATTAATGTAAATTAGAAATAGTAGGGGCCCTAGAACAGTTCCTTGTGGAACTCCTGAGTTTACTGTTATTGGTGATGACTTAGAGCCATTTATTATCACTGTTTGTTCTCTGCCTATAAGAAAGTCCTGAATCCACTGATGTAAGGGACCAGAGATGCCAAAGTATTTAAGTTTTTTAAGAAGACTAGAATGATGAACTTTATCAAATGCTTTTGAAAAATCTAGTAATATAGCATCAATTTGGTTGTTATTATCTAATCCCTTAATTCCTGAAGCCATGTTGGTGTGGGCACTGTGCATTTAGTTTGTCTAGATGATTTACTATACTACTATATATTATATGTTCTAGTAATTTACATGTTATGCTTGTTAGAGAAACAGGTCTATAATTTCCGAGGTCAGATTTATCTCCTTTTTTGAAAAGGGGGGTTACATTGGCTAATTTCCAATCTTTGGGCACTTTGCCCTGGTTTAGAGAGGCCTGAAAAAGTATTTTAAAGATTGGAGATATTTCATTAGTTAGTTCTTTAAGCAGTCTTGCTGGTATTTCATCTGGACCAGAAGCTTTGTTTACTTTTAAGTTGGTTAGGAGTTGTTTAATGCCTTTTTCATCTACATTTATATTTCCTATCTCTTCTAGTTTGTTTAAATTTATGAATATTTCTTTGTCACCTGGATTTGAAAAAGATGATGCAAAGTGTGTGTTTAGGATATTAGTTTTAGTTTCATTATCATTATAAGTTTTGTTGTTTTGGCCTTTTAGTGGAGCTATGCCTGTAGTGTCCATTTTTCTTGATTTAATGTAGGACCATAAGTTTTTATTATTATCTTTAGAAATTACATTGTTTACATATTCATTCTGCAGCTGTCTGCTTAGTTTCTGAGTTAAATGTTTAATTTTTAGGTATTTTTTATGTAGTCTAATTGAATTAGTTGCCTTAAACTTTTTGAATAGATTTTCTTTTTGTTTACACAGTTTCTTTAGTATTTATTGCACGTGTTAAGCGTTCAAAAAGGTCACTTACATTTCACTACTAAGAAATGACTAAATATGTATCTGTCATTATAAATTACTGAAGAGAATTCAAGATAAGGCGCTCATTAATTGATACAAACTAATTTTAATTAAAAGAGTTTGTATGCTCATCTTCTATAATTAATCATAAATATAGCCTAAGTAGTTCTAAAGCAAACATTGTTTTTAATAATTTAATAAATATAAGAGACTTTTAATAGCATTATATTATGCAATTGTTGTAATTATTAAGGTTTAAAAGATAAATGGACAAACAATTAATGCAGGAAATGTTAATTTACAACTGTACGATAAATTTAACAATTAAAAAAAAAAATTTTACACTCATATCTATTAAATCTTGTAATGAATATCCTAATGCTCGATTTATAAAAATAAATATAAATTAGTCATTACTATTTGTTATATTACAATCAATATAACAAATCAAATTTAGAAACTTTATTTTAATAAAATGAGATAATTAGCCGGATTTATTTGCGGCAATATTTCTAATATTAAATATTGTTTCTTATTTTTCTTTTTATAACAGAATAAACGGTTTACTACTTATAACTTTATAATGATTAAACTGTAAAAAGTAGTTGAAAATTATATAAATATTATATGACTCAAAAATTATATGCACATTTTCTAAACATCACAAAAGCTACCCAGTTTGTATGATTACTACATATCAATACCTCTTAATAATCGTTTGCTGTTATAATGTTCCTCACTTTGAAACAAATTAAAGAAAAACTGAGTGAGGAAAAAATATTAGAAAAAATTGAAGATGCTAGATCCTTATCTTGACAACCCAAAGATAATGTTTATAAAAATCGTTACCATAATTAAATGTGAAAATTTGGTAATAAAATGTTGTATTTGTTAAAAATATAAATAAAAAGGATAATAATCACCAACACTTTTTACACAAAATTATTAAATATAAAACTCTGAAACTATGTTCTCTATAGATTTCCTTTGCTTTTGGCTTTGGTTTTGCTACGGCGTTAAAGTAGATCTAATTGTCTTATAATAACAAAGAAAACAAGAATAGGGCCTAATAGAGCAGGTTGACTTTTAAGCTGTTGGCACGCTGAATGATTTAGAAATCCTAGTTTGCAACTTGCAACACCATCGTCGAAAGGTTGCCGACCCCTGCTGTAGACACTTTGCTGGACTAGTTCTTCTCATAAGTCTTATCCTCTATACACTTTGCTGGACTAGTTCTTCTCATAAGTTGTATCCTCTATATACTTTGCTGGACTAGTTCTTCTTATATGTCTTATCCTCTATACACTTTGCTGGACTAGTTCTTCTCATAAGTCTTATCCTCTATACACTTTGCTGGACTAGTTCTTCTCATAAGTCTTATCCTCTATACACTTTGCTGGACTAGTTCTTCTCATAAGTTGTATCCTCTATACACTTTGCTGGACTAGTTCTTCTCATAAGTCTTATCCTCTATACACTTTGCTGGACTAGTTCTTCTCATAAGTTTTATCCTCTATACACTTTGCTGGACTAGTTCTTCTCATAAGTTTTATCCTCTATACACTTTGCTGGACTAGTTCTTCTCATAAGTCTTATCCTCTATACACTTTGCTGGACTAGTTCTTCTCATAAGTCTTATCCTCTATACACTTTGCTGGACTAGTTCTTCTCATAAGTTGTATCCTCTATATACTTTGCTGGACTAGTTCTTCTTATATGTCTTATCCTCTATACACTTTGCTGGACTAGTTCTTCTCATAAGTTTTATCCTCTATACACTTTGCTGGACTAGTTCTTCTCATAAGTCTTATCCTCTATACACTTTGCTGGACTAGTTCTTCTCATAAGTTGTATCCTCTATATACTTTGCTGGACTAGTTCTTCTTATATGTCTTATCCTCTATACACTTTGCTGGACTAGTTCTTCTCATAAGTTTTATCCTCTATACACTTTGCTGGACTAGTTCTCATAAGTTTTATCCTCTATACACTTTGCTGGACTAGTTCTTCTCATAAGTTTTATCCTCTATACACTTTGCTGGACTAGTTCTTCTTATATGTCTTATACTCTGTACACTTTGCTGGACAAGTTCTTCTCATAAGTTTAATCCTCTATACACTTTGCTGGACTAGTTCTTCTTATATGTCTTATACTCTGTACACTTTGCTGGACTAGTTCTTCTTATATGTCTTATCCTCTATACACTTTGCTGGTCTAGTTCTACTTATATGTCTTATTTTCTGTACACTTTGATGGACAAGTTCTTCTTATATGTCTTATACTCTGTACACTTTGCTGGACTAGTTCTTCTTATATGTCTTATCCTCCATACACTTTGCTGGACTAGTTCTTATAAGTCTTATCCTCTATACACTTTGCTGGACTAGTTCTTATAAGTCTTATCCTCTATACACTTTGCTGGACTAGTTCTTATATCTCTTATCCTCTGTACACTTTGCTGGACTAGTTCTTCTTATTAGTCATATCCTCCATACACTTTGCAGGACTAGTTCTTATATGTCTTATCCTCTATACACTTTGCTGGACTAGTTCTTCTTTTATGTCTTATACTCTGTACACTTTACTGGACAAGTTCTTATAAGTCTTATCCTCTATACACTTTGCTGGACTAATTCTTAAATGTCTTATCCTCTATACACTTTGCTGGACTAGTTCTTCTTACAATTTCTTGTGCTCTGTACACTTTGATAGACTAGTTCTTCTTATATGTCTTATACTCTGTACACTTTGCTGGAATAGTTCTTGTTATATGTCTTATCCTCTATACACTTTGCTGGACTAGTTCTTCTTTTATGTCTTATACTCTGTACACTTTACTGGACAAGTTCTTATAAGTTTTATCCTCTATACACTTTACTGGACTAGTTCTTCTTATATGTCTTATACTCTGTACACTTTGATGGACTAGTTCTTCTTATATGTCTTATCCTCTATACACTTTGATGGACTAGTTTTTCTTATATGTCTTATACTCTGTACACTTTGCTGGACTAGTTCTTCTTATATGTCTTATACTCTCTACACTTTGATGGACTAGTTCTTCTTATATGTCTTATACTTTGTACACTTTGCTGAACTAGTTCCTTTTATATGTCTTATACTCTGTACACTTTGCTGGACTAGTTCTTCTTATATGTCTTATACTCTGTACACTTTGCTGGACTAGTTCTTCTTAAATGTCTTATCCTCTATACACTTTGCTGGACTAGTTCTTCTTATATGTCTTATCCTCCATACACTTTGCTGGACTAGTTCTTATATCTCTTATCCTCTGTACACTTTGCTGGACTAGTTCTTCTTATTAGTCTTATCCTCCATACACTCTGCTGGACTAGTTGTTATATGTCTTATCCTCTTTACACTTTGCTGGACTAGTTCTTCTTATATGTCTTATACTCTGTACACTTTGATAGACTAGTTCTTCTTAAATGTCTTATACTCTGTACACTTTGCTGGAATAGTTCTTGTTATATGTCTTATCCTCTATACACTTTGCTGGACTAGTTCTTATATGTCTTATCCTCTATACACTTTGCTGGACTAGTTCTTCTTATATGTCTTGTGCTCTGTACACTTTGATAGACTAGTTCTTCTTAAATGTCTTATACTCTGTACGCTTTGCTGGAATAGTTCTTGTTATATGTCTTATCCTCTATACACTTTGCTTGACTAGTTCTTCTTATGAGTGTTATCCTGCATACACTTTGCTGGACTAGTTCTTCTTATGAGTCTTATTCTCCATACACTTTGCTGGACTAGTTCTTCTTATGAGTCTTATCCTCCATACACTTTGCTGGACTAGTTCCTCTCATATGTCTTATCCTCTGTACACTTCGCTGGATTAGTTCTTCTTATATGTCTTATACTCATTACACTTTGCTGAACTAGTTCTTCTCATAAGTTTTATCCTCTATACACTTTACTGGACTAGTTCTTCTTATAAGTTTTAACTTCTATACACTTTGCTGGACTAGTTCTTCTTATATGTCTTATCCTCTATACACTTTGCTGGACTAGTTCTTCTTATATGTCTTATACTCTGTACACTTTGCTGGACTAGTTCTTCTCATAAGATTTATCCTCCATACACTTTGCTGGACTAGTTCTGCTTATAAGTCTTATCCTCTATACACTTTGCTGGACTAGTTCTTCTTATAAGTCTTATCCTCCATACACTTTGCTGGACTAGTTCTTATAAGTATTATACTTTTTACGCTTTGATGGACTAGTTCATCTTATCTACTCGAAAGTTTTATGATTTATAGATTATCCTCTTTCTCCTTCTTAATTCATGTGTTTAATATTTAGTTGTACAATTATATGCTTCTTTGCAAGCCTTTAAAGGTTAAGGTACAAAATGTTTAAATGATATTGAACCAGCAGATGTGTTTATGCCATTTTTCAATATGGTACACTCATTTAAATAAAGATATTTATGACACATCAATCTAAGATTCGTCTTAGTATCTCTACGTGTATTAACTTATTGCATAACTTATGGTTTTCTACAGTGCATTTTCTAATTATATAATTTAAGGAATCGGCTTGGACTATTACATAAGCTGTGTCCATACGAAAAGACTTAATTTTAATTTAATGTGTACTACAAGAAAACGTTTAAATTTAATGTGTATAGAAAGAAACGAATTTTTGTATATGTAGGCCTGTTATAAGTATAAGTTTATGTTGGATGTGTACAATAACAGGAATCCTATGTTTATGTTTATGTAGGCCTACTATAAGTATAAGTTTATATTGGATGTGTACAACAACAGGAAACTTATGTTTATGTTTATGTAGGCCTACTATAAGTATAAGTTTATGTTGTATGTGTACAATAACAGGAAACCTATGTTTATATAGGCCTACTTATAAGTATAAGTTTATGTTGGATGTGTTCAATAACAGGAAACTTATGTTTATGTTATGTAGGCCTACTATAAATATAAGTTTATGTTGGATGTGTTCAATAACAAGAAATTTATGTTGAAAGTTGACAGTAATATATATGATAATAAGACGCTGTCTCTTTAGCTATGTTTTCACAGTTGTTGTTTTTTTTTTTTTCAAAAAATTACTTTTGACATGAAAACTTTAATATTGGTTGTATAAGTCAATGTGACAAAACTTTAATATTGCTTGTATAAGTCAATGTGAGAAAACTTTAATATTGGTTGTTTATGATTGTATTGTCAATGTGACAATAAAGAAAATTATAAAGTTTGCCAAGATAAAACTTGGAAATATCCGCTAGAAGAATAATATCAAACTATTATATGTTTATCCATTAATAAAAACCAGTAAAAAACATATTAAACCTTAGATTTTGATTTTCAATACATATTGTAAAATCGATATTTAGGCTAAGTAATATGCTACGAAGTTATTGGCTCTTCTTTTAAATAAAGATTTAGATAGTTCAGAACCAGCTCAATAAAAAACAGAACATAGTTTCTTGTAAGAAATATTATATTGTATCTATTTTGTTTGTAAAAATCCCTTTTTTTTTTTGGAACAAAATCTAGTAAATTTAATTATACCTCAAAAGTTGCGTAAAACATGGTGTTCTTCACACTCAGAACAATCTTGTCCAAATAGTCTCCCTTTAAATGCCATTCACCTCGCCTAGACTATAATGACCTCTTTGGTTGCTCTAACTGTTGGCATGACACACCCTGGTATGACACACCCTGGTATGAGTAGTTTCACGTGACAATGCAATGCCACTTCAATATCATGCGTGCTTGTTGGACCATTCAATAATATAGTTTCGTGCCTGGACATGCAGTTATACAATAATATATATATATATATCTGTGTATATACAATTAGTTCACTTGGAAACAATGTGAAATCCCTATTCACCATTTCATCATCTTCCAACAATTAATGTTATAATATCCTAAGCCAAAATACTAAATAGAGTTGTTATTATTGTATTGTATTGAATAACTGTATGTCCAGGCATGAAGCTATAGTATTGAATGGTCCAGCAAATAAAATGGTATTCATGTTTGACTTTCACATTCTAAATAGTCTACGTGATTGGATAGAAACCTAAAGTTGTGAAAATAGTCTACATGATTGGATAGAAACCTAAAGATGGGAAAAAGTCTACATGATTGAATAAGAACATAAAGTTGTGAAAATAGTCTACGTGATTGGATAGAAACCTAAAGTTGTGAAAATATTCTACGTGATTGGATAGAAACCTAAAGTTGTGAAAATAGTCTACATGATTGGATATAAACCTAAAGTTGTGAAAATAGTCTACGAGATTTGATAGAAACAAAAAGTTGTGAAAATAGTCTACATGATTGGAGAGTCACTGTGATTGGATAAAAACTTAAAGTTGTAAAAATAGTCTACGTGATTGGATAGAAACCTAAAGTTGTGAAAATATTCTACGTGATTGGATAGGAACATAAAGTTGTGAAAATATTCTACGTGATTGGATAGGAACATAAAGTTGTGAAAATAGTCTACATGATTTGATAGAAACATTAAGTTGGGAAAATAGTCTACACGTTTTGATATAAACCTAAGGTTGTGAAAATAGTCTATGTGATTGGATAGAAACATAAATTTGTAAAAATAGTCTACACGTTTTGATATAAACCTAAGGTTGTGAAAATAGTCTACGTGATTGGATAGGAACCTAAAGTTGGGAAAAAAGTCTACATGATTGGATAAAAACATAAAGTTGTGAAAATAGTCTACGTGATTGAATAAAAACATAAAGTTGTGAAAATAGCCTACGTGCTTTGATATAAACCTAAGGTTGTGAAAATAGTCTGCATGATTGGATAGAAACCTAAAGTTGTGAAAATAGTCTACGTGATTGGATAGAAACCTAATGTTGTGAAAATAGTCTACATGATTGGATAGAAACAAAAAGTTGTGAAAATAGTCTACATGATTGGATATAAACCTCCAGTTATGAAAATAGTCTACATGATTGGATAGGAACCTAAGGCTGGGAAATAGTATGTGTGATTGAATAGACACCTAAAGTTGTGTAAATAGTCTACATGATTGGATAGAAACCGTAAGTTGTGTAAATAGTATATGTAACACTATTCTATAACTTGATAAACAAATATAATCTTTTTTGAAAATTGATTAAGAAAATCCATGGCCATTAGTTTGATTTGAAAACTCATTTTGCCCCATCCATTTGGTGCAGGGTATGGAGTAAGTGAACAATACAGTCTTTCAGTGAGTCTGCAATAAATGTTGTCCCAATAGCCAGGTATTGATCTTCTCTTAGCAATGTCAGAACACAACAGGAAGTACTTGACTCTACCCATGCGGATGTTCTTCAGTCTTGGTCAAACGGTAAGTCTGCGAGATCAGGCGAAGTGGAGACAGTGTGGAGAAAACTGGACAGTTTATCAAAGACCAAAGTTCTCCGGTCCAAGTCACCTGACAAAGAAACATTTTTTTTTACGGGTGTCGCCATTTAAACTAAAAACAGGAAGTTGAGATACGAGAGTTAATGTCCTTGGCTAAAGGGAAACTACTTTGTATTCTGTTTTCTGGGCTGTCAATGCAGGAAGTACGAGCCGAACACGTATTCCAGACGCTGTAAGAGGACTGAACCAAGCATAATTATCCAGTCTTTGTAGTGTGCAGCATGTAGTTCTATATTAACCACTTGTACTGTGCATTAATTTTTTTAAATATTATTTTCATTTAAGGCTAGAAGATTTAGAAAGCATTTAATAAAATAAAAAAACAGATTCTAAAAAAAATATATATAAAAATATTCCACAAGCCATAAAAGAAATCTAGAAACAGTGAAAAAAGAATAATATGTCTTCTGTAAGATATTTAGATCTAGATTATTTATCTATTTATTTCCTAGTGACAGAGTTTGTAATAAATATATACAAAGATCATTTATATACCATATACTTACCGTAAACAACCATACATTTACCATTTATATAGCATAGACTTACAGTATAGAAAAATACACACATCTTATGTAGCATATACTATAAACTTACTTGTAACACACACAGGCATCCACTTTTACGTAAAATGCAAAACTAATCCATTGAGACTGTGACCTTGATAAGGTAAAACTAATCCATTGAGACTGCGACCTTGATAAGGCAATACTAATCCATTGAGACTGCGACCTTGATAAGGCAAAACTAATCCATTGAGACTGTGACCTTAATAAGGCAAACTAATCCATTGATAATGTGACCTTGTTAAGGCAAAACTAATCCATTGAGACTGTGACCTTGATAAGGCAAAACTAATCCATAGAGACTGTAACCTGCATAATGCAAAACTAATCCATTGAGACTGTGACCTTGATAAGGCAAAACTAATCCATTGAGACTGTGATCTTGAGAAGGCAAGACTTATCCATTGAGACTGTTATCTTGAGAAGGCAAGACTTATCCATTGAGGCCTTGACCTTCATAATGAAAAACTAATCCATTGAGACTGTGACCTTGATAAGGCAAAACTAATCCATTGAGACTGTGACCTTGATAAGGTAAAACTAATCCATTGAGGCCTTGACCTTCATAATGCGAAACGAATCCATTGAGACTGTGACCTGCATAATGCAAAACTAATCCATAGAGACATTGACCTTGATAAGGCAAAACTAATCCATTGAGACTGTGACCTTGATACGACAAATCTAATCCATTGAGGCCTTGACCTTCATAATGCAAAACTAATCCATTGAGACATTGACCTTGATAAGGCAAAACTAATCCATTGAACCTGTGACCTTGATACGACAAATCTAATCCATTGAGGCCTTGACCTTCATAATGCAAAACTAATCCATTGAGACTGTGACCTTCATAATACAAAACTAATCCATTGAGGTATTGACCTTCATAATGCAAAACTAATCCATTGAGACTGTGACCATGATACGGCAAATCTAATCAATTGAGGCCTTGACCTTCATAATGCAAAACTAATCCATTGAGACCTTGACTTATCCATTTGGACTGTGACCTTCATAATGCAAAACTAATCCATTGAGGCCTTGAAATACATAATGCAACTTATCAATTGAGACTGTGACCTACATAATGCAAAACTAATCAATTGAGACCGACATTAGCTTTGAATGTTCGAACTTGTTCATTTGATGAAAAAGACATTGTAAATTACCATAAACACTTAGTGTAACCAGGTCCACTGAGTCCAAACAGTATGGCATCGGTATTACTTCCAAAAACAGAAAATAAATGCGATTGCGCATTCTGTTCTATATTTATTATGTGATTAAGACTGAAACCAACATAATTTAAAACGAATCCATTGAGACTTTGCCTTTATAATGCTAATAATCCCTTCACTTTTTTTTTCTTTTGTGCTTGTTGTTGTTGCCAGAAAAATAAATGACACAATCGTTTAATGCTGACTAACTGATATTGATGCTGACTAACTGATATTGATGATCATAATCACCATCAAACCCTTGACCGTTATTATCGTTGGGGGGGGGGGGGGCGAATGGACACATCAGCAGTTATCTTTCTCCATTTTTGTCTATCGTGAGCGGCTGTCAATGGTACAGTTATTTGCAGCTTTGTCTAATCTTTTATATTGTTGAACCAGCATTTCCGCTGTCGGCCTCTACGACGTCCACCTTGTACAGTGCCTTGGAGGATGGTTTTCGGCAGGTTATTATGCCGGAACACATGACCAAACCATAGAAGCTTGCGCCGCTTGATTGTTGCCATAATGGTTTCTCCAGGGCTCGCAATTGAGGATATTTTGTCCCAGACATAGGGCCTACTCATTAGTCCTGTGTTTTAGGTAGGAGATTTGAATTATTTTTCTAAAGCATTTATTTTCAAATGCCTGCAACTTGTTTTCAGTGGCTTCTAGCAGTGTCTAGGTCACACATCCATATAGAACAATGTTTTTCACATTGGCTCTGTAAAGCCTGAGCTTTGCTGGAAGACTAATGCTTTTGCTGGACCAGATTCTGTTTAGTCTAGAGTCTAGCCATTGCTGACTCAATCCTGGCTCAAATGTCTACCTCACAGGCAGGCGTATACCGACTACGGATAGGATGGCTTCTAGACATTTCAAATTCTTTAATTCTTCTTGTTGTTGGTTCATTATAATGTTTGTCCTTCTGGCATCTGTGGTGTTGATCATTATTATTATTATTTTTTTTAGCTGATTTTCATTCCGTCTTTTTATTTAACAAAAATTTAAATTGCCCGGTGTTGCTCGTAGAGTTACAATATTAATTGAAATAAAAAAAAAAGAAAAAAAAAAGATATAGACTAACTGGAGAATCGAACCCGAGTCGCCAGCATTGCAGTCCGATACGTTAAAAACATAGCTAACGAAGAGGCATGTCCGAAATAAAATTGCAAAAGTATAATTGGAGACAATAAGGTAACGTTTATGATTGGATAAACCATAGACTATAATATACATGGACCGCTTGCTTTAGTTTTATATGCTATTATCTTCTTTTTTTTGCAATTCCCGATTCTAAATAAAGTAATTGTCATACAAGTTCCGTTTTATTAAATCGCATTTTTTCGACTTTAAATGGATACTTGTAGACCTATTAATTATATTATCATTTACTATAATAATATGGACCGCCTGCTCTATTTTTAGAGCTTATGTTCTTTTTCCGTGCGTACACAGCACTGATCTATAAATGTTTCCGCTCTGTACAACTTTCGATTTAAATTTTTCATTGAGAAAATCATAGCGATTAAATAAAACGGAACTTGTATATCAATAACTTTATTTCCTGTAAAGCAATTACGTTATTTAGAATCGGGAATTCCGAAAATCAGTAATTCAAGTCATCATATAGCAGAAATACTAAAGCAAGCGGTCCATGTATATTATAGTCTATGGATAAACACACACACAGTCTACTATATATGTATGTTTATCTGTAGCTTATACAGGCCTATTTAATTTTTCCGGGGCAACGCCGGGGACTTTAGCTTGTATAAAATATAATTAAAACAAATGGAACTGAAATAATAAAAGATGTATGATTGAGATTGTAAAACACTAATCAATTGCATCATATTCAAATAGACACAAAATAGTAAGATACTGTATGCTATATGACTGTAGTGAGATACTGTATGCTATATGACTGTAGTAAGATATTGTATGCTATATGACTGTAGTAAGATAGTGTATGCTATATGACTGTAGTAAGATACTGTATGCTATATGACTGTAGTAAGATACTGTATGCTATATGACTGTAGTAAGATATTGTATGCTATATGACTGTAGTAAGATATTGTATGCTATATGACTGTAGTAAGATACTGTATGCTATATGACTGTAGTAAGATACTGTATGCTATATGACTGTAGTAAGATACTGTATGCTATATGACTGTAGTAAGATACTGTATGCTATATGACTGTAGTAAGATACTGTATGCTATATGACTGTAGTAAGATACTGTATGCTATATGACTGTAGTAAGATATTGTATGCTATATGACTGTAGTAAGATATTGTATGCTATATGACTGTAGTAAGATATTGTATGCTATATGACTGTAGTAAGATACTGTATGCTATATGACTGTAGTAAGATACTGTATGCTATATGACTGTAGTAAGATACTGTATGCTATATGACTGTAGTAAGATACTGTATGCTATATGACTGTAGTAAGATACTGTATGCTATATGACTGTAGTAAGATACTGTATGCTATATGACTGTAGTAAGATACTGTATGCTATATGACTGTAGTAAGATACTGTATGCTATATGACTGTAGTAAGATACTGTATGCTATATGACTGTAGTAAGATATTGTATGCTATATGACTGTAGTAAGATACTGTATGCTATATGACTGTAGTAAGATACTGTATGCTATATGACTGTAGTAAGATACTGTATGCTATATGACTGTAGTAAGATATTGTATGCTATATGACTGTAGTAAGATACTGTATGCTATATGACTGTAGTAAGATACTGTATGCTATATGACTGTAGTAAGATATTGTATGCTATATGACTGTAGTAAGATACTGTATGCTATATGACTGTAGTAAGATACTGTATGCTATATGACTGTAGTAAGATATTGTATGCTATATGACTGTAGTGAGATACTGTATGCTATATGACTGTAGTAAGATATTGTATGCTATATGACTGTAGTGAGATACTGTATGCTATATGACTGTAGTAAGATACTGTATGCTATATGACTGTAGTAAGATACTGTATGCTATATGACTGTAGTAAGATACTGTATGCTATATGACTGTAGTAAGATACTGTATGCTATATGACTGTAGTAAGATACTGTATGCTATATGACTGTAGTAAGATACTGTATGCTATATGACTGTAGTGAGATACTGTATGCTATATGACTGTAGTAAGATACTGTATGCTATATGACTGTAGTAAGATACTGTATGCTATATGACTGTAGTGAGATACTGTATGCTATATGACTGTAGTAAGATATTGTATGCTATATGACTGTAGTAAGATACTGTATGCTATATGACTGTAGTAAGATACTGTATGCTATATGACTGTAGTAAGATACTGTATGCTATATGACTGTAGTAAGATACTGTATGCTATATGACTGTAGTAAGATACTGTATGCTATATGACTGTAGTAAGATACTGTATGCTATATGACTGTAGTAAGATATTGTATGCTATATGACTGTAGTAAGATACTGTATGCTATATGACTGTAGTAAAATATTGTATGCTATATTAGTAAAATGATATTTATTTAGAAAACAACTGCAACTTTTATATCTGTGTATACTGTATAGAATTGGATGCCTTTGACGATAGGGGATAATTTATGAATTATTTAATATCTATGATGGATCTATGTGGTGAAGAATGCCTTGTCCTACAGTGCAGGAAGGGAGTGTATGTGCCTCACTCAATCAAATGAATGAATTCGAGCAGAGAGCCGAGGGAAGCTATGATCAAATTATTTGGCTGCTCTCAGAACTCAGCTACGTCTAGGGGGAGGAGCAGAGGGAGACCCTAGAACTAAGAGAGTCTTTATATTCTGACTAAATCAATTTTTCAATTCGTTCCCGACCACACTGCGAGCCAATCACATGGCTGGGTTTTGAACCTCTGCCTTCTAAGGTCGGCAAGGCCGGAGCCATTTTCCTAATTAGTTTGAGCGTGATTTGTGGAAGGATTGTGGGATAGGGTTTGCTACTAGGTCGTGTGTCGGAATGAACTACAAATTCTAACCCAGCCCTCTTTTTTTTTACGTCAGCCACGCCAAATTACCATAGTGGTCTGGTCACTAGAGATGGACATTGAGGTCAACATAAAGATTTGTCTTTTTTTTTTACGATACAGAAAATAGAAAACATTAAAAATACAGAATAGAAGGCTATTCCTTATTATGTCTTTCTTTCTTTCTCTCTTTCTCTCTCTCTCTCCTCTCTCTTTTTCTCTCTCTCTCTCTCTCTATATATATATATATATATATAAATATATATATAAGCTTATATATATATATATATCACCGAGCGATGTTTAATTAATAACAATTGACACACTTTTATATTTACTTTTGAAACACATCCACAAAGACTGTAGCCTAAATCAACATAATATATATCACGTACAATGTCTGTCTTTATTTACTCTTTGCTATATTGAATATACTAAATATGTGTTTATTTACCCAATAATATGTTGAATAACATATTGAATTTACCAAATCTGTGTTTATTTATTTACCCTATATTTTGCATGTATTAAATCTGTGTTTATTAAGCTTATATTGTATTTACAAATTTTTTTTAACCCTGTAATAGATATTGAATGTACCAAGTTTGTGCTTATTTACCCTATTATTATACTAGATCTATATAGACTACAATGATTATACTAGATCTATATAGACTACAATGATTATACTAGATCTATATAGACTACAATGATTATACTAGATCTATATAGACTACAATGATTATACTAGATCTATATAGACTATAATGATTATACTAGATCTATATAAACTACAATGATTATACTAGATCTATATAGACTACAATGATTATACTAGATCTATATAGACTACAATGATTATACTAGATCTATATAGACTACAATGATTATACTAGATCTATATAGACTACAATGATTATACTAGATCTATATAGACTACAATGATTATACTAGATCTATATAGACTACAATGATTATACTAGATCTATATAGACTACAATGATTATACTAGATCTATATAGACTACAATGCATATACTAGATCTATATAGACTACAATGATTATACTAGATCTATATAGACTACAATGATTATACTAGATCTATATAGACTTCAATGATTATACTAGATCTATATAGACTACAATGATTATACTAGATCTATATAGACTACAATGATTATACTAGATCTATATAGACTACAATGATTATACTATATCTATATAGACTACAATGATTATACTAGATCTATATAGACTACAATGATTATACTAGATCTATATAGACTACAATGATTATACTAGATCTATATAGACTACAATGATTATACTAGATCTATATAGACTACAATGATTATACTAGATCTATATAGACTATAATGATTATACTAGATCTATATAGACTACAATGATTATACTAGATCTATATAGACTACAATGATTATACTAGATCTATATAGACTACAATGATTATACTAGATCTATATAGACTACAATGATTATACTAGATCTATATAGACTACAATGATTATACTAGATCTATATAGACTACAATGATTATACTAGATCTATATAGACTACAATGATTATACTAGATCTATATAGACTATAATGATTATACTAGATCTATTTATTTACCCCTCGGTTTTACTTTAGATTTTATCATCGAATAATTTGAGTTGATTAATTTATTTAACAATAATAATAATAATAATAGTAATAAGACTTACATAGCGCATATACCATTGGGATATACATGTTGTTTTTAATTAGGCTCGGATATCATGTTGGAGATTCTTACGATTATAAAAACAAACTATAACACGGAGTGCTCCTAGCTATTCTAATTTCTATTAATGATCTTATTTTTCTAAAATTCCATTAAAAATATTTTCACGGTAGGCTTATGAGCATCCTCATAGACGAAGACTAATATCTTCATTAATTAGACAAAGACTTATCTCTCTCTCTTTCTCTCTCTTTCTCTCTCTCTCCCCATACCCATTATATATATATATATATATATATATATAGAGAGAGAGAGAGAGAGAAAGAGATACATATAAAGTTGATTTTATGTGTCAATTTCGATACACATTGGTTAATGTAACGACATGTGACTTTATTAGCTAATGATTAAGTTATACGATTTTTTTTCTACAAGGGTTCGATTTTCTATAGCAGTGGTTACCATAAAATTATTTTCGTAGCTACCGGTGCTTTTTTTGCTACTGTTGGATCAAATAGTATATTACTACAAACACTTGATTCAGTTCGTACAAACACTTGATTCAGTTCGTAGTTAATAATCTCAATGCAGTCCTCTTGTGTTGTCTCAAAAACATATTCAACTTAGACAATGCATGGGCTTCTGGCAAGTGCGAATCAGGTAGATTTGAATAGTACGATACAATTTCATCTGCAAGCATGTGTTCTGTCGCATAAATGTTCATTGTAACCCATTTGAATTGTTCACTGTCATGTTTTTCCAAAAGCAGGTAAGGTATAGGAAACATGTAATTTTATTTTCATCCAATGTTTTGTGCCAAAGCTGAAGTTTAATTTGGAATGAGAGAATATCTTCAGACAAATTTAGGCATCTTAAATTTGGTCCTTGCAGTGATAAATTTAACTCATTTAAGATGTCAGCCAAGTAAGTTATTTTCTGCAGTTCACTTTTATCGCCAAAAAGTTCTTCGAATTGTGGTCTTGCTTTCTGATTTAGAAACGGTTTGAGTTTACCAGGAAGCTCAAAATCTAGTTTTAAAACTTTCTTTCTCGACAAGCAGCTAACTTCAGTGTGAAATAAAATAGTTTATTCAGCGCATGCAACTCTATGCACAGTTGTAAAAACATTCGACTACTTTAAGTGATCACCTTTACAAAATTGACGCAACTTATGACGCTTTTACTTTTATTTACTTCTTGTAGTTCTTGTGGCAATATCTTAGTTGATATTATTTAATGTATTACCGCCAATAATACTGCTACTCTCAACACCATCGCTGTTTTTAACAGATAAGATGTTTTTAACACAGCATCTCTCTACAGTTGAGTGACCGTTCGGCACATGGTATTCGCACACATACACTAAGACTTGTATTTGTATGGGGAGTAGGCCCTATCTGATGAGTTTGGTACGATGATGTCATCACGCTGGGTACTCGTATGTGAATGTATCTGCTGTACGTGGAAGGACCCGCCTGGAGACTGTTTCTAGGACCATCGAAAATATGTTTTTTCAGATGGTCTGTGGCGATCCCCGTAAAATAGTCATTCGACCCCCAAAAGGGTCGCGATCCACAGGTTGGGTACCGCTAATCTATAGGGTAGTTTATGTTTCGATAATAACAAAGTAGGCTTATTGTTAACTGGGAAATTCAGTAAGTTTCCTATAAACATAGACATAATATCCTTATGAAACATAGACAGAATATTTTCATTAAACATAGATATAATATTTTTAAAAACATATACCGAATAGTTTCATTAAACCTAGACTGAATATTTTCATTAAACATAGGCATAATTTTCTCATTAAACATAGAGATAATATCCTGATTAAACATAGACATAATATCATCATTAAACATAGACATAATACCCTAAGTAAAAATAGAAAGAATACCCTCATTAAACACAGACAGAATATCTTCATTAAACATAGAAATAATAACATCATTAAACATAGACATAATACCCTCATTTAAAATAGACAGAATGCCCTCATTAAACGTAGACATAATATCATCATTAAACATAGACAGAATATCACCATTAAACATAGACATAATACCCTAAGTAAAAATAGAAAGAATACCCTCATTAAACATAGACAGAATACCCTCATTAAACATAGACATAATACCCTCATTAAACATAGACAGAATACCCTCATTAAACATAGACAGAATACCATCATTAAACATAGACAGAATGCCATCATTAAACATAGACAGAATACCCCCATTAAACATAGACAGAATACCCTCATTAAACATAGACAGAATACCCTCATTAAACATAGACAGAATACCCTCATTAAACATAGACAGAATACCCTCATTAAACATAGACAGAATACCCTCATTAAACATAGACAGAATACCATCATTAAACATAGACAGAATACCCTCATTAAACATAGACAGAATACCCTCATTAAACATAGACAGAATACCCTCATTAAACATAGACAGAATACCCTCATTAAACATAGACAGAATACCCACATTAAACATAGACAGAATACCCTCATTAAACATAGACGATATATTATCATATTTATCACAGTCAAAAAAACATTTCAAATCACGTTCTATTATAATTGAACAGAAAATGTTAAAAAATGATATTTTCCCCCCTTCCCACATTCCCCAAAATGTTTGGTCAAATCTGAGTTTAGATTTTTTACCCTTCACAGCTCGGGGACAACTAAACAAATATTCCTAAAGAGGCAATTTTCCTGATGGAAGAGGAATTAGCATTTGCCTGTTCTGGAACCGCTTGAACTGCGGGATCGGGGTGAGGCTGATTTTTTTTTCTGTAGTGAGCATCAGTGGCTATTCATACTGGGCGATAAAAAAAAATCAAACATTAGTGGCTATTCATACTGTAACCATAACAAAACTCGTGCTGTGTGTGGAAGCTCATTGTGTGGTTAGCGTGATTCACCAAAGGCTAAAAAAGTTCCTAAAATTCAATAACTGAAATAAACTTTGTGGCTAAGAAAAACTTTCTATTACTCAAAGCTGTGTAAGTCTAACTTTTAGAATCTATCCATAGAAACAAGTACTTCCAGTAGAGCTGATAGTTTTGCTGCAACTTCTTTCGAATTTATAAAACTATTTCAATGTTAACTCTTAAAAGAAATAGATCTATATAATAACTAGTGGCTACTCCCGTCAAAATGACGGGAAACAGAGGATTACTATGGGTTTTGTAAAAAGAGGACAAAAAAAATGTACACTATTACAATAAATTTTTTAGTGCAAACGTATCTTTCGGTATTTAGTTTTTGTTCTTTTTTTTAAAATTGAAATCACTTCAAAGGGAGATCATTTTGAAATGATTGTGTTTATGCCAGCCAAAATGACGGAGAAACGAAATACTACAATGTGTTTTGTTAAGAGAGAAGAAAAAAAAATACAATAAAATCTGCAGTGAGAAAGTTTCTTTCGGTATCTAGTTTTTGTTCTATTTTGTATTGTTTTATTGATTGTATAAAGTATTGGACAGGGCTGCAGTTGACTCAACTATTGACAACCGCTCAAGATAGGCAAAAGTGAAGAAAGTTGACTGTTGAGGTGTCCATTCGCTCCAGTTTTAAAATTAACTCTTACAAGAAATATATAATAATACTGAAGTATAATAAATCAATACTAGTCAAATGTACACTTGTACACAAGTTGTACTCATTTTCTAATACAGTCAAACCAAGTCATTTATTGCTCACATTAACGCCTAACTTTCTACTTTTTTTTTTTTTGTCTTTTTCGTGTCTGTTTGTGTCTGTCTGTCTTTCTCTTTCTCTTCCTGCTCACCATCTATTTCCTTTTGTTAATTGTGGGTAACAACACTGTTCACTAGCTTGACACGAATAAGGCAAAAAAGGTTGTCAAAATGTGTGCTACGCGCCCTCTAGTTCTAATGTATTTACAAAGGCGCCTTGTGTTTCTAAGAGTTCTTTACATAGGCGCCCTGTGTTTCTAATGTGTCTTTATATAGGCGCCCTGTGTTTCTAATGTGACTTTATATAGCCGCCCTGTGATTCTAATGTGTCTTTATATAGGCGCCCTGTGTTTCTAAAAGTTCTTTATAAAGGCGCCCTGTGTTTCTAAAAGTTCTTTATATAGGGTCCCTGTTTTTAATGTGTCTTTATATAGGCGCCCTGTTTCTAATGTGTCTTTATATAGGCGCCCTGTTTCTAATGTGTCTTTATATAGGCACCCTGTTTCTAATGTGTCTTTGTATAGGCGCCCTGAGTTTCTAATGTGTCTTTATATTGGCGCCCTGTTTCTAATGTGTCTTTATATTGGCGCCCTGTTTCTAATGTGTCTTTAAATAGGCGCCCTATTTCTAATGTGTCTTTATATAGGCGTCCTGTGTTTCTAATGTGTATTTAATTAAGCACCCTGTGTTTCTAAAAGTTCTTTATATAGGCGCCCTGTGTTTCTAAAAGTTCTTCATATAGGCGCCCTGTTTTTAATGTGTCTTTATATAGGCGCCCTGTTTCTAATGTGTCTTTATATAGGCGCCCTGTTTCTAATGTGTCTTTATATAGGCACCCTGTTTCTAATGTGTCTTTGTATAGGCGCCCTGAGTTTCTAATGTGTCTTTATATTGGCGCCCTGTTTCTAATGTGTCTTTATATTGGCGCCCTGTTTCTAATGTGTCTTTAAATAGGCGCCCTATTTCTAATGTGTCTTTATATAGGCGTCCTGTGTTTCTAATGTGTATTTAATTAAGCACCCTGTTTCGAAATTGTCTTTTTATAGGCGCCCTATGTTTCTAATGTGTCTTTATATATGCGCCCTGTTTCTAATGTGTCTTTATATAGGCGCCCTGTGTTTCTAATGTTTCTTTATATATGCGCCCTGTTTCTAATGTGTCTTTATATAGGCGCCCTGTGTTTCTAATGTGTCTTTAAAAAGGCGCCCTGTTTCTAATGTGTCTTTATATAGGTGCTCTGTTTCAAATGTGTCTTTATATCGGCGCCCTGTTTCTAATGTGTCTTTATAAAGGCGCTCTGTTTCTAATGTGCCTTTATTTGGGCGCCCTGTTTCTAATGTGTCTTTATATAGGTGCCCTGTGTTTCTAATGTGTCTTTATATAGGCACCCTGTGTTTCTAATGTGTCTTTATAGTAGCGCCCTGTTTCTAATGTGTCTTTATATAGGTGCTCTGTTTCAAATGTGTCTTTATATCGGCGCCCTGTTTCTAATGTGTCTTTATATAGGTGCCCTGTGTTTCTAATGTGTCTTTATAGTAGCGCCCTGTTTCTAATGTGTCTTTATATAGGTGCTCTGTTTCAAATGTGTCTTTATATCGGCGCCCTGTTTCTAATGTGTCTTTATATAGGCGCTCTGTTTCTAATGTGCCTTTATTTGGGCGCCCTGTTTCTAATGTGTCTTTATATAGGTGCCCTGTGTTTCTAATGTGTCTTTATATAGGCACCCTGAGTTTCTAATGTGTCTTTATAGTAGCGCCCTGTTTCTAATCTGTCTTTATATAGGCGCACTGAGTTTCTAATGTGTCTTTATATTGGCGCCCTGTTTCTAATGTGTCTTTATAGTGGCGCCCTGTTTCTAATGTGTCTTTATATTGGCGCCCTGTTTCTAATGTGTCTTTATATAGGCGCCCTGTTTCTAATGTGTCTTTATATAGGCACCCTGTGTTTCTAATGTGTCTTTATATTGGCGCCCTGTTTCTAATGTTTCTTTATATTGGCGCCCTGTTTCTAATGTGTCTTTATATTGGCACCCTGTGTTTCTAATGTGTCTTTATATTGGCGCCCTGTTTCTAATGTGTCTTTATATAGGCACCCTGTGTTTCTAATGTGTCTTTATATTGGCGCCCTGTTTCTAATGTGTCTTTATATAGGCGCCCTGTTTCTAATGTGTCTTTATATAGGCACCCTGTGTTTCTAATGTGTCTTTATATAGGCGCCCTGTTTCTAATGTGTCTTTATATAGGCACCCTGTGGTTCTAATGTGTCTTTATATAGGCGCCCTGTTTCTAATGTGTCTTTATATAGGCACCCTGTGTTTGTAATGTGTCTTTATATAGGCGCCCTGTTTCTAATGTGTCTTTATATAGGTGCCCTGTGTTTCTAATGTTTCTTTATATAGGCACCCTGTGTTTCTAATGTGTCTTTATATAGGCACCCTGTGTTTCTAATGTGTCTTTATATAGGCACCCTGTGTTTCTAATGTGTCTTTATATTGGCGCCCTGTTTCTAATGTGTCTTTATATAGGCGCCCTGTTTCTAATGTGTCTTTATATAGGCACCCTGTGTTTCTAATGTGTCTTTATATAGGCGCCCTGTTTCTAATGTGTCTTTATATAGGTGCCCTGTGTTTCTAATGTGTCTTTATATAGGCACCCTGTGTTTCTAATGTGTCTTTATATAGGCACCCTGTGTTTCTAATGTGTCTTTATATTGGCGCCATGTTTCTAATGTGTCTTTATATAGGCGCCCTGTTTCTAATGTGTCTTTATATAGGCACCCTGTGTTTCTAATCTGTCTTTATATAGACGCACTGTGTTTCTAATGTGTCTTTATATTGGCGCCCTGTTTCTAATGTGTCTTTATATAGGTGCCCTGTGTTTCTAATGTGTCTTTATATTGGTGCCCTGTTTCTAATGTGTCTTTATATAGGTGCCCTGTGTTTTAAAGTGGACTTTTTATGTGTGACGCGGTTTGCAAAAGGCTTTCAAAAAAATTCCTTTTCGATTACATGTTGTGAATGTGAAATTTATAGTTTTTCAAAAAGGATGCCGCAACGAAAAAGGGAAACCACTCAGGAAAACCAGTTTTAGGTACGAAATACACAACGACTTCAACAATCATCTTTACAACTTACTAAATAAGAGATAATTCATGAACAATTGTATTTGTTTACAACTAGACAAACAAGAAATAAATGTCCAGACTTATCTATCCAAGAATACGATGACTGGAACCTTTGCATTTGTTGTCAAATGTTGCTTTTCGAGAAATTTCATTGTAATATATTCGACAGATTCTTCTACTCTTCCATGATGTACACACAGAAATAAGCACACAACTATCGTATTTAGAGGAAATTACTAAATACTTTTATTTATCAGATCCTATCAGCGACAACAATTGAACTTTTTTCATCTCAGGCATCCTGTTTACGTAACTAATGTTCATTAACAGACATAGACTGCACATTTAGATTATTCACGGGACTATAGTTCTTCTCTCAGACCAAAACAAACATCTATCGGTGTATGAAGATGGAAAATCGCCACAATCAGATATCTAGAACTAAGTCACAGAGATAGAAAAATAACATAAAATCTGTCTATTTATATGTACAGGATTAATCTATGTTGGTCCTATTAATTAGTGTTAGACAGCCAATCATATCTTTTCGTACAGACGGAATGGGCTACATGTCTATGTTACATGCAGCCAAATGTTCAACATGTCTCTGTCAAATGCAGCCATAGGCTCAACATGTCTATGTCAAATGCAGCCATAGGTTCAACATATCTATGTCAAATGCAGCCATAGGTTCAATATGTCTATGTCAAATGCAGCCATAGGCTCAACATGTCTATGTCAAAGGCAGCCATAGGTTCAACATGTCTATGTCAAATGCAGCCATAGGTTCAATATGTCAATGTCAAATGCAGCCATAGGTTCAACGTGTTCATATAGACATAGTTTCAACATGCTGCCTTAGGTTCAACAAGTTCACGCAGACATAGTCTCAACATGTCCATGCAGCCATAGGTTCAACAAGTACATGTCGCATGCAGTCACAAAATAAAACAGCTTACTAGCACTTTTTGGAGATAAACTCAATTTCTCTTTTTTTATCGTTTTTTAAATTTCCTTTTTCTTTCTCTAGCTCTTTGTCTCACTGTTTTTGCTCGCATTCCCCATCTCTCTCATTTTCTCTCACCCTCGCTCATTTTTTCTCGCACTCTCTATCTCTTTCTCCCTATCTCTTTCTATCTAATAGAAGCGCCATTTCTTCCCTTATTTCCCTCTCGCCTTAAATCTTGTTGTTTAGCCATCTCCTTTGGCTGGATTACTCGTCATTAGATCCTCACACAATATTTAATGCTTTAATTTACTTAAAAGATAAGTCGTGTAAATGTGTGAAAGCTTTTAACAAAGTTCTTAGAGATTCATAATTAATATTTCTTTACTTTATTTAAAAATCCATTTTGATAGAAAAATATGATCCTAGTTTACGTTTTCTACAGTAGAGCTACGACTATTTGCTCATTTTATTACATCTTATCTTTAACACACGCTCCTTCTATACAGATGAATATTGCATCTCATGTTTATCCGTAGTTAGAGTATTGCTTTTTTATTGGGATTGTATATGCTATTTAAGTTGCTGGTTGTTCTGGTTTGTTTGGAAAAAAGACATTTTACATTTTATATGTTGTTTTTTTCTTACACATGGAATTGTAAATAAAGTGTTTTTAATTCTTTGTCTTTCACGGGGATTATTCTCTTGTAGCTCAAGCTAGAAATAAAAGTTGTATGTGTTATTACAAAATTACAATATAGATATGTTTAATTTACAGCTAAAGTATCTTGTTTGAATTGTTAGAACTAGTAAAGGATGGAAAAGTAAGTAGAGTACCCTTCAGACCAAACTGATCATAGAGCTGGTAAAGCAGCGTTCACCAGTTTCTGTGGCCATGGCATACTAGGCGTTGTGTGGCCAGCACAATGCCCAGCCGCCTTTACTTTACCCCAACTAATGTCAGGTACCCATCAGAGCTGCGTAGACTCAGGGACACCCTCACGTCCTAGCAAAAATCCTAGCCTCCACCAGGAGGACCTTCGGATCGCCAGTCGAGCGCGCTGCCACCCGTGCCCATTTAGAAAAGGATGTAGTGTTCCTTATTGCTAAATATAAGGTAACTGGCTTGCAGGATGTGGGGACATTTATAAAGAAACCAAATAAAACATGAATACAATATCAGGAATAAGTAGCAAACATTGTGAAAATAATAGACACAGCATTACTGGAATAACCTAAAGGAATGTATATATGCATGTTGTTCGTCCATCACTTCCTATAATGCACTAAGCATCTGTATATTAAACGAACAAAAAAAAAGGGAAGGTGACGTCATTGAAGAATTTGCTTTTCGTAAAGCACGAAGAGTCAATGTTCAATTAAGACAAGTAATGTGATCTTGAAATATTTATATTCTTTTATTTCCATTTTTTTATATTTCAAGGACATATAATTTCAAAAAAAAATTTGAATAAATGTATAAAATATTATTTGAATTTTTGAACTTTTAATTTTTTCTTTAGAACTTAAAAAAATAATCGGTTTCGGTAAATAAATTGCCAGTTTTTGTTTGATTGAATGTACATTAAGTGTTATGGATAAAGCAATATGCAATGCACGTCTCGACCGCTATCGAAAAAAACAATAAATATTTTATCATGGCCAGCAACTAACACAGCTTTAGCTTTATATGCTAATATTTATACCGTCAAAAGAAACACGTTAAATGTAAAACTTAATTTATGTATTTCAAAATTAAAAGTAAAAGTCAAATTGCGATGAAATAAACCATAAAGAAGTTTCTTCTTTTTTAGATATGGTTTATAAACTATTAATTTTTTTCTTTAAAAGATGTTTTGTATTGATTAGACCCTATGTTAAATTCAAATTGAAAAAGAATTAAATAAATAAAACACAAGTAAAACATGTTTTTTTTCACATCACTAATAAGGGTTACAACCAGAATGAATCATAAAGACTGTAGCGGGCATGCAACTGTCAGAAACAGTCAGATATAGACTGAACTGAAATAGTAAATACTGCAGCAAATACTGTAAATGAGAAATTGCATTTTATTGTTAACTGACACACTGTAGGTCTGCATGTTGTTCATGTATGAGTGTTTAAACGAACAACTGAAGTTAAATGGAGTGAAATGCTAATTTTCTCGCCAAATGGGCAGTCATAAACACTGTACAAAGGCTAACACGGCACTGTCGGAAGGCAGGGGCGAGGCCACGAGGAGCCCCCATATAAACTTGGGAACAGGGGCCCCATCAATCCTAAATACGACCCTGGTTGTAACAGTATACACAAAAACGTACGTAAATACATGCATAAACAGATACATATAAACGTACATGCATACATAAATACTTATATAAACACTTACATAAAAATAATTCCATAATTATTATGCTACATTTATAAATAAGCTAAAAATTGTTTTTGTAAGTCAATGTTAAAAAAATCCCAATAATACAATCTTTGCTGTGTATTGTTGTATTGTTGTTCTTGCTATATACATTTATATAATCTCACTCAAATGTAATCATTGAAACAAATGGTGACTTATTAGTAAGACAAAGAACTTGTGGTTGGCACAGAATCGTCACACAACCTTGTGTGCAAGCAGCAGTCGTGTTTTGTCTGATCGCGGCAACCTTGTGATAAAATATGTATGTCAGTGTTAGCAGATCTTGACTTCGCACCTTACAGCAGACGACAAGTCTGAAGGTGTCGCATCAAGTCTGTACACTCATCGACATGTGAAGCATGCAGTTTGGATTGTAGAAAGAACAAAGTGAGTATTCATTACAAGTTACAAGAATTCCCACTGCGAGTTCTTACATATGAAGATTGGCTACTCATGAGGACAAGTAGAATGTCTTTTGTTTGCGTGTTGCTAATCACGTGTGTTCAAATATTTAACACTACTGACTGGCTTTACTACGACGAAATAGTGGATAAAAAAAAAGATTTAAAAAGAAAACATGTACATATTGTCTTAGAAGAGGATCGAAACACACGTTATATAAAGAACATAGAGACATGTAATTTGAAACAATTCCTGATCTAAAATATGTTTAATGTGTTTTGTTAACAGCAGTAAATTGTTTCTTTCTTAAATTAAGTAATGTTTTTTTTTATATTAATTATTGTTTAATCCGTTTAGATGTCTGTAATAATTTGAATGATACGCTAATATTATATCAGTAGTTTTTTGTCTTGGTGTTTTCAAAACAAGAATAGATCCAACTTCACTAATAATGTTTATAGGTCATATTAACTCTTTATAGTGCTCTTATCTTATCTTATACATTACAGACGCTCCTTCTATATAGAAGATTACGCTCATCCGTGGTCCGAGTCTAGTCTTGCATTTTTATTATTGTTTTAAATGATGTAAAGTTACTGGTTTTCCTGGTTTGTTCTGACAACCCATTCCATGCCCGAATGCCACTCGGGAAGAAAGAGTACTTATATGCATTTGTTCTCGCATAAGGGATACAGAAAGTGTTTTAGTCTTTATGTTTATCTGAGCTTTGCAACAGTTTGTTATTGGGATGTATTTGTAAATTATAGTTTAATGCCTTATGTATTATTTGCCTACTACTTTACTCTTTGTCCTTCTGTCCTCTAGTGTTTCTAGGTTTAGTGATTTGACTAATGGTGTAACTCTTGTTAGTTGGGAATATTAACTAGTTATGAACCTTGACGCTCTTTTTTGAATTTGTTCTAATTTTTTTTAATGTTTTCTTTGGTTGATGGATCCCATACAGGTGCTGCATATTCTAGTATATGTGAGATAGCATTTTAGTTTTATGTTCTGATTACATTTGTGAAAGTTCCTTTTTATGAATCCTAATGTTTTGTTTGATTTTATAATTACGTCATATTACAAGGCAATTTATTCACCATAATAAATTATGGATGAGACCTTCTATTTATATCACACAAGTATAATTATGATTTATAATGTTATTACGGCTAGAGCCCCCATTCAATTTATGAAAATAATAGTTATAGTATTGTTATTATTAGTGTGAGTATCCTTGTATTAGTGAAGATCTTATTATATCATTCTGAAGTTTATTTGTAGTTGTCTAGAGTATTCCGTGGTTCTTAGTATCCCCTGGCAATTCACATAACGTGGCTTTAGAGTTTTCAGTTGATTTACTTCATGTATAATTATTGGTGTGGCTCATATTATACAGCAAGAACCTCGATGTTGAGTGGTAGTGTAGATTATTAAAATAGTTGTATAAATATTACACATACACACATGTATATAACTTTGAAATATTGACGTTAACCAAGTTGTGTAGAAAGCAACGATAAATTTGGTTTAATTTACAACATCAATCCAGTAGGAATCCAAATAATATTATATACACAATCAAGAAATACACATATTCCAATTAGTAATGAATATCCTCAATGAACATATAGCATTGTAGTTAATAGTAGAATAATAAATTTTCCATAATACAAATCAAATAGAAATGATACTCAGAGCGGAGTATATTTGATGTTACTAGATCGAATGCAAGCCAAGAACTCACTAAAGTGTCGAATTGCGTAGAAATATATTACGGGTCAATCGTTGGAAAAACCCGACAGCCTAGTGACACGAGAATTTTAATCAAGCCTGCGTGCTGACTGCGTGAACAGATACTTTTTATTAAGAAGAAGCAATAATGCTCTAACAAAATAAGGAGAGACCGGACGACCTTGACATGCTGTATTCGCGTGCACAGTTCATGTTTTTATCGAGGTTAATAAAAAAACAATAATGCTTTAATTAGGTTAGGAAAAACCCGGGGAAAACCGTGAGCTGAGAAATATTTATATCGTTTAAACGCAATTCGCTTAAATGATTTAGTTGGTTTATTAACATTACAATGTAGGGAATTTACGTTTCGTAACAGTCGCCCATACCAAAAGGAAAAGAACATTGCATACTAAACAATAGAAGTGTGCAATTTCTTTTAGAACCGCCTGCACTTAACTTTAGTTCTAAACAATATACAAAAAAAAAAAAACTGACTCCACCTGGGTAGTCCGTTAAATAAGACAAGTAAGGGAAATAATTTATTCTATTAAACCCTCATCATATAGGATCTCAAGTTATCCTTAGACCATAACACATGTTCGCGTTATTCTAAAAAAAATTATACTCTCTGAGATATCATTCCTTATAAACATCATCATCTTATTTATAAGGTAAAAATCAGCATAACTAATGTTATCATATTAAACAATTCAATCATTAATTAATTCAACTTAAATGAAATTAATATTTAAATAAACTTAAGAGTAAGAATTTAATCTTAAGTGTGTAAGCATGTGAAGTGTATGCACATTACTCTATTTTGGTTTTTACATAATCACAACTATAGTTTGATTGTTTCAAAATAAGGATGTACATTTCTGTTCATTCATTATCTTGCTAATAAAGAAAAATTATGTTCATAAATCCATAATATTTATAAGTAACTTATTAGGTTCTTTCTTTTTTCCTACAACAATAATAATATTTGTTTTAGCAAAGGGAAATATTCATGGCATAAAATAAGGCATAAGACATTGCATAAAATAATCACATCATATTCATATATTCATGCATTTATATTTTAAATGATCCAATTCTCTTAGTTAGGATTATCAGAATATATACATGAAGTTATCTATCCCCTTATACATTTGTTACATGCGCGATAGGGTGTCCGCGACGATGTTATCTTTTCCAGATAAGTTAGTTATTTTTAAGTTGTAAGCTTGAATAAACAAACTCCATCTTAGAATGCGCTGATTTTGTTTGATGCGGGAAAGAAATACTAGTGGATTGTGATCAGTGAATATCTCGATTGGGAACTGAGAACCATTTACATAGTAATTGAAATGTTTCAATGCTTGGATAAGTCCTAGTAATTCCTGCTCTATTGTGCTATAATTTACCTCATGTGGGTTAAATTTTTTTGAACAAAAGCTAATGGGATGTTCAAGTGAATCATCTCCTATTTGTGAGATTACCGCGCCCATTCCTGTGTTACACGAGTCTACCGTTATTCTGAAGGGTTTAGTATAATCAGGTGAGACTAATACTGGTGCCTTGGTCAGTATGTCTTTTATATCATTAAAGGCTTGGTCACATTCCTGAGTCCACTTAAATTGATTTTTCTTTCTCAAGAGATTTGTCAAAGGGCAAGTGATAATAGAAAAGTTTTTACAAAACTTCCTGTAGTACCCGGCCATACCCAGAAATCCTCGAAGTTGTTTCTGCGTTTTAGGGACAGGGAATTCCTGTATAGCTTTGACTTTGGCATTCACTGGTTTTACTTTGCCATTACCCACTACATGACCTAAATATTCAATTTCTGCATGGCAAAATTGACTTTTAACTAGGTTTATAGTAAGATTAGCCTGTTTTAGTTTTTGGAATAATAGTTTTAACTGATCTAGATGATCATTAAAGTTATTACTGAACACTACGATATCGTCCAGATATGCATGGCATTGTGGGATATCATGGATAATAGTGTTTATTAGTCTTTGAAAACTAGCTGGAGCATTGACCATTCCGAATGGCATTACTTTAAACTTATATAATCCATCAGGAGTGACAAAAGTTGATACCTCCTGAGCCCTATCTGTCAATGGGATTTGGAAATAAGCTGTTAGTAAGTCAATCTTAGTTACATAGTTTGCAGTGCTTACTCTATCGATTAAATCATCTATCCGTGGTATGGGATACGAATCTGTTTTTGTCACTTGGTTTAATTTCCTATAGTCTACACAAAAGCGTAGTGAACCATCAGATTTGGGAACCAACACACATGGGGATGACCAATCACTGTTACTGTGAGTAATTATATCATTGCTCAGCATATAATCAATTTCTTTACGGATGTGTTCAAGTTGTATGGGATTAACCCTATACGGATGTTGTTTGACAGGTTTAACATTATCATCTTTTAAAACTACATCATGGGTAACCAAAGTTGTTTTGTTAGGAATATCACTAAACAAATTTACATGATCATAGACTAAACCCTTGATAGAAGTCTGTTCACCTAAGTCTAGATGTGCCAGTTTATCATTGAGGTTTTTAAGTGCTTCAGTGTTCTGAAGTTTACTTTCTATGATTGTCTTTTTAAATTTAGGCGGGGGTGTTTCAACAGTTTTGATAGCACTCACTGGCCTAATGTCAGTTTGTTCTTCCCTAACAACATAAGGTTTTAGCATGTTTATATGGCACAGTCTCTGTGTTTTCCTTCTATCAGGGGTTTTTACAATGTATGTTACATCACTGATTTTATCTAAAACCTGATATGGTCCTGTATATTTTGCACTCAGGGGTTGTCCAGACAATTGGGTCAACATGAGGACTTTATCACCAGGATGGAAACATCGGGATCTGGCCTTGACATCATAGTACCCTTTCATTCTTTTCTGAGCCTGCAAAAGATTATCTTTAACATGATTAAAAGCATGATAGATTCTATTGCTAAATTGTTCCACATAAGCTACGAGTCCAGTCTCTTCATCAGAATTTAACAAGGTTTCCTGCAACAGTTTTAGAGGTCCTCGAACTGAATGTCCAAACACTAACTCGAACGGACTGAATCCAAGAGATTCCTGCACAGTTTCTCTAGTCGCGAAAAGAGCGAATGGAATACCGCGATCCCAGTCTTCAGTGTTCTCAAAACAGTATGTGCGGAGCATGGTTTTCAGAGTCTGATGATATCTTTCTAGGGCACCTTGGCTTTGCGGATGGTACGCAGTTGAAGTTGCATGTTGGATGCCTAGTTTCTTTAAGACCTGGTTAAACAGCTTTGATGTAAAGTTAGATCCTTGGTCTGACTGTATAGTCTTTGGAAGACCGTATCTTGAACAAAATGCAATCAGTGCGTCAGATATCTTATCTGCGTTAATGGTGCGTAGCGGAATAGCTTCAGGGTATCTCGTGGCAGTGCACATTATAGTGAATAAGTACTGGTGTCCTGTCTTTGTTTTAGGCAAAGGACCTACACAGTCTATTAGCAAGTGGCTAAATGGTTCTGCAAAGGCAGGTATTGGCTTTAGAGGTGCTACCGGTATAGTCTGGTTAGGTTTACCAACTATCTGGCATGTATTGCATGACTTGCAGTATTTTGTGACGTCACGATGTAGTCCAGGCCAATAGAAGTACGGAAGAATTCGACGGTAAGTCTTGTTCACTCCTAGATGACCAGCATATGGCGTGTCATGAGCCATGTGTAAGATGTCATTACGATATATGGCTGGTACCACAATCTGACTTCCTTCTCTGCAATTGTCATTATCACATTTCACATCTCTCCATTTTTGCATTAATATTCCCTCCTTCAGAAAAAATCCATTTCCTTTAGTTTCTGCCTCCTGTTCAGTTATCACCTTTTTCTTCAGGTGTTTAATTCCTGAATCTCTATTCTGTTCTAATAGGAGTAATTGTCGAGGTGACAAATTACTTTCAGTAGTCTTGACTGAGGGACCACTCAAGATGTCAGCCAGGAAATTTGCCTGTAGGTCAATTTCTGGTTCTATTTTTGACTTTGACATGGTTTCGACAGACTTTTGTTGTTGGGCCATACCTCTCGTGACGATGCATATAGGTTTGATAAAGCTCTCACTTTTATTGAGGTATTGTTTTTTCTTGGATATGGAATGCACCACATCTCCAGCAATATCATTTCCCAGTATTAAAGAAACGCCTTTAAACGGAAGTGATTTGTACACACCCACAACTACATTTCCAGTGAAGTACGCACTCTTCAGCTGTATTTGATGCAAAGGAACTTGTACATTTTTCCTTGATACACCTTGAATAGTAAGATCCTGTCCTGTATATGTCGATTGTGACGTAGGAACAGTATTCTCTAAAAGTAGTGAAACCTCAGCCCCTGTATCACGGAGTATTCTGATGTTCTTTTCACTAGTGACACCATTTATTATGGATGACACGGTACCTTCTTCAATGAATGGCAAACAATTGCTTGGTATCTCAGTATCGATGAGATCTGTATCCAAGTTATTTTTGTAAGAGGTATGTTTAGTACTCATGGTGATTCTATCTGATATAGACTCCTTGGAGCTATGATTAGAATTAGAATTATTGAAAACCATTGTCTCTATTTCAGGAACTATTTCTGGTTTCAAGTTTCCTAGATACGTGTGTTTTGTCAGGTTATCTGCATTAGCACTAGGTATCTCTGTTTGAGTTCTAACATCCTTCTTTACATTTACATGAGTTCTTTGTTTTGGCATTGCTACATACGATAAGACAACATTCTTTTTATTCGGGTTCCCATTCAATATCCAGCACTTTTCCTTAGTATGTCCAATTCGTTTACAATGGCTACAGGTTGGCTTGGAATTAGTTGGACCTTCATTGCTCTGCTGATGTCTCTTTGATTGATAGGATTCATTTGGATTTATGGTTTTCTTTTCTACCTTCATATCTCGATTCTGGAATTTAGATTTATCTACTGTTGTAAATTTATTGCTGGAATGGATAATAACATATTCGTCTGCCATCACTGCTGCTGTTTCTACTTGTTCTACACCTTTGTCTGCTAAATGTATTCTTACATCACCTCTGATGTTATTGTTAAAGTCTTCCATTAGCATAAGATTAGCTAATTTATCAAAGTCTTTGTTTACACCTTTGGATCGAATCCATCTTTCAAAATATTTCTTTTTCTGTCTTAGAAAATCAACATGGGATTGTTCCTGTTCTTTCTTAGACTCACGAAACACTTTTCTATATTTTTCAGGTGTCAATGCATAACTTAGCAGTACTCTATTCTTGATCAGTTCATAATCATACAATTCCTCTTCAGTAAGACTTAATACAACATCAAGTGCCTTTCCTTTGTTCAGAGCTGAGCGTAGGAGTATAGCTTTCTTGCCCTCGGGAAATTGATAGTCTCTAGCGTTTCTCTCGAAAATCATGAAGGACTCTTCCACCGAATTATCTTCAAAAACTGGAATATGTTTCTTAAACTTATACAGTTCTGCATCTGCTTCAGAGCTTGCATTCGAATGATTTGACGTACGAGACCTTGCTATCTCAATTCTTTCTTGGCTTGCTATTTTCTCTCTTGCTATTTCTCTTTCCATCTCAATTCTCTGGCTTTCTCTCTCTCTTTCCATCTCAATTCTCTTGTTTTCTCTTTCTCTTTCCATCTCTAATTCCATCTTTCTTAACTCAAGTTTAAATTTCAATTCTTCACTTAAGTCACCAGTTGTATGCTTTACTCTTTGTTTTATAGGAAAAGGTAATTCATCATCTGATTCATCATTAATGTTATCATTAGCAGTAGTTTCTTCAATAATTAGTGTACCTTGTTTTCTTAAACACTCAGTTACCTCTTGAAGTAATTTAGTTTTTGATGGCCTAGTTTCTGTGATAGAAATGCCCAATGATTTAGCCAATTCTTTTAGTTGTATCATCGACATTTTATTAAGCTGTTCTGAGGTTAGATCAAATATCTCTGGATCCAATGTAAGATTATTTGTGGCTTCCATTTTAGATATTATTAAAAGTTACTATAAATCTTGTTAATAATACAATAAAGAGTCCAACTTACTTTCTGTCCTTTGAATAATTCACTACACCACACAGTTCAGATTTGTCACAACAAGGTCATAAAAATAATACTTTCTTAGAGTTACTTTGTTTGATAAGATAATACACCAGATAATTTTAGAGGCTGAATAGTTAAGTTTTCCGATTCTCAATAGCAATGTTCAATTCAATCACAATCTTTAGTATATTGTATATTGTTCATATTTTCCAACACAATCCATCCAAGTTACGAGTATGTATTACGGCAGTTGTAAATAGTTTGTGTAAATAGTATAACGATTCTTGAAGTTGAAGTAAATCCTCTAAACGTTTGTTAGTAAATCACTGACGAGCAAAACCCATTTTATTACAAGGCAATTTATTCACCATAATAAATTATGGATGAGACCTTCTATTTATATCACACAAGTATAATTATGATTTATAATGTTATTACGGCTAGAGCCCCCATTCAATTTATGAAAATAATAGTTATAGTATTGTTATTATTAGTGTGAGTATCCTTGTATTAGTGAAGATCTTATTATATCATTCTGAAGTTTATTTGTAGTTGTCTAGAGTATTCCGTGGTTCTTAGTATCCCCTGGCAATTCACATAACGTGGCTTTAGAGTTTTCAGTTGATTTACTTCATGTATAATTATTGGTGTGGCTCATATTATACAGCAAGAACCTCGATGTTGAGTGGTAGTGTAGATTATTAAAATAGTTGTATAAATATTACACATACACCCATGTATATAACTTTGAAATATTGACGTTAACCAAGTTGTGTAGAAAGCAACGATAAATTTGGTTTAATTTACAACATCAATCCAGTAGGAATCCAAATAATATTATATACACAATCAAGAAATACACATATTCCAATTAGTAATGAATATCCTCAATGAACATATAGCATTGTAGTTAATAGTAGAATAATAAATTTTCCATAATACAAATCAAATAGAAATGATACTCAGAGCGGAGTATATTTGATGTTACTAGATCGAATGCAAGCCAAGAACTCACTAAAGTGTCGAATTGCGTAGAAATATATTACGGGTCAATCGTTGGAAAAACCCGACAGCCTAGTGACACGAGAATTTTAATCAAGCCTGCGTGCTGACTGCGTGAACAGATACTTTTTATTAAGAAGAAGCAATAATGCTCTAACAAAATAAGGAGAGACCGGACGACCTTGACATGCTGTATTCGCGTGCACAGTTCATGTTTTTATCGAGGTTAATAAAAAAACAATAATGCTTTAATTAGGTTAGGAAAAACCCGGGGAAAACCGTGAGCTGAGAAATATTTATATCGTTTAAACGCAATTCGCTTAAATGATTTAGTTGGTTTATTAACATTACAATGTAGGGAATTTACGTTTCGTAACAGTCATCAATAGGAGGGTTCCAAGATAACTTGTCATTTATTAATACTCCTAGATACTTAGCATTGTTAGTTTGAATTAGTTCTTTTCTATGAATGATAAATAGGAAAAAAAGTGACAGGAACAATTGTTTTTTAATGTCTTGAATGAGATAGTTTCCACATTCTGGAGCTCGCATACATGGACTTGTGTATTCTACTGACCACATTATCCTATCATCACAGATGGCTGAAGGGAAGATAATGATGATGGTCATTTGTATAGCCCTTCTCTTCATGGTATAAAATTTAGCATCGTCAATGCGCTCTTGGTATAAATTGCAGTGGCAGATGTTTGGTTACGTAAATCACACAGCCACTAGTTCAAGGAAAAGATCTTCAAACTATTTTAAAAGACTCGTTTGTCTCAGAATTGCTCAGTGATTGAGGCAATCAGTTCCGATAGACTCCGATAGAGATTCAAACGAGGGCATTCCAATGGACTATTTGTCAGTCCATCCACACTGGGAGATTTTAGTCTTAAATTCAAACAACTCTAGCTACATGGAAACATGATCTTATAATAAGTTATAATGCATATGTGATTGTATGGATGTAATTAGTATAATTGAAGCAGGGGGAGATAATGTAAAGGAAAATAGTGTCAATGCTTTCCTTAATTTAAAGAAAACAAATGATTGAATTATAAAACCCTTGCAGTAGCAGCTGTGTGGTATAGGGGCGGGGTAAGGAATGACCAAAGTTTTAATTCGAAACTTTAAATATAGCGTTAAAATATAGCGTTAAAATATAACGTTAAAATATAGCGTTAAAATATAACGTTAAAATATAGCGTTAAAATATAGCGTTAAAATATAGCGTTAAAATATAGCGTTAAAATATAGCGTTAAAATATAGCGTTAAAATATAGCGTTAAAATAAAGCGTTAAAATACATTCTGAACTATTTAGTCTACATATCATTACATATTTTAAAAAACAACAGTTCTTTAGATGTGTCAGTAATAAGACTATACTATAACTTCTATGGACACTTCCAATTTTAATAAAGCTCCATGCTTATACACATACATCGTTGATGGCGAAGAAGTAGTGAGAGTTTGATCAGTTGGTAATTGTGGGCAGGGGATGTATGGTTGCTGGACAAAACCAAAAACAAACCTGTCTAAATGTATGTATGGTTGCTGGACAAAACCACAAAAACCAACCTGTCTAAATGTATGTATGGTTGCTGGACAAAACCAAAAACAAACCTGTCTAAATGTATGTATGGTTGCTGGACAAAACCACAAAAACAAACCTGTCTAAATGTATGTTTGGTTGCTGGACACAACCAAAAACAAACCTGTCTAAATGTATGTTTGTGACAAAGTTAAAGAAAAAGTAGAGTCTATGTGGCGATAAAAAAAAGTAAGAAAAGAAAGAAAGAAATGGCCAAATCTCGAACATAACATTATCATTGAAAATAATTAAACAAACATAATACGTAATAGAGCGTTCTCAGTAGGCGGAGCTTAAGTTTTTTTGTGTACATTTAGTGACGTATTTGTGTAAATATAGAACCCACTTGAGGTACAAACATAACGTGGTGAAATTAAATTACTTCTTTATCATGCAAAATTCACATCTGAATATTGGCTATCCTACTCAAAAATAAGGAGGTAAATAGTAGTACTGTAGATTAATTGATTAATGTGATTAGGCTAGGGCCGGCTAGACCTATTTACACTTTCAATTTCACTTTATAGGCCTACACTTTTAATGTTTCGTAGGCTAGGCTACGATGTCAAGTGATAGTGTTGATGAACAGGCTATCTAGTCAAGTCACTATTAGGCTCACATCGTCTATGATCTATGTCTATGATAATAATAAAATAGCCTTTTTTATTTAACATACATAATACAGCTTAAATCTTAACAAGACTTAAAACACAACACATCATTTAAAAAAAGCTCGAGCCTATATGGAACTTTATTAATACAGCGGCCATATTTAATTGTACACCATTACTCAAAGTAAACACAAATCACGTGCTTTTTGTCACGGGATTGCAAACGCCCTATAGAGTGATGCTATATCCTAACCTATATATTTACTTGATGTCTAGAACAGGATTGATAAGCGGAAACTTTGGGTTATAAAACAGGGAATTCGGTCAGAAATCAATCCAATCCAAGCTTTTTCAGGTTTTTTACATGCAGTCACTGGTACAAACAACAATTACATGCAGTCGCTGGTACAAACAACAATTACATGCAGTCACTGGTACAAACAACAATTACATGCAGTCGCTGGTACAAACAACAATTACATGCAGTCACTGGTACAAACAACAATTACATGCAGTCACTGGTACAAACAACAATTACATGCAGTCACTGGAACAAACAACAATTATATGCAGTCACTGGTACAAACAACAATTACATGCAGTCACTGGTAGAAACATCAATTATATGCAGTCACTGGTACAAACAACAATTACATGCAGTCACTGGTACAAACAACAATTACATGCAGTCACTGGTACAAACATCAATTACATGCAGTCACTGGTAGAAACAACAATTACATGCAGTCACTGGTACAAACAAAAATTACATGCAGTCATTGGTACAAACATCAATTACATGCAGTCACTGGTACAAACATCAATTACATGCAGTCACTGATTTGTAGATAGATATGTAAAGAGATATTTAGATAACCATGTTGGCCTAAATATATTTGTAGATAGATATGTAAATAGATTTGTAGATAGATATGTAAAGAGATATGTAGATATATATATAAATAGATTTGTAGATAGATATGTAAAGAGATATGTAGATATATATGTAAATAGATTTGTAGATAGATCAGGCCCCACGAGAGGGGGGTACAGCCGGTACGCCGTACCGGGGCCCATAAGAGTTTAGGGGGCCCATGAATATTATTTGTATATAAGCTTAATTTAAAATTAAATTGGCAATTACGCAAGTATGTTTTAATTGTTGCAATAAAGCTAAAAGGAGATGCCACAAAACCTCTTACAATCTCACGTGGCGTTGGGAGCCCTTAATTTTGGTATTCTTTGAATGTGTACTTGAACATTTTGTTACATTTGCAAAGAAGCATCTAGTTGTAATATAGGGCCTATTTATTTTCGATAGCATTTGGGATCTCTTTTTTATTTTGTTTTCTCCAGAGACACTTATAAATATAGACCTATGAGCCACACAGGCTTACAGTTCTCACTGTTAGCTTAGTAGCCTAGGCCAGGGGTTTACAACCTAAAGCACGTGTGCCACACATGGCACGCAGAGCGATTTTAGATGGCACGCGAGAGACCTCCAAAAGGTGCTTCTTATTGATTTTTTTCAATAATTGAATGAGGAGGCACTAACTGTTGAAGCCGATGTTTCTGAATGGCGAGCGACACGTTTCAGTGAGTTGAACTTGCTTTTACAAGGACGTGGCCAAACAGCACTTGACTGTTCGACCACTGCGGTATGGATTTGCATTGAAACTGGACAAATCTTGCACGTTATTCATTTTCAAAACACTTAACTACTTGTAATTCCCTAATTTATGCCATATATTAAAATAGATAGAGAGGAGTTTTATAAACAAAGACAAGACTTTCAAATTTATGAACTCTTGTTTTCACACCACATAAAGTCTGACTGGATTTATTCATATACAGCCATCTTAGATGATTAGATGTGGATTTTTTTTTTTAAGTGGAGGGATAGTGACCATTTAAAATGCAGCAAGTTGAATTTTAAACACTAAAATGCTAGATTTGTATAAAGAAATAATAATTAAAAAGTAATATTAGTTTTTATTTTAAAAGAAGGGAGATAATTAACCCGTTTTGTATTTGTTTTTTGCTCTAGTATGTCCAAAATGTTTCATATTTTTCTTTAATAAAAACATTAATGGCTCTTACAATTATAATTTTAAATTTATCAAATTGTGTAAGTTAGTTGAAAAGTTTATAAATATTATATGACTAAAGAATTTATAATAAAATGTGTAAAATTTTTTAAACATTACATTAACTACCAAGTTTGTATGATTACAATGTTTCTACACCGCTCAACGATAGTTGGAACTAAATCCTTAAAGAGTAATAATAATATAAGAGAATATCTCAGTAAAACTGAGATCGAAATACAATTAATGTATAGTAGGTGCCAGATCCATATTTCGAATCACGATAACTAAATGATAATTTTAGGCGATAATTAACTATCAAAATTTGAAAGTTTAGTAATAAAATTCTGTATTTGGTGTAAATGCAAATAAAATAAAAAGGATGATAACCAGGAACTCGTTTTTTTTTAAGTTAAATATTAAACGCTCTAAAGATTTTCTCTATACACCTCGTTTCGGGCCTTTATCTTGCTACGGATCTAAATAAATATTATTATTTTTATTTTATTTTTAAATATAATAGAGCAGGTTGACTTTTGGGCTGTTGGCAGGCTGATTGATTTAAAAATCCTAGTTTAGCAAACTATTAGCAAAAGGTTGCCGACCCTTGGCCTAGGCCTAAATACTCTAGTCGCTGCAAATCGGTACTTGTATGGCAGTCAAACTAGTTAGTCGATCCTTTTACACTTTAATGATTTCCAGTGCGGTAGCCATGAGGGGATATTGAAGGTATCATCATTTTAGACAAATGTATTGAACATTTAAAACACATTTTTTTGGTCATTTAACAAAATGTATTTTGGGAAGAGTTTGTAAAAAACAAACTGTGTCAACTGTTTTGCCACAGCAGATCTAACCTTACATTAGACTGCACAACATACATTACTGGTGAATATTTATAACTGACAAGAATAACATCAATAGTTAAATAACTAAACCTAGAAACACTAGCCACTAGAGGACATAAATTATCAATCAACAGTGAGAGTCACTTTTACCATTTTACACATCTTTGTAATATGGTAAATGGTAACACTTATGACAGTTTCACAAAATGGTCCACAGATCTTGTAAAAAGATTCCTGATTTTTCAAACGTAGGCCTATGTAATACAAATAAATCATCTAGAAATGACTAGTGTTTAAAAAAGGGGGGGGGGGGAAGGGGCCCAGAAAAGATCTCGTACCGGCATCTTTTTTTTCTCTCGAGGGCCCTGAGATAGATATGTAAAGAGATATGTAGATATATATGTAAATAGATTTGTAGATAGATATGCAAAGAGATATGTAGATATATATGTAAATAGATTTGTAGTTAGATATGTAAAGAGATATGTAGATATATTATATGTAAATAGATTTGTAGATAGATATGTACAGAGATTTGTAGATAGATATGTAAAGAGATATTAAGATAGATATAATTATAATGATAATGATGGTAATTTATATAGCGCTTCTATCCATGCTATTTTAGCATGCTCGGTGCATTCTAGAAGACTATTACTCTGTGAGAGGTTTCACTGCTGCCGGTTAAGCGCTCGTGATAACAACCCAGTACTAACGTCATCCTTTAGGGCGACAGGGATCTGCCGGTGGCGGGGATCGAACCCGCGACGTGTCAGTTGGTTTTTGGTTGACAGTCTGGTGAACTTACCACACGGCCAGCCGGCTTCAGATATGTAGTTAGATATGTAGTTAGATATGTAAAGAGATATGTAGTTAGATATTATGTAGTTAGATATGTAATAGATGTGTAGATAGATATGTAAAGAGATATGTAGTTAGATTTGTAGATAGATATGTAAAAATATATGTAGATGGATATGTAAAGGGATATGTAAATAGATTTATAGATAGATATGTAAAGAGATTTGTAGATAGATATGTAAAGAGATTTGTAGATAGATATGTAAAGAGATTTGTAGATAGATATGTAAGAAGATATCTAGATAGATATGTAAAGAGATATTTAGATAGACATGTAAATAGATTTAAGATAGATATGCATAGAGATATGTAGTTAGATATGTAGAAAGATAAGTAGTTAAATTGGTAGATAGATAGTAAAGTAAAGAGTTATGTAATTAGATATGTAGTTATATATTAAAAGAGATGTGTAGATAAAGGGATATGTAAAGAGATATGTAGAAAGCCGGATATTAAAATAAATATACTGAGAGAGATGTTGAAATAGAGACACAGATAGATGGACAGATAGACAGAGGGAGAACAACGGATGGACTAAACGACATAACATGGATGCATTGATAAATAAATTTAGTAATGAATTGACACATAAACTAGCAGAGGGATGGATGGATATATGGCTAAATGCAGTGGCGTAGCTAAGGGGTGCGAGAGGGGCGGACCGCCCTGGGTGACAGCATACGGGGGGTGACACTTTGTCACCTTCAACAAAATTTTTCAGCCAGACTAAGGTGCCAAAATAGTCTGAAATAGTCATGAACAATCAAAGGATCATCTGTCGTGCTTGGAGAAGTGGAAAACACTGGCTTCAGGACACCAGCTGCAAACAACCTTCGATGCAGCAACCATTTCCCTGGTGGAAAATGAGAAAAAGAAGTTCAGAGACATTCTGCACAGAGTTTTAGATGTGATACTTTTCCTACGATAATGCAGCAAGCATGTCCGGAATCCAAGGTGGTGTGCAACAAAAGATCAAAGACATTAATCCGAAGGCAATTTTTGTACCTTGTTCTAATCATTCTTTGATCCTTTGTGGCCAACATTCGTTTGTTAACAATCCGTCTTGTGTAACGTTTTTTGGAAGTCTTGAGGCGCTGTACACTTTTTTTGCTCTGTCGACCCATCGCTGGGATGTACTAGTGAAATACACAGGTCTAACAGTGAAGAGACTGTCCACAGCTCGCTGGAGTGCACATGCTGATGGAGTGAAACCAGTGATACAGAAGTTTAACCAGTTTGTGGAAGCCATTGAAGCTCTGTGTGATGTCGAAGAAAGCGTCGAGACAAGAGGCACTGCGCACAATCTGTTCCCAACTATATGCAACTTTTCTTTCATTTCGTTCTTGTTTTTCTGGGGTGACGTTTAACAAGAAGTCGACTTAGCACAGAAGTATATGCAAACACCAGGTATTACTTGCAACCAAACTAAGGGCTCTCAAGGTCTTTTTGGAAGAGCAGCGTACGAGGGTTGTTGACAATGCCGTCCAGCAGGCACTTGCGAAATGTAAAAAACTTGATATCCCTACAGAGAAGAGAATCATAAGAAAGAGAAGATTACCTGGAGAGGGGGCCAGAGATGCTGGATTGTGATTGCAGCAGAAGACCAAGAGACCAATGTTAAAGTGTCTTGACCGTTTTATATGGAGTTAGATACGAGAGGAAAGGCAGTGAACGACATTTTGCTGACTTTTTCTGCCGTTCAGCCAGACCATATTATTTGTGCCAACGACGAAGAAATACATTTGTCTGTTACCAAGCTCACAGCCGTGTATGATGAGCTGTCTGAAGAAGACCTTTGTCTAGAAATAACACGTTTAAGGCGAAACCTACAAGCAGCCGAAATAAACTTGGAGGAAGCTAAGCACTGGACTGTACTGCAATTCCTACGGTTTATCATCAAGTAGGACTTTGTTGAATCATCTTACACTGACTAAGATTCTTTCTGACAATATGTGTTTCTGTGGCATTGTGTGAAAGAAGTTTCTCCAAAATGAAACTTATAAAAAAATACCTCCTGTCAACTGTCAACCATGAGCCAGTGGAGATTGTCGGATCTGGCTGTTCTGTCCATTGAACACAAGCTTACAAGACAAATTGATAGTGACGATGTCATTGACCTGTTTGCCACAATGACTCTAGGACTCTAGTGTCGAAGGACATTCTTTTGGTCTGTGCATTGCCATGTTTTGCACTTAGATGTTCTGAAAGTAAACAGTTGCATTTTAAAAATCTTTGGATTTGAACTATTTGTTTTGTGGTATTGGATTCGGATTTTGTCTTGGATCATACATGTAAGCAGTAACGTAACCGATCAGTAGACTAAAGAAGAGCCTAGAGGTAGATGTATGGAGATTAAGCTACACCTAACCATTCAGCATAGGGTCATGTAGGGTCACTGGGGTGACATTTTAACGGCCCGCCCCGGGTGACGTTTACCCTAGCTACGCCACTGGCTAAATGTATGGGTGAATTTCCAGTGAATACATGAATTAAAGTATAGATGAATGTATTAATGTATGGACAAATGAATTGATAAATGCATGGATTGATACATAGATTAATGTTTGGATAAATGTATGGATAAATAAAAAAAAGAATATAAATATGGACGAATGAATGAATGAATAGATGAATAAAAGACTTTATATGGATGAATGTATAGACAAATGAATGAAAGAATTATGTATGAATGTATGGAGAAATGAATAAATTAATGAAAGAATGTATGTCTGAAAGCATGGATAAATGAATAAATGAATGAAAGAATATATGGATGAATGCATGGATGAATGAATAAATAAATGAAAGAATGCAAGTGTGAATGAATAAATGAATGTATAAACAATTCCTGAATGAATGTTTGAAGGAATGTTTAGATGAATATATGCATAAATGAATAGACAATTTGAATTTGATGGATAAATGGATAAATTGTTGAATGAATAGATACATGAATGGATGGATGCATAATGGATGTGTGCTTATCTTATATATTACAAACGCTCATTCTATAAATAATATTATTGCGCCCTAAGGTCATCGGTGGTCTTAGTCTAGCCTTGTACTTTTATTAGTGTTTTAAATTATGTTAATGATGTGCTTAAATGGTTATATGATATTATATCATGAATATGGGCCTATATACACTGTCTATAGTATAGTATAGTTCAAAATAGTTGGATTGTTACAAAAATTCAAAATTGACTCAACTCAATTGATAAATTTTGAAGCCGGCTGGCCTAGCGGTTAGCTCACCAGACTGTCAACCAAAAAACCACTTGACACGTCGCGGGTTCGAGCCCCGCCACCGGCAGATCCCTGTCGCCCTACAGGAGTTTTGGGACTAGATGACGTTAATATTGAGTTGTTATCACATGCGCTTAACCGGCAGCAGTGAAACCTCTCACAGATTAATAGTCTTCTAGAGCGCACTGAGCATGCTAAAATAGCATGGATAGAAGCGCTATATAAATTACCATTACCATTACCATAAAAGGATATATGTGTAAATAGTCAATGTCTAAAAACCTAAGTAGTTTACTTACTATTGAATGGAAATAGTTTAGCACAACAGAAGAAAGTAATCCAATCTGAATGGAGTTACAGGTTTAATCCGATACTGTTAATAACACACACAAACAGCTGTCTCTCTAAATAATGCACGGACTGACCACTTTCTACGTAAACAGTTACCTTTGGTCCGGACGACACGATTCACTGAATTTGCACACTTTTTCTAACCCTTCCCCACCCCTTTTCCTAATAATACCACACACAAGTACTGATTTGACCTTGTAACTACACATGGGTACAAAAAGGAAGACATAGGAGGACACATGGGTACAAAAAGGAAGACATAGGAGGACACATGGGTACAAAAAGGAAGACATAGGAGGACACATGGGTACAAAAAGGAGGACACATTGAGTGTTTCATGTAAGCATTTAAATTGTTTCATTTGATTTAATCAGCAATCAGTACAATTTTACTAGAATGATTGACAAAAAATATCTATTAGTAAATTAATCAAGAAAAAGTCTTGTAAAAAAAAGTTTAAATATAAATTCAATTGAGGTTTTTTCTCGAAATGCAACAATACTATATTGACAACAGTCAATTCTACAATTAGATCCAATACATTATCATTTTTCTTAATTATATTGATATCTAACGTATTTCTAAGACGAACCAAATTCTTATAGAAGATCTTCATATTAGCAAGCACAAATGTATAAAACTGTTCACATGTGAGATTTTTCAAGTTGTACCTTGTAAGAATGTTCCATTTACAGAGTTAACTGAGAATCTGTTTCTTTCCTTTGTCCTTTGAGCGTTTATCAATGAGAACACTCTTTCCACATTACCACTGTGTCCATGGATACAGAAAAAGTTCACAAATTTTTAGTAACTCTGAAAAGTAGGCTAACTTGCATTTGGGAAACTTTGAAAAAAACTAACTCCACTACAATTATTAACCTAACAACTCATTAGATAACACAATCTAATTCATCACTTTTCCTGCTAAATACTCCAGTGTTTTGCTTTACTCGACCCAGATATTTATTGGCAGTAAATAACAGTATACGAAGGATTTTAAAAACCTTTGGTATACAAAAGCCGGACATTTTAAGGGTTTTTAGCTTTATCTGCCGGACGGAGGAGATCTGGCAACCCTACATGTAACAGGGAAGGCTCTCAACAGACCTCTCTACCGGAAACCAGATAGACAATATGTGCATCATCATCTAGGAATCTAGGTCTTTTTGTTAAAAATTCACTGTCATTTCCTGTCTTTATTTTTCTATAAATTATGCAATCATCAGCAAATAATCTTACTTTTGTTCCTGTGTTGATGCAATTTGGTAGATCATTAATATAAATTAGAAATAGTAGGAATCCTAGAACAGTTCCTTGTGAAACTCCTCAGTTTACAGTTATTGATAATAATTTAGAGCCATTAATTATCACTGTTTGTTCTCTGCCTATAAGAAAGTCTTAAATCCACTGATGTAAAGGACCAGAGATGTCAAAGTATTTAAGTTTTTTTAGCAGAAGAGAATGGTGAACTTTATCGAAGGCTTTGGAAAATCTAGTAATATAGCATCAATTTGGTTGTTTTTATCTAATCCCTTAGACAAGTCATCTATTAAGCCTATTAACTGCGTTTCACGTGATCTGTTTTTCCTGAAGCCCTGCTGGTGTGGGCAGTCATTTCATGTTTAGTTTGTAATCTTTGTACACTGTTTTACATTCTACATGTAAACTCAAACTCTAAAGCTTCATTCTGGCTCATAACTGGATAAAACTATAGCCCGCTGATGGCATATATCGTCAATTAGGAAAGGGCGAGCAGGGTGGAAGGTGTTATGCATACTTGATAATAGGTCATAATCTGGTTGTACTGACCTGCTGATCGGCAAATGTCAGAAGCCACGCCCGTCCTTTGTGATAGCCTAATTAGGAGAATTGTCATTTAGTGACATTCAAGGTAGCCTTGTGATGCGTGCAGGCAGGCCCCTTTTCTTTTTCTTTCGCCCAAACTGTTGACATTCTCACAACTATCGTTGGCTAATGTCTGACTCAATATTTTACTACTAGCGGCCTATGTCTGACTCAATATTTTACTACTAGCGGCCTATGTCTGACTCAATATTTTACTACTAGCGGCCTATGTCTGACTCAATATTTTACTACTAGCGGCCTATGTCTGACTCAATATTTTACTACTAGCGGCCTATGTCTGACTCAATATTTTACTACTAGCGGCCTATGTCTGACTCAATATTTTACTACTAGCGGCCTATGTCTGACTCAATATTTTACTACTAGCGGCCTATGTCTGACTCAATATTTTACTACTGGTGGCTAATCTCTGACTCAATATTTTACTACTAGCGGCCTATGTCTGACTCAATATTTTACTACTGGTGGCTAATCTCTGACTCAATATTTTACCATCAGTGGCTAATCTCTGACTCAATATTTTACCACTAGTGGCTAATGTCTGACTCAATATTTTACTACTGGTGGCTAATCTCTGACTCAATATTTTACTACTAGCGGCCTATGTCTGACTCAATATTTTACTACTGGTGGCTAATCTCTGACTCAATATTTTACTACTAGCGGCCTATGTCTGACTCAATATTTTACTACTGGTGGCTAATCTCTGACTCAATATTTTACCATCAGTGGCTAATCTCTGACTCAATATTTTACCACTAGTGGCTAATGTCTGACTCAATATTTTACCACTAGTGGCTAATGTCTGACTCAATATTTTACTAATAGTGGCTAATGTCTGACTCAATATTTTACTACTAGTGGCTAATGTCTGACTCAATATTTTACTACTAGTGGCTAATGTCTGACTCAATATTTTACCACTAGTGACTTATGTCTGACTCAATATTTTACTACTAGTGGCTAATGTCTGACTCAATATTTTACTACTAGAGACTAATGTCTGGCTCAATATTTTACTACTAGTGGCTAATGTATGACTCAATCTTTTAATACTAATGGCTAATGTCTGACTCAATATTTTACTATTTGTTGCTAATGTATGACTCAATCTTTTAATACAAATGGCTAATGTCTGACTCAATATTTTACTACTAGTGGCTAATGTATGACTCAATCTTTTAATATTAGTGGCTAATGTCTGACTCAATATTTTACTACTAGTGGCTAATGTATGACTCAATATTTTACTACTAGTGGCTAATGTCTGACTCAATATTTTACTGCTAGTGGCTAACGTCTGACTCAATATTTTACTACTAGTTGCTAATGTCTGACTCAATATTTGACTACTAGTTGCTTTTGTCTGACTCGGTATTCTTCTAAGCCCGGTTACATGTCGTGCACCCAATCGGAGTTTGAGAAAGAGAGAAAAGAGAGACTATGGTAGAGAGATAGTACAAATAGAGACAGGGAGGTGGGAAAGAGAGTGTGGTGGAAAGAGAAGGGATGGAACGATTTGATGCAAAGAGAGACTGGTGGAAAGAGAATGAGTGGTAGTAGAAAGAGAGACAATGTTAGAAATACTGGTGAAGTATCTATAGTGTAAAAAAGGAGAAATTAGTAAAAAAAAAGGGAGGGAAGAATTGGTGACAGATAGATTTTCTTTTGTTTTTTTTAATATTAAGTTATATAATGAATTTATGAACGAACACATTAGGTACGACTTTCTATATGGATGACCCTTTATTAAACTAGTTTTTTTTAGCTATGTATATATAGATTTGTCCAGAACTTTCTATATGGATGACCCTTTATTAAACAAGTTTGTTATTTAGCTATGTAGGCTATATATAGATTTGTCCAGAACTTTCTATATGGATGACCCTTTATTAAACTAGTTTGTTATTTAGCTATGTATATATAGATTTGTCCAGAACTTTCTATATGGATGACCCTTTATTAAACTAGTTTGTTATTTAGCTATGTATATATAGATTTGTCCAGAACTTTCTATATGGCTGACCCTTTATTAAACTAGTTTGTTATTTGGCTATGTATAGATTTGTCTAGAACTTTCTATATGGATGACCCTTTATTAAACTAGTTTGTTATTTAGCTATGTATATATAGATTTGTCCAGAACTTTCTATATGGATGACCCTTTATTAAACTAGTTTGTTATTTAGCTATGTATAGATTTGTCCAGAACTTTCTATATGGATGACCCTTTATTAAACTAGTTTGTTTTTTAGCTATGTATAGATTTGTCCAGAACTTTCTATATGGATGACCCTTTATTAAACTAGTTTGTTATTTAGCTGTGTATATATAGTTTTGTCCTGAACTTTCTATATGGATGACCCTTTATTAAACAAGTTTGTTATTTAGCTATGTATATATAGATTTGTCCAGAACTTTCTATATGGATGACCCTTTATTAAACTAGTTTGTTATTTAGCTATGTATATATAGATTTGTCCAGAACTTTCTATATGGATGACCCTTTATTAAACTAGTTTGTTATTTAGCTATGTATAGATTTGTCCAGAACTTTCTATATGGATGACCCTTTATTAAACTAGTTTGTTATTTAGCTATGTATATATAGATTTGTCCAGAACTTTCTATATGGATGACCCTTTATTAAACTAGTTTGTTATTTAGCTATGTATAGATTTGTCCAGAACTTTCTATATGGATGACCCTTTATTAAACTTGTTTGTTATTTAGCTATGTATAGATTTGTCCAGAACTTTCTATATGGATGACCCTTTATTAAACTAGTTTGTTATTTAGCTATGTATATATAGATTTGTCCAGAACTTTCTATATGGATGACCCTTTATTAAACTAGTTTGTTATTTAGCTATGTATATATAGATTTGTCCAGAACTTTCTATATGGATGACCCTTTATTAAACTAGTTTGTTATTTAGCTATGTATATATAGATTTGTCCAGAACTTTCTATATGGATGACCCTTTATTAAACTAGTTTGTTATTTAGCTATGTATATATAGATTTGTCCAGAACTTTCTATATGGATGACCCTTTATTAAACAAGTTTGTTATTTAGCTATGTATATATAGATTTGTCCAGAACTTTCTATATGGATGACCCTTAATTAAACTAGTTTGTTATTTAGCTATGTATAGATTTGTCCAGAACTTTCTATATGGATGACCCTTTATTAAACTAGTTTGTTATTTAGCTATGTATAGATTTGTCCAGAACTTTCTATATGGATGACCCTTTATTAAACTAGTTTGTTATTTAGCTATGTATATATAGATTTGTCCAGAACTTTCTATATGGATGACCCTTTATTAAACTAGTTTGTTATTTAGCTATGTATATATAGATTTGTCCAGAACTTTCTATATGGATGACCCTTTATTAAACTAGTTTATTTAGCTATGTATAGATTTGTCCAGAACTTTCTATATGGATGACCCTTTATTAAACTAGTTTGTTATTTAGCTATGTATAGATTTGTCCAGAACTTTCTATATGGATGACCCTTTATTAAACTAGTTTGTTATTTAGCTATGTATAGATTTGTCCAGAACTTTCTATATGGATGACCCTTTATTAAACTAGTTTGTTATTTAGCTATGTATACATAGATTTGTCCAGAACTTTCTATATGGATGACCCTTTATTAAACTGATTTGTTATTTAGCTATGTATATATAGATTTGTCCAGAACTTTCTATATGGATGACCCTTTATTAAACTAGTTTGTTATTTAGCTATGTATATATAGATTTGTCCAGAACTTTCTATATGGATGACCCTTTATTAAACTAGTTTGTTATTTAGCTATGTATAGATTTGTCCAGAACTTTCTATTTGGATGACCCTTTATTAAACTAGTTTGTTATTTAGCTATGTATAGATTTGTCCAGAACTTTCTATATGGATGACCCTTTATTAAACTAGTTTGTTATTTAGCTATGTATATATAGATTTGTCCAGAACTTTCTATATGGATGACCCTTTATTAAACTAGTTTGTTATTTAGCTATGTATATATAGATTTGTCCAGAACTTTCTATATGGATGACCCTTTATTAAACTAGTTTGTTATTTAGCTATGTATATATAGATTTGTCCAAAACTTTCTATATGGATGACCCTTTATTAAACTAGTTTGTTATTTAGCTATGTATAGATTTGTCCAGAACTTTCTATATGGATGACCCTTTATTAAACTAGTTTGTTATTTAGCTATGTATATATAGATTTGTCCAGAACTTTCTATATGGATGACCCTTTATTAAACTAGTTTGTTATTTAGCTATGTATATATAGATTTGTCCAGAACTTTCTATATGGATGACCCTTTATTAAACTAGTTTGTTATTTAGCTATGTATATATAGATTTGTCCAGAACTTTCTATATGGATGACCCTTTATTAAACTAGTTTGTTATTTAGCTATGTATATATAGATTTGTCCAGAACTTTCTATATGGATGACCCTTTATTAAACTAGTTTATTTAGCTATGTATAGATTTGTCCAGAACTTTCTATATGGATGACCCTTTATTAAACTAGTTTGTTATTTAGCTATGTATAGATTTGTCCAGAACTTTCTATATGGATGACCCTTTATTAAACTAGTTTGTTATTTAGCTATGTATAGATTTGTCCAGAACTTTCTATATGGATGACCCTTTATTAAACTAGTTTGTTATTTAGCTATGTATACATAGATTTGTCCAGAACTTTCTATATGGATGACCCTTTATTAAACTGATTTGTTATTTAGCTATGTATATATAGATTTGTCCAGAACTTTCTATATGGATGACCCTTTATTAAACTAGTTTGTTATTTAGCTATGTATATATAGATTTGTCCAGAACTTTCTATATGGATGACCCTTTATTAAACTAGTTTGTTATTTAGCTATGTATAGATTTGTCCAGAACTTTCTATTTGGATGACCCTTTATTAAACTAGTTTGTTATTTAGCTATGTATAGATTTGTCCAGAACTTTCTATATGGATGACCCTTTATTAAACTAGTTTGTTATTTAGCTATGTATATATAGATTTGTCCAGAACTTTCTATATGGATGACCCTTTATTAAACTAGTTTGATATTTAGCTATGTATAGATTTGTCCAGAACTTTCTATATGGATGACCCTTTATTAAACTAGTTTGTTATTTAGCTATGTATAGATTTGTCCAGAACTTTCTATATGGATGACCCTTTATTAAACTAGTTTGTTATTTAGCTATGTATACATAGATTTGTCCAGAACTTTCTATATGGATGACCCTTTATTAAACTAGTTTGTTATTTAGCTATGTATATATAGATTTGTCCATAACTTTCTATATGGATGACCCTTTATTAAACTAGTTTGTTATTTAGCTATGTATATATAGATTTGTCCATAACTTTCTATATGGATGACCCTTTATTAAACTAGTTTGTTATTTAGCTATGTATATATAGATTTGTCCAGAACTTTCTATATGGATGACCCTTTATTAAACTAGTTTGTTATTTAGCTATGTATATATAGATTTGTCCAGAACTTTCTATATGGATGACCCTTTATTAAACTAGTTTATTTATCTATGTATAGATTTGTCCAAAACTTTCTATATGGATGACCCTTTATTAAACTAGTTTGTTATTTAGCTATGTATAGATTTGTCCAGAACTTTCTATATGGATGACCCTTTATTAAACTAGTTTGTTATTTAGCTATGTATAGATTTGTCCAGAACTTTCTATATGGATGACCCTTTATTAAACTAGTTTGTTATTTAGCTATGTATATATAGATTTGTCCAGAACTTTCTATATGGATGACCCTTTATTAAACTAGTTTGTTATTTAGCTATGTATATATAGATTTGTCCAGAACTTTCTATATGGATGACCCTTTATTAAACTAGTTTGTTATTTAGCTATGTATATATAGATTTGTCCAGAACTTTCTATATGGATGACCCTTTATTAAACTAGTTTATTTAGCTATGTATAGATTTGTCCAGAACTTTCTATATGGATGACCCTTTATTAAACTAGTTTGTTATTTAGCTATGTATAGATTTGTCCAGAACTTTCTATATGGATGACCCTTTATTAAACTAGTTTGTTATTTAGCTATGTATAGATTTGTCCAGAACTTTCTATATGGATGACCCTTTATTAAACTAGTTTGTTATTTAGCTATGTATACATAGATTTGTCCAGAACTTTCTATATGGATGACCCTTTATTAAACTGATTTGTTATTTAGCTATGTATATATAGATTTGTCCAGAACTTTCTATATGGATGACCCTTTATTAAACTAGTTTGTTATTTAGCTATGTATATATAGATTTGTCCAGAACTTTCTATATGGATGACCCTTTATTAAACTAGTTTGTTATTTAGCTATGTATAGATTTGTCCAGAACTTTCTATTTGGATGACCCTTTATTAAACTAGTTTGTTATTTAGCTATGTATAGATTTGTCCAGAACTTTCTATATGGATGACCCTTTATTAAACTAGTTTGTTATTTAGCTATGTATATATAGATTTGTCCAGAACTTTCTATATGGATGACCCTTTATTAAACTAGTTTGTTATTTAGCTATGTATATATAGATTTGTCCAGAACTTTCTATATGGATGACCCTTTATTAAACTAGTTTATTTATCTATGTATAGATTTGTCCAAAACTTTCTATATGGATGACCCTTTATTAAACTAGTTTGTTATTTAGCTATGTATAGATTTGTCCAGAACTTTCTATATGGATGACCCTTTATTAAACTAGTTTGTTATTTAGCTATGTATATATAGATTTGTCCAGAACTTTCTATATGGATGACCCTTTATTAAACTAGTTTGTTATTTAGCTATGTATAGATTTGTCCAGAACTTTCTATATGGATGACCCTTTATTAAACTAGTTTGTTATTTAGCTATGTATAGATTTGTCCAGAACTTTCTATATAAATGACCCTTTATTAAACTAGTTTGTTATTTAGCTATGTATATATAGATTTGTCCAGAACTTTCTATATGGATGACCCTTTATTAAACTAGTTTGTTATTTAGCTATGTATATATAGATTTGTCCAGAACTTTCTATATGGATGACCCTTTATTAAACTAGTTTGTTATTTAGCTATGTATATATAGATTTGTCCAGAACTTTCTATATGGATGACCCTTTATTAAACTAGTTTGTTATTTAGCTATGTATATATAGATTTGTCCAGAACTTTCTATATGGATGACCCTTTATTAAACTAGTTTGTTATTTAGCTATGTATATATAGATTTGTCCAGAACTTTCTATATGGATGACCCTTTATTAAACTAGTTTGTTATTTAGCTATGTATAGATTTGTCCAGAACTTTCTATATGGATGACCCTTTTTTAAACTAGTCTGTTATTTAGCTATGTATATATAGATTTGTCCAGAACTTTCTATATGGATGACCCTTTATTAAACTAGTCTGTTATTTAGCTATGTATATATAGATTTGTCCATAACTTTCTATATGGATGACCCTTTATTAAACTAGTTTGTTATTTAGCTATGTATATATAGATTTGTCCAGAACTTTCTATATGGATGACCCTTTATTAAACTAGTTTGTTATTTAGCTATGTATATATAGATTTGTCCAGAACTTTCTATATGGATGACCCTTTATTAAACTAGTTTGTTATTTAGCTATGTATATATAGATTTGTCCAGAACTTTCTATATGGATGACCCTTTATTAAACTAGTTTGTTATTTAGCTATGTATAGATTTGTCCAGAACTTTCTATATGGATGACCCTTTATTAAACTAGTTTGTTATTTAGCTATGTATAGATTTGTCCAGAACTTTCTATATGGATGACCCTTTATTAAACTAGTTTGTTATTTAGCTATGTATATATAGATTTGTCCAGAACTTTCTATATGGATGACCCTTTATTAAACTAGTTTGTTATTTAGCTATGTATATATAGATTTGTCCAGAACTTTCTATATGGATGACCCTTTATTAAACTAGTTTGTTATTTAGCTATGTATATATAGATTTGTCCAGAACTTTCTATATGGATGATCCTTTATTAAACTAGTTTGTTATTTAGCTATGTATATATAGATTTGTCCAGAACTTTCTATATGGATGACCCTTTATTAAACTAGTTTGTTATTTAGCTATGTATAGATTTGTCCAGAACATATATCTATGAGTCACAGTGGTCGAGCGGCAGCGCGTTTGGCTGGCGTATTGAAGGTCCTGGGTTCGAATCCTGGTGAAAGTTAGGATTTGTTCTCAGGTCTTGAGGCTGTACCTGAGTCTACCCAGCTCTGATGTGTACCTGGCCTTAGTTAGATGTACAGGCGGCTGGGCATTGTGCTGACCACATAATCTCCTAGTATGTCGTGGCCACAGAAACTGGTGAACGCGATCAATTTGGTCCGACGGGATACTTTACTTTACTTACATATATCTAGGCAGTATTTCAACATTTTAGCAGACCCTCACATGTAAAGCTTCAACTATGTACAAATATAAGTAAGTGATAGATTTCCCCAAAGACTAACGTGAGTACTTTTTTGTGTGCTTTCAGAAAAAATAAATAAAACGTTTTGTGAGCCAAACAAAGACATTGAGCAGCTACCTAAATATGGTAGACATGTTCATTTGGTAACTCTTTATGCTTACATATTGATCTGTGTATATGTTCTCAACTGTGTATACTTGTAAGAACGTTAGAAACGCTTCAACTAGGGAACAATTTCGTGGGAATAAAAAGAGATGGAGACAAGACCCCGTAAAAAAACAAAGATATCATATTTATTGAATAATAACAACGAATAACATGACACTAAAGATGTTAGACAGACCTCTTCATTGAAATAACCTTTCTCAACCATAACTCTTGATCTAAATTATATTTGCATTAATGTCTGTAGCAATAGATACATCTACATCTGCATTGGTTTTATTAAAACACATCTTTCTCTACGGTACTAAATATGTAAAGGGCGATAACCATTAGAATTACAAGTGTTGTAGAGGTAGACCTGCATTTTTATTTATTTTAATAGCCATGTCTTGAAGGAGCACATCTATAAATATCATTAAATATACATAAAAAGAATGGTACAAACAAAGCACGATTTATTTGCCAATGTTATGTCACTGCATCTAATAAAAGATGTTATTGCCTTTAACCTAAGGTATGTTACTGCGTGTATCACACAGAGCGATATGTAAGTCTTACATGGAGTGCCCAATCACTTAAAATAAAGCATAGGCCTACGATACAAATGTGGAGAAAATGCAGACTCTTATATAAGTGAACTACGGTAGATGGCCGATTTGACCTGGAGATACCCTATGTAACTAAATGCAATAATGTATACCCTATGTATAAATTGTTGCTTTTAGTTTTTTAGCTACATAGGGTAGGCTATAAGTTGTTAGCATTTATTTACATAGGGTATAAATTGTTTACAATTAGTTACATGGGGTATAAATTGTTGCATTTAGTTTCATAGTAAATAAATTATTGTATTTAGTAACATAATGTATAAATTATTTGCATTCATTTACATGGGGCATAAATTGTAACACTTAGTTACATAGGGTATAATACATTTTGACATTTGGTTACTTAGGTAATAAAATGCTATATTGAGTTAAATATGATATAAATTGTTGCATTTAGTTACATATGGTATCAGTGGCGTACCGAGGGCTGGTGTCACCCGGTGCGGTCAACTTTGGGTGTCACCCCCTCCCCCCCCCCCCCCCGCTCACGACTTTCGTCATAGTTTTCGTCTCCATAAAACAAGCCTACAGTTCAAATATGACAAAAACAATAACAAAATTCATTAAATATGATAAAGTAAATGCAATAAACAACCGAACGGTTAGTTATTTTTACATTAAAAGTAATTTATTTAAATTTTTTTCTTTCCTGCTCTACAAAACTGCAAGCTTGTCAATCACCTCATTAAAATCTGTATCAGTCACAGTATCCCTTTCAATTGATAACATAGCCAGATCAGAAAGTCTTGATTGCCCCATGGTGGAGCGTAAATATAAGCTTTAATTTTGAAATGCTTCGTTCACATGAGCTACAGACACACATAGGCCATACCGTTAGAAATAATTGAAGGCCTATCGAGAGAGTTGGAAGAGATTCTATGAAGTCCTATTTAGCTATGAATTTCAAAATATCTAATACTGACCAGTCAATGAACAATGAACAATATTTATTTGCCACATAGTACATAGGTACAATAAAGGCATAGTCAAAAACATAAGAATATTATAGCATTTGTGAATAATAAATTGAACAATAATTGTAATACCAATATTAGTAATAAAAATGAAGGTAATAAAAAATTTATTAATTAAAGGTATCCTAAAAGAAAATTCAGGGGGGATAATTTAGTTTATAATACAATTTTTTGGGGGAAAAAACAAACAAAGAAAAAAAAACAACAACTTAATTTACTAACATAGACATACAGGTACATCACTTTCATTAGACCTGCACAGCATTAACATAGTGAGAACGAACATTTAAGAAATCATTCACAATTTTTCTTGCGGCTTAGTAGCCTATATTACATTACTTCTACGACTATCTCTCATTAGCATAGTGACAAACCAACATGTTAAAATACTTAAACATTTCTAACCTTTTTTCATTTTTTAAAAGCAGATACTAGTATTTTTGAAAATATGCTTAGTTTTTTAAGTTCTTTTAGAGAGCTAGAATTAAGCAGTTCCGACATTTTTTCTACATTGGTCTGTTATAGTAATATTTTTTTAGATACATTTTTCGTTGGGCATTGAAGTGCACACATTGAAGTAAATAGTGAAATCCATCTCCTATATCTTTTAAGCAAAGGGGACATAATCTTAAATTATAATCTATTCTGGAGTGGCGACCCAGTTCAACAGGGAAATTATTGTTACTTGTTCGTATTTTTAGTATATAGATAGCTTCTTTCAGATGTAATTTATTTAAAAAGGGTGGAATATTTTCCCAGTCAGATTTATATTTTAGAGCGCTATATAATTTACCTTTATTGCTTATTTGCATACTCTCATAAAGTTCTTGTTTACTTTGATCATTTATACGTAAGTTAATTATTGATTTTGAAAGTTTAGTATCTATTATATCTTGTTCTAACCAAATATATCCTAATCCTAGTTGTTCTAGTTGTAACTTTATATTGGCGGACCATTTGCATTTTTCAACCAGGTGCTCTTTAAGTAAAATGTTATAAATTATTTTAGAAATCCTGCTTTCTTTGCCGGTCGCTATTTTGATCCAGAAGTGTAACATTCTTTTTTTAATAAATGATCTTATATAAAGTTTGCCTGTTTCGCCTAGGACTACATAATTTGGTGTTTTTGTGTTCAATTTTAAAATCATCTTAAAATATCTTAGTCTAATATTTTCTAAAATGTCACAATTTTCCATACCCCATAGTTCGCAACCGTAGGTTAGTATAGGTAGTACTGTTTGATCAAATAGATCAATTTGACTATCTATGGGCAAGCTTAGTGTATGGCATTTTCTGAGAAGATTGAACATAGCATTAGTACCTTACCTTTCATCTTACAATATTTCCTGTGTTCTGAGAAAGAACCGTTAGCTGAGAAGATTATTCCCAGGTATTTAAATTTAGAAACTATTTCTATTATATTATTATTTAGTACAAATTTCAAGGCTTTTTTTTAGGTCAATATCAGCTGCTTTTAGGTGTCCGGTGTCGTCTAAGCCGTGGTATTTCTTAAAGAGCTCATCTTCGGGTAACTGATCGTAGAAAGAGGTTTATTTAGGAACGGACACCAATAACTCTTCTTCACTTGCTGACAATAGAATCTTGGGCTCAGCAGCCTCAAACATATCTGCAACTTCCTTAAACGTTGTTGATCTGATCTGGAGTTCAGAATACTTACTTTACTTACTGCCCGTAACGCCGTGGGCGCATAGGAAAGCAACAAAGTCTTTCCATCTTTCTCATTCACGTGCGACAATTCCAATCGTACCCCAGGAGTGACCAAATTATTTTAATTCCTTCTCCACTGTTCTGCGCCAGGTTAGGCTACATTTGGTCGACCTCTCTTTCTTTTTCCTTCTCGAGTCCAGTGTAGGGCTGTCTTGCAGATATTCCCTTCCTCTCTTATCAGCACATGGCCAATCCATCGCCAACGCTTTTTCATTATGATAGTGCCCATGTCTTCGTGGTTGCATTGGGACATTAATTCTTCGTTTGTTATTTTCTTTGGCTAGAAAATTTTCAAAATCCTCCTGAGGTTTTTCGTGTGAAAAGTGGAAAGCTTTCGAGTTCAAAATGAAAGCGATCAATGCACTCTAGCATCTCCCTACTGCTTTATTCTCGCATAGAAATTACAGCATCTCTTAATTTTTCCCCTGTCATTCTCTTCTTGAATTTTAATCTTCTCTCTATCGAAATCACATGTTGATCTGATTTTATAAGTGCTTGTTCAATACCATGCTCCATTAATGGATTACGCTATTGGTGCAAAAACAATCTTAAGGCGTCTAACCTGGTCACCACTTTATCGAGAATTAAGTCTTTAGTCTGCAGGTACTGCTGCGTAAGTTTTCAAGTATATCAGCCCAAAGGTTAAGGTAGCAGATAAACGTGAAATCACAGACAGCATGTAAAAGTCCTTGTGCTGTAGGCCTACCTCTTGTGTCCAAATTTTCACGAGGATCACATAAAGCTTCAATCGCCGCCGTAATACATTTATCAAACTTATCTTTCACTGCTTTAACAGCAGCACGATGAGCACTCCGACGTGTTGAAGATAATCTTTTCAACGACACCCCAGTGTGTTCAATTAAAACATCCCATCGATGAGTGGAAGCAGCAAAGAAGGAAAACATTCTCTCAAAGGTACCAAAAAATGTTATACATGAAGCATTTCGGCAAAAGAGTGTTGACCACACAAGTTAAGGGAATGGTCCACACATTAATTAAAAATAGCTTTCTTGTTCTTTCTTTTCAAAATGACTTGAACACCTCCATGGATTCCAGACATTGTGGCAGCATTGTCGTAACCCTGAGCTCTGCACATCATTATATCAAGTCCGTCAATTTTAGATCTAGGACCCATACTTTGGAATCGTATTTACGGCGGAATATTAAGAGAATCGATATAGTCTAGCAGTCTCATTCAAATAAGCACCTGACTGCATGCTGTATGGTGATGACACACCGTGCTGCTGGTCATTTATTTGATTTTGATCTGCCATCCGTTCTGTTATCGGACTAGACCAGCAGTTCGTGCTCTGTAAAATTATCATTTTTTTTAATATTTATATTTTTTTTCATTCGGGTGTCACCCCCTCAGAGGGTGTCACCCGGTGCGGTTCGCACCCCCCTCGGTACGCCACTGTATGGTATAAATTGTTGCCTTTATTTACATAGGGTATAAATTGTTTGCATTTAGTTATCGTAGATAGTTTATGTTACAGTATTTAGTTACACATAGTAATGGGCATATACACAATGTGATAATGTATTATGTAATTACAAATTTTTAGTTTAATTTGTTTTTTTTTGCTTGGTAGCAATGTCTTTCCTCTAAACCATTTATTGTGTGTGTCTTGTGTATATAGGTCAGCCTATAGTGATCTAAACTGAAACTGGAATCTGGGCACTTACTGACCCTCTTATAGGTCGGCCTAGAGATGTAAACTGAAACTGAAATCTGGACACTTAGTCTACGGGATCTCTTACTAAAATAAAAAGTATTTAAAACATTCAGATTTATTTATTTTTTATTCAACAGACAAAACTATTAAATAAATAAAAGATTTTAACAATCAATTGCTTTGAAATCAAATACATTTTATATTTAAATATAAGAGAATATTTACACTAAACAATAGGCAATACTATAACTATAATATTCTTAAACAAAAGGGTGCAAAGTATGCTGGTTGTGTATGCAGTCATATTAAGTAGTAAGTACAAAGTATGCTGGTTGTGTATGCAATCATACTAAGTAGTAAGTAAGTACAAAGTATGCTGGTTGTGCATGCAATCATACTAAGTAGTAAGTAAGTACAAAGTATGCTGGTTGTGTATGCAATCATACTAAGTAGTAAGTAAGTACAAAGTATGCTGGTTGTGTATGCAGTCATACTAAGTAGTAAGTACAAAGTATGCTGGTTGTGTATGCAGTCATATTAAGTAGTAAGTACAAAGTATGCTGGTTGTGTATGCAATCATACTAAGTAGTAAGTAAGTACAAAGTATGCTGGTTGTGTATGCAGTCATACTAAGTAGTAAGTACAAAGTATGCTGATTGTGTATGCAGTCATACTAAGTAGTAAGTAAGTACAAAGTATGCTGGTATGTGTATGCAGTCATTAAGTCATACTAAGTAGTAAGTATTTCTTTCAGACCAACTTATCTAAGGGCAAGTAAGCAATGTTTATAAGTTCTTGTGGCCACAGCATACATGGGGGTTGTGTGGCCAGCCCAATGCCCAGTCACCCAACTATCGTCAGGTTATTGAGTAGCAGTGACACCCTCAAGACTAATGTATAAATCCTAGCTTTCATCAACCTGGGACATTTGGTACAACATCCAAGAATACAGGAGCTAAGTCTGGGACATTTGGTACAACAGCCAAGTGTACAGGAGCTATGTCTGGGACATTTGGTACAACAGCCAAGTGTACAGGAGCTATGTCTGGGACATTTGGTACAACAGCCAAGTGTACAGGAGCTATGTCTGGGACATTTGGTACAACAGCCAAGTTTACAGGAGCTAAGTCTGGGACATTTGGTACAACAGCCAAGTGTACAGGAGCTATGTCTGGGACATTTGGTACAACAGCCAAGTGTACAAGAGCTACCAAGTGTACAGGAGTGGTATAACAGCCAAGAGTTCAGGAGCTAAGTCTGTGACATTTGGTATAACAGCCAAGTGTACAGGAGTAATATCTGGGAGACATTTGGTACAACAGCCAAGTGTACAAGAGCTACCAAGTGTACAGGAGCTAAGTCTGTGACATTTGGTACAACATCCAAGAATACAGGAGCTAAGTCTGGGACATTTGGTACAACAGCCAAGTGTACGGGAGCTAAGTCTGGGACATTTGGTACAACATCCAAGAATACAGGAGCTAAGTCTGGGACATTTGGTACAACAGCCAAGTGTACGGGAGCTCAGTCTGGGACATTTGGTACAACATCCAAGAATACAGGAGCTAAGTCTGGGACATTTGGTACAACAGCCAAGTGTACGGGAGCTAAGTCTGGGACATTTGGTACAACATCCAAGAATACAGGAGCTAAGTCTGGGACATTTGGTACAACAGCCAAGTGTACGGGAGCTAAGTCAGGGACATTTGGTACAACATCCAAGTGTACAGGAGCTAAGTCTGGGACATTTGGTACAACAGCCAAATGCCAAATGTACAGGAACTATGTCTGGGACATTTGGTACAACAGCCAAGTGTACAAAAGCTGCCAAGTGTACAGGAGCTAAGTATGGGACATTTGGTACAACAGCCAAGTCTACAGGAGCTATATCTGGGAAATTTGGTACAACAGCCAAGTGTACAAGAGCTACCAAGTGTACAGGAGCTAAGTCTGTGACATTTGGTACAACAGCCAAGTGTACGGGAGCTAAGTCTGGGACATTTGGTACAACAGCCAAGTGTACAGGAGCTAAGTCTAGGATATTTGGTACAACAGCCAAGTGTACAAGAGCTAAGTCTGTGACTTTTGGCACAACAGCCAAGAGTACTAGGGCTAAGTCTGGGGCATTTGGTACAACAGCCTAGTGTAAAGGAACTAAGTCATCATGTCCCATTCAGGTAGACTAGAACATTCATTGAATGAAATAAAAACAATCATAGTCGTAAAAATAGATATAAACACATTTAATGAATTCAACAAGATGCTGAATTGAAGAGAACTCTGTGAATTGTGAAAATAATATTGTTCATTTCTATAGAATAATTTTGACATTTGCCAACATTTTTTATTGCCATGCGTCATTCAAAGTATATTGAGTTCATCATTTACTTTATATATTTTACAACTATCCAATTGATTTTGTCATCTATCCTCAATAAATCAGTGACACTGAGCTTTTTATTACACAGATCTATATATACTGTTCATTTTACCAAAGTAATGCAATATGGCACTGGGCATGAATATAAAAAAAATGTAAAATAGCCCTTAGTTGAATAAATAAACATATGCAAACATAAACTAAATAAAACCTTGCAGAAAGACATGTAACCTTTATTTACAATGAAATAATGTAACACCCACCATTAGTTAAATCAATCAATTTATAAACATGCAAGAAAGAAGGTTAAAAGCAAAGTACGGTACAGTCAGACCCCTCAAAATAAATATTGTTGGCAAAAACCTGTCATAAGTTGATATTTTGTAACTAGGTAGAACTATGTGATGATATGCTGTACTATGATAAATTCCAATCATGACATAGAGAGAAATAAATAAATTTGATTTTTGTTTTACAAATTCATAACAAAAAAGAAAGAAAGAAGAACAAATAAAAAAATTTTTTTTTTTCCTTTTGACATATTGTGAAGTATTATTGTGTATACAGAATATAGTTGTTGTAGCACAATGGAGTACTGTTGGGAGGAGAGTTAGGTAAAGTTAAATAAGCTTTCTGGAGGGTCAATGACTTCCTCTTTCACTAAACCCTCGTAACTGGTAGACTGATGGGGCAAATCAGCTGTTTTACTCACGTTTTGTTGGGATAACAGACAAGACATTCATAAGCTTCATATTGTTTAAAGTTGCCATCATTTTACTTTGCCAACTGTATTACATGAGTGTTACAGTTACAGGCAAATGCATTAGCCAATGTCTTTATGTTACATTAGCCATTGTCTTTATGTTACATTAGCCATTGTCTTTATGTTACATTAGCCATTGTCTTTATGTTACATTAGCCATTGTCTTTATGTTACATTAGCCATTGTTTTTATGTTACATTAGCCATTGTCTTTATGTTACATTAGCCATTGTCTTTATGTTACATTAGCCATTGTCTTTATTTTAACTTTTTGTGACACCATTTCTGGTTTGCTTCATTTTCCTAATTTTACATTTATTTTCTTTCTATATCATAATTTCATTATAAGATTTGAACATGGCCAAGTTTATATCTCTGAAATTGTGTAAGACAAACTATCGTAAGTTGGGGTCTGACTGTAAGAAAACTCAGAAAGAGAGAGAGTTAAAAACCCAGATTTATTCCATTTGCTAGGACTAATGTATCGAAATTCTCTTTCTTACAGAGTTTATTGAATACCATAGATACAAGGAATATTTTAAAGGAATGTATCTGACTGTGAAGAAAAGAGTCAAATTTTTAAATGACCAAACAAATGTTTAAGTAAAAGACGTATTGCACAGTAAATAAATGAAATATTCAAACATGGAACTAATCCACTGGTTCAAATAATAAGGTCATCTCAGTATGTGGGTGTTTTAATGGTGATTAGAAGTTGCTGTCGCATTTGGTGGGGCTTGGTAGGAACTATCTGCTACATTTGGTTCCAAATTATCATCACTGTTTTCATCATCATCTTCAGAGACAATGTTATAGACACTGCTACATGCTGAAAGAAAGAATGACATAATTGATTGAATATTCAAAAACAAATACATTAAACATTACATTACTGTACATTAAACAAAACATTTCCATTATAGTTGGGATAACTCAATGTTACAAGATTTCTCTTGTTATTGTATTTGTTCATTTACTAGACTCCAGTATATAGAAATAACTGTGCCAAAGTTGTACTGTCCCTACTAGTGGCCTGACTCAAAAATGAATGGTTAGGCAAATATTTATCAACACTAACTGTTGCAAGTAGCCCTTTACCCCTTGATGTTGACTTCAGTCGACTTTAGCACAACTTTTGTGGAATCCCACCCTCAAGGCTGTACTGTCTTTAAGTAAGACTTTAGCACAACTTTTGTGGACTCCCACCCTCAAGGCTGTACTGTCTTTAAGTAAGACTTTAGCACAACTTTTGTGGAATCCCACCCTCAAGGCTTTACTGTCTTTAAGTAAGACTTTAGCACAACTTTTGTGGACTCCCACCCTCAAGGCTGTACTGTCTTTAAGTAAGACTTTAGCACAACTTTTGTGGACTCCCACCCTCAAGGCTGTACTGACTTTAAGTAAGACTTTAGCACAACTTTTGTGGAATCCCACCCTCAAGGCTGTACTGTCTTTAAGTAAGACTTTAGCACAACTTTTGTGGACTCCCACCCTCAAGGCTGTACTGTCTTTAAGTAAGACTTTAGCACAACTTTTGTGGACTCCCACCCTCAAGGCTTTACTGTCTTTAAGTAAGACTTTAGCACAACTTTTGTGGACTCCCACCCTCAAGGCTGTACCGGGTACTGTCTTTAAGTAAGAATGAATGATTTACTTACTTATTAATGAATACATATTTTTTTAAATAAGTTTACTTTTTTTTTTCAAAAATACTATGTTAATGAAGTAACTACAACAAGGGAGACAATAAAAAAACTTTTCAAACAAATAACAATCAAAAATTGAAACTAATTGTCTTACTTTTCACCATCATTTAAAGTGACTTAACAGCAAGGGAATCAATAAAAAGTGTGGCACCATTAGTAAAATCACTAATGCAATGTAGAAACTTCTAAACTACACAAAATTTACTATCATTTTACACAGCTTGGCATAGGACAAAATAATCTTCACTAACCCTGCTGAATTATCTCATGGAATATATTGGGGAGGAGACAACTCCTTTAAAAAAAAGCTTTGAAAGCAATAAACAAAAATATTTTGTAAAATCTTTAACACAAATATGTTTTTTTTTTACTTAAGTCTAAAATTTGAGACAAAATGACACAAAAATCTTTAATTAAGAACATAATTTTAATTACTTACCTGAAAATGCTTCTGGATATATTTTCTCTAATCTTTGTTTCAAGAACCTTAAAACAATCAAAAAAATATTTTCCATGAAAAAGACAATTCAAACAAATAGTAAAAGTAAAAAGTATAACATAACATTGTTGCATAGAAAATAAAGGTATTTCTACATGTTTGTTGTTTGTTATTACATTTTTTTTTTATTTAACATAAGATTCTATTATACAAGTAAAAAGTGTCAGAAGTGACATGCAATTTGGGGTTGGTGGAGTCAGTTTTATACAGGGTGAGTGGTATCTTGGATGGTTAGTCAGTTTTATACAGGGTGAGTGGTATAAATGACCTAGATGGTTAGTCAGTTTTATACAGGGTGAGTGGTATAAATGTCCTGGATTGTTAGTCAGTTTTATACAGGGTGAGTGGTATAAATGTCCTGGATTGTTAGTCAGTTTTATACAGGGTGAGTGGTATAAATGTCCTGGATTGTTAGTCAGTTTTATACAGGGTGAGTGGTATAAATGTCCTGGATTGTTAGTCAGTTTTATACAGGGTGAGTGGTATAAATGTCCTGGATGGTTAGTCAGTTTTATACAGGGTGAGTGGTATAAATGTCCTGGATTGTTAGTCAGTTTTATACAGGGTGAGTGGTATAAATGTCCAGGATGGTTAGTCAGTTTTATACAGGGTGAGTGGTATAAATGTCCTGGATTGTTAGTCAGTTTTATACAGGGTGAGTGGCATAAATGACCTTGATGGTTATCAGTTAAGGGTTGACCAACTGGAAATACTGTAATTTCTAAGTGAGGTTTAACGGAAACTTATTCTAAGAGTGTGGTTTATAATTCAAGAACTTCAACAACTATAAGAAGGCTTTTGAAACAGCTGGGTTCAAAAAGAGATATGGACATATTTTGAAATCAGGGAGGGTGGTCATTACATCAAAGCCTAATACAAAATGTTTAAACTTGAGTAAGTAAGAAAGATAAGAGCTGTTTTGAAGTGCTGCTGGCCAGACTACTTGACCAAGGGAGAAAGGGAGGGTGGAGGGGTGTTTGTATAGGTACCGACCAGCAGGAGAGAAAGCAACATAGATAAATGAACTTACATACAAGCAGATGGTCTCACTCGGAGAGGAAGTGTAGTGGACTAGAGGGTTGGGGTGGGGAGTGTATACATACAGTTCACTTAGTGAAATCAATGAGGTAAAGTGAAATATCTTATAGAAGAATCATAAATAATAAATATTTTAATACATTGTATGGAATATACATGAGAAAGAGAATGAATGAAAAGATACATATAAAACATTCATATATATTCTCCCTTAAAATGAGCACCGTCTCAAGTAATTTGGCTTGTATAGTTCTGACTAAAAGCCAAGATATTAATTGCTATTATCAGGCAGATGCAAGTAAATGTTGACATTACCCATTTATTCCAATCTTACTAGTGACAAATAGAAATGTCTGGTTATATTTTTTAAAGATTTGCTTGTGCTGTTGCAGTCTTAGTGGGAAAATATTAATTGGTAGATTCTATTAGATGAATATCTCACATCAAGCCTGAATTTAGTTTTTTAATACCTAAGCATTTTCACTTTCAGGATCACAAAACATTTTCTTGTCAAATACAATGTATTCTTTTAAAACAAATTTCTTCCTTCTATTTACTTATGCCAGAATGTCAATCCATAGTAACCAAAAAGTTAAGGATTAGGTTACCCTAACCAGCCAAATAATGTAAGAGAGATGCAAAAAAGTTTTTTTTTAAACCCTCACTGGGTCCTTGCAGATGTCTAATATTGAATAACTTGTACAATTATGAATACGATAAAATAATAAGTGGCAGCTTCATCACACTTACCTAATTCTTTTAAAAACTGTATCTAAATCTTTTTTCATGTCAGACAAGAGTACAGTATGTTTGTGAAAGTTTTTAAGTGTGGCTTCATACCGGCCCAAAGACAGCATATTAAAATTGATTAACATTTCATTGGTCTTTTCAAATCGTGCCAGCCTATGAAAAAAAAATTATTCAACAATTATGAATATTTTTTTTTCATGTCAATAAAAAAAAGAAAACAAATATTTTGTCCATAAAAACTTTACAAACATGATTTTTAAAACAGGAAACTACATTAACATCTGCGGCATGTTGTTTTTTGTTCTTGTTGTTTTTGTTAACTCTAAATATAGTATAAACTGTTGGAATAATTTGGAAAAAAGTTGATTACGCTACCTACTTTTAGCAAACAATATTTTTATTATATTATAAACATGCCTCTGAAATTATTGATTTTAATTTAACAAAAGTATGCCCAATTGCATAAAATTTATACGCATATGAACTGTATGTCTATTTACTGTCACTCAATGTTTTCCTGACTTCTTTTATGTATTGTGCATTTTATTGTTTAGATAATTGTAAAAGGATGGGTGCCAAACTTCAACGTATTGTCAAAGGGTATGTAAGTCCTTTAAAAAGACAATAACTAGCATATGACATCTGCTACTACATATGTTTAACCCACTTTGTTTAATGATAAATGCCGGAGGTACAAATAAATGTAATTAAATGTAATGTTACAATCATAGATTTACAATGTAACCTTTTACTTAAAAAAGAAAACTTGCCAAAGTGAACTTTTGACCTAAAACTTCAATATTGTATTAACAGTTTATGTATGTCAATTAGATTAACATTCCTTAAGAAAATATTGGGTTAATAATGTATTTCCTGTTGCTTCATGAAATAGGTCAAAGAGACAAAAGACATTTTATCCTGATGGTTTAGGAGGAGAGAAAACTTTGTCTGGATAAGTCCATGACCTATATTGGGGTTGATAATCCCAACTAAGATTTGGAATAATAAACTTTTAATTATTTTTTTCCACTCTGATAAAAATAAGGTAGTTTAGATTAGCATTTACATTCAAAGTATCATGTAGTCTGTAGGGAGAAAGTATCAGAGCAGAAAATCAATTAGTTAATTGAGACAGAGAAAAATTTGCTTCAATAAACTCTGAAGTCTTAAGATCTAAAGGTATCATTACAGCACCATTACTTAAATGATGTATTAGAGAAGTTGAGTTAGTGAATGTCGAGGAACGACATTTTAACCATTTGCAAACTCGAGCATTTCTGTTGTTTTTGCCAAGCAGAAAATTTACGTGAAATGACATGATTGCCTAAACCTACCAGCATGGCACCTTATGATGATGAATAAATTATTGTGTTCTATCTCTAGGTTGGAATTTAATGCTTTATTACTATTATTACTATTTTACTTCTTAGCCTTCTTTTCTCTAGTTTTTTAGGATTAGTAATTAAACTACTGATGTTACACATGTCCATTGTGAATATTCAATAGTAAAGAACATTGCAGCTCTTTTCTGGATTTTTTCTAGTTTTATAATGTTTTCTTTAGTTGATGGGCCCCATACAGAAAATGCATATTTTTAATATAGCTCTTACTAATATTAGATAGCTTTTTAGTTTTATGTTTGTATTATATTTGTAAAAATGTCAAAGGTTTTTTATTATTATTTTATTACTTCATCAACAGCCGGCTGGTCCAGCGGTTAGTTCACCTGACTGTCAACCAAAAAACCAACTGACAGGTCGCGGATTCTATCCCTGCCACCGACGAATCCCTGTCGCCCTGCAGGAGTTTTGGGCCTAGTGGACGTAATAATCTTTTATCTAGAAGAAACTTCTGTAAACTTATAAGATAAGACAAGTGGATTCTAGGAAAATGTATAAATTAAAGCAAACAAATGTATTGTAAAACTCATAAGCCATCTACTTACATATCTTGTTGGATATAAACCATAGAGGCTATGTCTTCTGTATTCACTTGCTGTACCAGTGAAGATGCTAAAACTGAAGCGTCATCGTGCACCACAGAGTCAGTTAAACTTGAGATAGTTTCCATTAAACACTATTACAAAGAAAATAAATTTTCCTCAAAACATATTTTATTAAAACATAATTCAACTAAGTGAATAAATACTACCAACTTTTTAATTTGTTTTAATACACATTTATTCTAAGTTTTGTATATAAAGTATAGACTCATGTTTGTGTACTAATAGAAGTAAAGTACCCGTCGGACCGAATTGATCCATAGGTCAGATGAAGCAGCGTTCACCAGTTTCTGTGGTCACTGCATACTAGGTGATTGTGTGGCCAGCACTATGCACAGCCGCCTTTACTTTACCCCAACTAAGATCAGGTACCTATCAGAGCTGGGTAGACTCAAGGCCTTTCTTAACCGGGCCGAACCCTAGGTTCGCAAACCAGATCGTCGATCCTACCCGAACCGTTCTCCGTATTAACCTGCCGATCTTGGGTTGGCAATCTCGGGTTGGAATGGATTGCGAACCATGGTTGGAGGTTTGCACGTCGTGTTGAGCAAACCTAGGCTAAACATGGCACTCTTTTGAGCAGAAAGGCGCAGAAAGGTGAGAATGCATAGTTGCGGTAATCAACATGGCGGAACTGTACTTAAACGATGATGAGACCTGTGTATTCATTACTTTGTGGGAGCAGTTCCCACAATTATTGAACCCACAAGATCAAAAATACAAGAACCGAGAGGCAAGAAATCTATTCCTCCGGCAAAAAGCTGACTGAGAATAAGAATAGCTCCAAGTTTTATCATGTTCTGTCGCTTCGTGAAGGACATTGCCATATTTGTTTACGTTTCCAAAGAAGTACGTCAAAAGTAGGATCGGCCTTGTTAAGATAGCGAACCCCGATCTGTGATCTCGCAGAAAGGTTCGGGGTTTGTATTCGTACACGTGACTATGGTTTGCATACTAGATCGCCGATCTCAGGTTCGGCCCGGTTAATAAAGGCCTTTAGAGACACCCTCCAGACCCGGGAAAAATCCTAGCCTGCACCAGGATTCGAACCCGGGACCTTCGGTTAGCAAGTCGAACGCGCTGTCGCTCGGCTACTGTGCCCCCGTACTAATAGTAATGTATCTAATGAAAATTTTTGTTTAATACAAAATTAATTTGACCTTTTCGCCATTTATTTTTACTTATGGTCTCATGGTCACTATACGATTGACTCTGCTAACTATTATGATTAACTAGTAGTTATGCCCGTCAAAATGACTGAGAAAAGAATGACTACAATGTGTTTTGTTAAGAGAGAAAGACAAAAGACAATATTATAATAAAAACTGGAGAGAGACATTCCTTTTTGATATTTAGTTTTTGTTATTTTTAATTGTTTCTGGTCGCCCTGACCCTGGCATATGCATAAGAATTATTGTTGTCAAGCTTCTGGCCTAAAAGACTGGTGTAGTATGTAAACCTCCGATACATTCCCATTAAGAATACACCGGCGAGCGAACGCATGTCGGACAGCCCTTGCAGCGGGTCCGAGATCCATTACACTGCTGAGAGGCCACTGGTCTCGGTGGGGAGGAAGCAATGGGCGCTGCAATCCTATCTTGAGAACCACCCGGTGCCTGTACCTATAGTATGGGATTTTTGCTACCGGGTAACAGTGCAGGTATACTGGCAAGCCACCACGATAATGATCCTAAGGGGAACCGCAGTGAACGATAGCTGGGCTGCGGAAACCTTCTCCATTACACGGCACGCCACGCCTTTGGCGTGTCATTGGGTGGCTGAAGCCTGGACAGAGTTATGCTCAATCCTAAGCGTTACGCCCTGGACACAAAAGCCAAAAGGCTCGTCCAGGTTTTGTTAAGAGACGTTTTAACTCGATATTAAAAAGTAGCGAACAGTTGTGTTGACTTGACTTGTTATTAATAATAATAAATTAACAATAATAATATTTAATATACTATCTAAAAGAGAAAACACAAATACAAAACAATAAAAAGGTAAATAATAAAAAATAATATTTGAAAATAATATTTCAACAGAATAAAAATATAGTGAGAACAACTTTTTGGGGTATTTATGTTCTTGCTTATTGTATCATATAAAACAGTATTGAGAATGTTTCTTTCGGTATTTAGTTTTTTTATATTGTGTCCGGTCGCCCTGGCACATGCATAAAAATTGTTGCTGTCAGGCTTCTGTTATTTAAAAGTAATCATTTATAACTTGTCCTTTATAATTAGTATCATTTAATTTATAGAGTTTAGAAAGTCGCCTTTTAAAGGATGTTCTCAACAGTGGCGTGAATCCATTAAATAATTAAAACATGTGGTTAATTTTACTCAAAAGATAATGCAAACATCTATAATGAAAAAAGAAATGATTTGATAGACATTACGTCATATGATAGTATTTTTTTTAAGTAGCCTACACCATTAAAACTCTCCAAGCCAAATTGCGGTGTGCAACTTTTGAAAAAAGGTCTCGCCACATTAAAAAAACAACAGCAGAATTGGGAAAATCCTATAAGACCCTCGCGTTCAACATAGTGGATCTTGCGTTCAACATAGTAAATGAACGGAAATAGCCATTTGATTTGTACAACCGGTTATATTTAGTTGCATAGTTTGATATAGCATTTTGGATTTTTATAATCAACATATTCATGAATATAAGTCATAAAATAAAATTATCTTTTGGAGGACGTTTCCAATTTATACATTTAACTTTTGTCCCGTTTAGTCAAACGGCTTAATAAGAGCCTATAGCGAACAAACATATAGGCCCTATAAACATATAAACAAATTCACGGTAATTATATATATTGATGTTTTTCAATTCAGTCATTATGTTTAGGCCTATGTAATTAATTAATTTGAAATAGGGCTAAGCTAAAAGTTGTGTAAAATCTGCTAATTTAAGCCTAAAGCTTTAGTTTTATGTGCATACTCAGCCTAAAATTTGAGTAAGCTAGCTTTATTTTATATTTAATTGAACAATAGACACATTTATAATGTCTCAAGAAAAACAACCGGACAAGCCTTCCGGCTCTTATGTCCAGGGTGTAATAATGTTAAGGGTGGATTAAGTCAAGGCAGGGGAGGTCACACCAAGTTCCTGAACTGAGACTAGCTACCCTGCGGCACCTCTGGATCATTAACTTGCATAACTGCACAGTTGATCAGTAACACAAATTCCAGAATATAGGCCTGGACATCCAGGCATCAGGGCGTGGTTGAGAAAGGCTGTTGCTTCTTCTCCACAGAGTTTCAGGGCCTCTCAGCAGTTTAATGATTATCAGACACACAACAGAGGCTGATTCCCGTGCGTTAGCCCACCAATGTAGCCTACTGTTAAAAAGAGTGTATCAGTGGTTCCCACACACCGCTTTGAGGTAAACCTCTATAGACCAGAAGTCGGAAACCTATGCACATGTGCCAACAGCAATTTTAAAGAATTGCAGAAGCATTCACAAAAATATATTTCTTCATTTCAAGTCAAAACAATGTCCGTCATTAAAATTAATGGCTGTTGATTGCAAGGGACGGCCATGTAAGTTTTTTCTTGCAATTGCTAGTTGTCGTCACTTTGTAACTTGTTTTTCTTCTAAGTTAAATAAAAATATAGGTCTAGTCAATAAATAATTAACTGTCCCTAAATTTTTAAAAATTCTCTAGGCCTAACTATACCTATAGGCCTACTTAGTATAAGTTATACTACTATCTATATGTCCATACGTATACTACTTTCGAATCTAGACTCCTTCATGTAGCTGTAGGCCTACTGAAGTTACTGAGCTACTCCAAGACTGGCATGACTACACCAGGCCAGGTTACCACGGAGGCCTAAATTTACTAAAGCCGTACGCCTTGCCATAGAGTTACTTAGACTTAGAGTACTCAATAGTTATATAACCTATAGAGTTATAGTATAGAGTATAGAGGTAAGAATAATAAGATTTAAGATCAAAGATCCCTTCTATCTTCAAATCAAATCAAATGTAAAAAATAAAAACATTTATTTATAGTTTATATTTATAACTTTATCATACTTTATGATTTACACAACAATCCTCTACCTTTGACTATTACACAAGTTGGTCAATTATTTGAACAACAAATTCGGAAGGTAGCCTATGTTTTAACTATGTAGTTTTCTTGTTGTTACTGTTTTCAAGACAGCGTTTTGTTTTTGTGTTGTTTTGTCTAATATGGATTTCTCTGGCGATAATATATTAATTATTTCCCCTTTTTAACATCACTGAGCTATATGATATATTTCTCAATTCGAAAGTATTAGTTTATCGTAGATCTGTGGTTTTATTTTTTTATATCTGAGTTTATCCGGAAATACATTTAAATTTTACCAAAGACTATAAATAATGTATTCTGAGTAGAGGGTACATCCAAATCTTCCATTTCTGTCAGAGTTAGGATGCTGGCCAGCGCAGTTGCTGATACTGTGTTTTCTATCTGGTACAGGTTCTCGTAGTATTCCGCCCAACGTTCCATCTGTGCGGCACGGTCTTTGAGGATTGTTCCGTCATTTGATTTGAGTGGTGCAACCCTGCCAATGGTGGGACCGATCCGAAGGCTTTTTTAATACCCTCATACATTCCTCTTATGTTGCCGCTGTCTGCGCAGGCCTGTATGTCCTGACAGAGGTCTTTCCAAAAGTTGTTTGCGCATTTTCTAACAGTTTTCTGGCTGTTGTTTCTGCATGTTCTTAGCCTTGATAGGTTTTTCTGTGTGGGGTCTTTTTTGTATATTACCAGGGCATCTCTTTTGGCCGCAATGGTGGCAGTCATTTCGGGCAAGTTGGCATCAAACCAATCAATGTTTTTCTTCTTCTTTTTTTTCCGAACACAGACAAAGCTGAGTTATAGATGGCATCGCGAAAAAACTTCCAGCTTTCCTCGATTCCACTGGTAGTGTAGTTCATGAATGATCCTTCCAGGGACTGTGTGAACTCAGAGCAGAGGTTTTGGGTTCGCCATTCTGGTGACATCTAAACGGGTTTTAGCTTTTTTCTGTGTGGCGTATACTTTTTGGAGATTGAGTCTCATCTTGCAGCACACTAGAGCGTGATCTCTGTCGCAGACTGCGCTGTGGTAGCTTCGTGTTAAGAGCACGCACTCGAGATAGCTTTTTCTTGTTATGATTAGGTCCAGTTGATGCCAGTGCCCTTATCTGTGTTGCGGTTTTGTTTTAAAAAACGTGTTTGTAAGGCAGAGCTTATAGTTAGTGTTTAGGGTTAGGGTCCTAGCATCTACTCCCTGCTAACCCAACGCAGATTGCGCTGGGTGGGTCATGTCAGCCGGATGCAAGATGGCCGCATCCCTAAAGACATTTTGTATGGAGAGCTAGAGAATGGCACAAGGGTCCCAGGGCGACCAATACTAAACTACAGGGACGTCCTCAAACGTGACCTCAGGTCCACAAATATCGACCTGCAAACCTGGGAGCAGTCTGCAATGGACCGTACAACATGGAGACAGGTCGTTCATGCTGGTGTATCTGCCTCCGAGCCAACGATTCTCTGGTGAAAAGAATGAAGAGAAAAAAACTTAAAACCGCCAGATGTACAGACGTACTGCTACCCAATACAGATGCCTCGAATGTTCCAGGGACTGCCACTCGAAAATCGGACTGTTCAGCCACCGCAGAATTTGCAAAAGTAGCCATTGAAGCTGTAGAGGGGCGCATCCATTGTCTCTCGAGACAGAATTAGGAGCCATTATTATCATTATATAATGTATTATAAGATTATTCTTTGATTTTACCATAGACCAGGGGTCGGGAACCTATGGCTCGCGAGCCAGAAGTGGCTCTATTGATGACTGCATCTGGCTCGCAGACAAATGTTCGAATGCAAAAAAAAAAATGTTTCTTTAGACTCCTTTGATCTACATGTATATTAATTGCATATCAATATTTCCTTCTACAAATGAGCAAAAGTTTACTGCAGCTCAGCAGCAGAAACGGTAAAGGAGATAAACTCGCTGACCTAAAAGACAGAAAAATAGCAACCTGCATTCATTGTAATTAAATGGAAATAATTCTTGCACACATTTATAGTCTACTTAAATTTTTAGCTTTAAAAATAATGTATGGCTCTCATAGAATTACTTTTCAAAATATGTGGTGTCCATGGCTCTCTCAGACAAAAAGGTTTCCGACCCATGCCATAGACTTTAATACCAAAGACAATAATATTATATCTTATCAGCGCCGTTGCTAGGGATTTGGGGCCCGGGAGGGGGGCTTGGCCTCTTTAGGGGCCCTGCATTTTGACATTTGACATTATAACATGAGAAAGAACAATCTTTGGGGGGCCCCCTCAAGTAGGGGCCCGGGGGGACTTTCGAATTTGGACCCCCCTCCCCCTCCCCTAGCTACGCCACTGCATCTTATTATAGTCAATGATAATAGGAATAATAGGCCTACAAGTATTCATTTAAAGTCGAAAAAAAATGCGATTTAATAAAACGGACCTTGTATCGCAACTACTTTATTTAGAATCGGGAATTACAAAATAAGAAGATAAGAGCAGAAAAAAAAATAAAGCAAGCGGTCCATGTGTATTATAGTCTATGATTTTACTTCTGCTTCTCTAAAAGCCCCTTTTTGTCACAAAAGAATTCGTAGTTTGACTGGAAGCACATTTTTTATTACAGCTTCAAATTCTTTTGGTATTTCCATATTATTGTGTTGAAGTGTTGACTCTAGGACTCTAGGATACATAAATAATTAGTGATTAGTGTTATATGTTGTTTTTTTCAAACCCAAAATCTGGGTGAAAATACAAAAATTGGGAAAAAAATACAAGAGTGGCAGCCCTTATCCATATCTGGTCGCGAGGCAGTCAATATTATTGAAACAAAAACTAAACATGGTAAGCGATATAGGCTATATAATACGTGTTCTTATTAGATAAAAATGGGTATTTGGCACAACGAACTTTGTTTTGTATTTTGACAGTGCTCATTGTACTGTTGGATTGACTGTAGTTCTGTAATGATGTTGTATGTTGTACTAGTAATACCGTAGGCCGTAGTATAAAATGTAAAATGAAGAGTTATCGATAGTCGATAGGTTTAGTTTAAATAAAAAGACCAACCAAGTGACTTGAAGTGAAGAGTTTTTTTTTCAAAATTGAGTTAAAAGTCTATTTTGATAATAAATAATGTATTCAGTACCCGAATGCTAATAAAATTATTTATACAAAATATTAAACATAGCCTAACTTTCAAGTAATTAGCCTAGTTAGGTACTTGCGAATCCACATTTTTGCGTTGCCGATTTTCTTCCGATTCGAATTATAAAAATATGCCGATCACTGCTATGTTTAAAATGTTTCTTGTGTGATATTTTTAACAAATTCGCACAAATTATGATGTTTTTTTAATATTTAGGTAGTTAATTGTTGTTAATGCTCACAATTTAGAACATTAATTTCGGATTTTGTACTTTTGAAAACTTTGTTCCTGTTCTGATTAATTAGAAAGTGAAAGGTTGGAGAAATGTTTTTGAAAATAATCCTTACACAAAACTAAAATATCTACCAGTTAGCTGCAAAGTTTTATAAATTTTGAAACATGATAACTATCTCTAATTTCATGAACAAATTTGTTGGTATATTCAGCCCTTGCCACCATTTTTTTAAATTATTAAAGCTCTAGGTGTCACGTGATCAAATCGTGACTAACCAATGCCCCAATGGCTAAAATATTTGTTTACTTTGGTAACATATCTCGATAATGATTTATTATAAGTTTAATGTAGTTTTATAGACAGCCCATTTTTTTTTTACAAATGGCTATGGCCTTTTGGCTCATGACTAGGCCTACTTATGAGAAATAAGTTTAAATGCATCCTAAGACTTCTAATGCCTTTTAATGTAGGCTGTAGCCGTACATCTGCTTGGCCTATTGACGACCTACACAACCTAGTCATAGTCTATTCCTATTCACCTATTCAGGCTATTCCCTCATTATAAAATATGTCTGGCCTAGCACTATTTAAACTAATTTAGTGGCCTTGCCCAGTGGCTATCTAGTGTTAATGCAGTGACATAGACTTAGGCTAGTGCATTGGATATGGCCCTTGCTTAGGGTTTAGGCTATTTCTTTGTCGATCTTAGTATATAATATAGGGTATATTCATTTGTTTTTTTTTTCCTTACAAAAAAAAAACTTTACTACTATACTAATGGTAATGTTAATGTTAACTTAATTGCTAATGCATACTTTTAACTTTAAAGCCTCTACTATTATTATTCTCAAGGGCTAAAATTAGTTGGCCTATATTTCTCTAGGTCAGGCAGGCCTAATCCTAATTCAATAATTATATGCCTACTAATTGAGAAATAAGACTTTTAATTTGACCCCCTCCTAAAAATAATTAGTAATTAATGAACAAAAGTACAAATCAAAAGAAAATTTAGATCTTACCTTAAATTTAAGAAATAATCACAAGAACACAAATATTCCAATGGAACACAATTTTAATTCCACATAAATCACATAAAGATATATACTTACACACACATATAGTTCTAGTTATAAAGATTTTTTTTTTTCAAGTTTTTATAATTTTTATTTTAAATGTGATATTATGATTAATGATTATATATAAATAAAAATCTTTATAAAGAATTTTATTTTTAAGAATCATGTTGAACCAAATCGTTCCAAAGAGCAGGTGAAGCAACATTCACCAGTTCTTGTGACCACAGTATACTAGGCAATTGTGTGGCAAGAACAATGCCCAGCTGGCTTTACTTTACCCCAACTAAAGTCAGGTACCCACCAAAGCTGGGTAGACTGAAGGACACTCTCCAGAACCAAAATCACATCCTAGACTTAACTAGGATTTGAATCCAAGACATTTAGTACTTAAGTACGCCAGCCGAATTCGCTGCCGCTTGCATGGCCATTATGTTTATCATTTAAAAAAAATTGTTTTTCCTGTTTCATTAATATAAAAGACCTAGTAAGCCTATATTTTACATATGAAACTCTTGTCATGCTGCTTGGTAAACATTTGCAATAATTTTCATTACTCGTTACGATCTATCATTTTTAACAACATAGGTGTAAAACATTTTTGTTTTAAAAATTAAAAACAAAACAAATGTGTGCATATGAATGAAATTTTGTGTTCTATATTTAAAGTATATTTAATTAAGCATAAATGTGTAAAGTTTCCAGCATTTAACTTTAACCGTTCAAAAGTTATAGATTCTTATGTAGTAAATCTCTGCGTTCAGATACACATTTTTTATAAGATATCTTTTTTTTCCTCCCTCTAAATGATAAACAATGTCACTAGGATATTAAAGTAAATATAGTTAAGAATCATTGGTAAAATTTTGAGTCTTTTAACTTGTGTATTATTAAAAATAGAATGGTTTAAGTGAAAAAAATAGTTTTTTTTTGTCACAGTTTTTCCTATATATTCCATGTATTCAAAATCTGACACTAAAAAATTTGTAACTTTTTTTCTACTTAAGATAGAAAAGTAAATGAGGTGGCATTGGAATATGGAAATCAAGGGCTATCTTTTACAATACATTTTAATTAAAAAAAAATATTTTGAAATTTTTATCAAAGTACCTATTTGTAGTCAGCCAATCAAAACTGGCCCTATATTCTTAATTACTATGTTTTTGTAACCTGACAAGAAGGTTTCTTGGTCTAGTGGTTCGTACTCTGGGCTGTCAACTGTGTGATCCAGGTTCAAATCCCACTGGCAACCATTGTCAATATTTTTTTTAATTTATATATTTTTTTTAATATTCAATTTTAGTCAAATCAGTTAAATGTGATTTTTTGTAATTAACAATTTGTTAACATTTTACTGGCATTTTAAAATTGTCAATGTTTATAAATTATTCAGACAAAGACTATAATAGGCCTATATTTTCGCTTATAAAAAAAAAAATCACAATTAGAAGACTTAGAAGTTGATGTTTGTTTTTTGTAACACTAAAGTACCCTTAACACTCATTAAACCTAAAACTAGTCTAGATCTAATTGGTTGGTTTAGGTAGGTAATTAACTATTCGTCAACCTTTTACTGGCATTTTAAAAGTGCCAATTTTTATAAATTATTCAAAGGTTCAACAAATTTAACAAAGGTTAATTATTTCTCTATTTTTAATCACAATTATAATTTCATGTTGTGTTTTTTTTTGCTTCAAAAACTAAAGTAACACTAAACCTAAAACAAAAACTAGTGTAGATCTAATCAATCTTATAAGTTTACAGACGTTCCTTCTAGATAGAAGGTTATTACGTCCACTAGGCCCAAAACTCCTGCAGGGCGACAGGGATCCGCCGGTGGCAGGGCTAGAACCCGCGACCTGTCAGTTGGTTTTTTGGTTGACAGTCCGGTGATCTAACCGCTGGACCAGCCGGCTTCACTAATCTGATTAAATCTGATGGGTTAGGTTATGAATTGTGTCTACACACAACAAAGGCTTATTATAATAATTAAGAATATAAGGACAGTTTTGATTGGCTGACTACCAATAGTTGCCTAGAAACTATTTGTAGTTAACTACAAATAGCCGTCTAGGAGCTATTTGTAGTTGACTACAAATAGACGCAGCCTTCAATAATTAGCACTTAGTCTTAGTGACTTAGAGTCTTAGACTTGGGACTTATTAAGCTAAATATTAGGCCCTACTAAATGCGTGTAGGCTACTACTACTAGTGTTAAGTGTAGGAAAAATCCAAATCTCATAGTTGTAGCCATTTGTTTGTCATTCGAGAGCATTTGAGATGGTAACAAATGGAAGTGACGTCAGATAGGGGAATTTGCATAGGAAAAATGAATATTTTCAGGTGTTTTGAATCTATTTCCACGTGTTTTGAATATTTAACCGGTCCTATTTTTTTAACAAAATGGTTAAATGTAGTCAATATAGATATAGATTTAGAGTTTAGAGTTTCCCCTCCGAAACATCACTGAATCACTTCCTTATAAGGCTGTTCCAAATCGTGTCCTTTCAAGAAAAACCTCTTCACTTGGTTTTTAAAAACAAAGTTGCAATACTACAAATATTATGGCAATGAAACGGTCCATGTCATTTTACAGTAGCCTAATTTGTTAACCCATGAGTTTTTTGGTTCTGTATGAAAGATTTTTAAAGATCCATGTCCGATCCGCACAAATTAAGTCATTAAATAAAAATGTTTTGCATTCGATATTTAGACTTAGAAAAAAAAAATTTTAACGTGATTTTTTACTATTAACTGATTAACTACCACATTAAAAGCATTAAAAAATCGAGCTGTGGCCTAATTAAATTTCTGTCCCATTTTTTTGCATGCGAGTGTGTGTACTTATATGTCTGTTGTTCTCTTATCCATTGATAGATTTTAAAATGAACTATACCATTTTGTAGGGAAATAATTGTGTAGGCCTATTAGATAAATAGAAACAAAATCTAGTTAGTTTGTTAGTTTAGACAATAATTTATGTTAAAATGTGATGTGTAAGGAAAAATTAGACGGAAAAATAACAAAATTCCTTTTACCTAATATTTCTGTTCCTAAATGAATTTATAACTTTCACTCACAATTATTATAAAGGATATCCAAAGTCGAACATAATAAATCCAAGATGAAGTTAATTGAGTGGTATTTACACACACAAGATAAGATCAATCGAAACATTTTCCAAAAACGGGAAGAAACTTATTTTTTTCCACTTGTTTTTACCCAAATTTAGAACTGAAACTAAGAATGTTTACGCTTTGAAATCGAAAATAGGGTTGTAAATATGCTTCCAGTCTGTAACTACAAATTTCGGAACAAAATTTAAAGAAATAATGCAAATATTTAGCTTTAAACTCGGCGAAATAATCTTGGCGCTGTCAGCGGCTTGCGGTATAAAGTGAATGAATCGCATGGGCTTCTCATGGTAGTTAATCAGTTAATATAGCATAAATTACACCATTTTGGACTGTGATGTCAATGGCAATGGGGAGTAGCTGACTTGATCCGCTATTTTGTGCTAAAAGGTCACAGGTCAAGTGTTACAATCCCTAACCTATATAAACTAACCGATACTAACTAGTGCTGTCATTAAACATTTCATTCATTTTGTCAGCGCAGAACCAAAAAACTTGTGGGCTAACGCAGGCAAAATATTACCCATTTTACTTATATAAAATTATGCAGTATTTGCTATATACTTGCTGTATGAGCCCATTTTTATGACCTTTTTTTTTACATTGGTCCAAGAATGGCATGACCCAATCCAATGCATTCAAAGCCTTTAAAAAAATTTTTTTTACAGCTTTAGACTTATGGTAAAAATTATAAATGAAGCCCTTTATGCTTCAAAATGAGCAGAAATGTCCTAATACAATATCCTAATGGAGCATTTTGTCATTTCTAAAATAACTGTTAAAGTAATTTGTGAAAATGAGAATGTTGTTTTAGAAATGACAAAAATAAACAAATTCAACTTACAGTTACTTGAGTTACAGTTACAGTTTCATTTTAATATCTCAGCAAGTAATGATCCAAATAAAAAGGAAATGTGCAATCCTATTAGATCTAAGTAGCTTTGATCCATTTAAAAACTCTCACTTCAAATTTCATTAGTTATTTGTTCACAAATAACAAAGATACACATAAAAAAAAAGACAGGGACACAGGTAGGTCTATAATTCACAAATTGAAAATATCGACAAGTAATACTCCAAATTAATTAAAAGAAACTCTGCAATCCTATTAAAAATACATTTAGAATACATTTAGAAGAAACACTTACTCCAAAGTTTTTAATTAGTTTTTGTTCATAAATAACAAAGATACTCAGATAATATTTAAAAATTATTTAAAATAGTTTCTCCACAATTAGCTTCATTCATGTCCATGTATAGGCTTAATAATTAGGCTACTACTAGCTCCTGACCATGTAGACATTGGTGTGAGGTCTGGACCTAGGTCTAGGTTTAATGCATGGTACTAGGGCTAAGCCTATCTTTGGTAGTTGAACTAACACCTAACCCATATCATCACCACTTTCACTTGATAAATTTGATTGATCACTTTCGTTGTCACATGAGAAGATAGTATTGCATTATCTTTGTCAGTGCTATTAATTAATAAAGCATTTGATGTGCCTTTTGATCACAAAACTCTTTTAGGTGCATGCTGTCCCGACGAGCTAGATTCCATTTTCAAAATAAACAAAAGATTATTGAAAAAAATCACCTTTTTAAACAAAAAAAAACAACATTATCCAGCTGGAATTTACCTTTGAAAAGAACGATCCTGATGTAGTTTGGTTTGTTATATTTAAATCTTTGATTTTGTAAATGATAAATGTAAATGTGTTTCTGAGTGTCCTATTGCGGCTCATGGTTGTTAAAGAGCTAATATGGTTGTGTTTTTTAATCCAATATAGAGTAAATGACCCTTTGCGACACCACCTAAGCTTAAAATAGCACCCTTTTTTATTTATGTTACCATTAGACAGGGTAAAAACAAAAGTACCAAAACAAAGTATGACAACATGGCTTTTTGAATGGACATACATTATTGTATTACTAAACAGGGTTTGACCATGTTTGTTTCTTCATAGCAAACACTTATTTTTCATTTAACTACACAGTGAACACTTTAATTTTAGAGCAAACAAAAAGCCAAATGTATTAATTTGTTAATGTAAAGAAACCTGGAGATGCCCATGCTATTGTATTGTCACATGCATTTGTCTAGACCAGGGGTCTCCAAACTGCGGCCTGCGGGCCGCATGCGGCCCCTGAAGTCTTTTCATGTGGCCCGCTGAGACTTTTTCAGCTACGAAAAAAATTACGGTAATTTATCTATATCCTACTAAGATCAGCCGCCGCCTACATGGGCGTTATGTTTTTACCAAACTCAAATAGAGGCGGGCAGTAGTGTGTTATGTTTTCCAATCGATCACTACATTGTCAATGAAAAAACCTTATTCGCTTCTTACTTTTTCAACTTTCATCTACATTCAATGAGATGATATAACGCCATCTAGTGGCGGAGTTATGACACTGTTACTGGACATGATGTATTCAAAGACATTTGCAGATTATAACTTGGACTGGACTAACCTCAGTTGCCTCAGTTGCCTGACTGTTGATGTAGGAAAGAACATGAATGGCATATAGACAGGCTGGGTTGGACAAGTGAAGCAGATATGTAAAGAGAAAAAACATTCCACAATCAATGTTTCTACACTGTATTATTCACCAGCAAGCCTTGTGTGCTAAATATTTGGAGATTAGAAGTGTACTGAATCCTTTGATGAAGATTGTGATCTCAATAAGGTCACAAGTCACAAGGGCTCACGAGCTGCAAGGTCTTCAACGTCATGGCTGAAGCAAAAGCTGAGTTCCGCATGTCATTTTTTTTGCTTGCGAGATCAGGAGCGGTTTTCTGAATAGGATTCAAAGCCAGAAGAAGTGAGACTGTTGCAAAACCCATTCAAAACAGATGTGCCCAGTTGCCCAGATAAACTGCAGTTGGAGGTCATTGAGTTGCAAGCAAATGACCTCCTTAGGGACAAGTTCAAAGAAGGACTGGTAGGTTTTTACCAGTTTTTTCCTAATGTCAAAACCTTTGCATCAAGGTACCTTTTAATTTTTGGAACAAAATACCTATGTCAGGAACAATTTGAGAGCAAACTTGTCTGACGATAATCTCAGGTCAAAGTTGATGTTAGGGACATCAAATCTAAAGCCAGAAATGTCTGCTTTTTTGGCATCCAGGAAACAATTAATCTACATTTCCACTAATACAGGTGTTCATGTGTAGTGTAACAGTTTGTTATTAAATATTAACTGAATAAAATAATATTAAATAAATAATTAAAAACAACATCCGTGTTTTGGTTATTTTTTATTCGGACCTCGAGTGTGTAGTAGGCCCCCGAACTGCTGTTTAATAGTTAATGCGGCCCTCGGGCTGAAAAGTTTGGAGACCCCTGGTCTAGACCATAGGTTCTCAGCCTTTTTTGGCACTGTGAGTGAAACTACATATTAGTAATGTGACATAAAAAATCAGGTCAGAAAAACTGTTCAGCTAGCAGAAGGTTTGGGCTAGGTTTCTAGAGGTGCTACACTGTTCATTGATTCTTGGGCACATAACAGAGTTTTAATGCTGAAATATCTTATCTTAGGTAGTTTGTAAAGAAACAAGCAGGAATTAAATGGGAATATTCAAATAAACAGAAATAATTAGAATAAACTATTTTGTATCAACAGCCTCAGAATGAATATATTGAACTTCACACAAAGAGACATGGAAGAAGACTGGACTATGAGGAAAAGAAGTAAGATTTATTAGCTTAAAATTGTTTTCTTTCAACTCAGTGTTTAGCGTTTGCATAAAAGCTCAACAAATAAATGTTATTTGCTTTATTTGTTTATTGCTTAGCCTAGAGATTATATATGTGTTCTTAGTTGTTTGGTAAATGCACCCTGAGCTTATATTGTGTTTTTTCGGCAGCGCTATACAAATATTATTATTGTTTATTTTATGTAAATGGATAATATTCAATGGGAAAAAATACAGAGTGTGAAAGTTTAAGAAAACATGCTTGAAAGTTTGTGCATTTTGCTAAAAAAAAAAAGAAATTAATTAGTTCATAACTTATATCATTAAGTTAAGGAGTACTTAATTTTCATCATATTTTTTTCCCCTTTGGACTAAAAGACACTATACACAAACATTTTTTTAATCTATTTACAATATCTGCTACTGCTAACATGCAGACTTTTCTGTATATATTGGTTTGTGAATTTTTATAATGATTTTTGATCCAGAAGTGGTAATCTTATAATTAATATGCTGCCTTTTTTTAAATTGTCCAGCAGGTCTTTAAAGTTGTTTTCCTTTTTTTTCTTTAAAAAAAACAACAAATTATTTACAGGAGAAAGAAAGAAGCACGTATGCCCCATGAGTTGGCAGAAAAAGCAAAGAAACTTAGAGGAATTAAAGCAAAACTGTATAACAAGAAGAGGCATGCTGAGAAAGTGCAAATGAAAAAAACGTAAGACATTAGACATGATCATATTTTTTCATGTATTGTGTATATAAAGTATGTTTAATAATTAAACATATGCCTGTACATTGTTAAAGACATGACTAGATGTTATGGTAGTTATTAGTCAATGTTATTCCAGACTAGATTGAGCAATGAAAGTCTACACTATTTTTATTCTTCTTATTGGGGCTAGGCCACAAACAGACAGGTCTGGTACCGGTATATGAAGCTAATCAATGTCCAACTTTATGCAAATATTTCAGAATTTTTAACAGGTTAAATTTTGCCATTTTGCTTTTACAAATATTTTATTTTTATGTTTATATAAAACAAGTCAACTTCCATATTTGTACTTTTGTCAAAAGAAAGTACACTATTTTAAATTTCATTACAAATAGACCTTTCAACTGACTTACTCAGAAGTACCTCCTAGATTTGATAAGCACCTTCATGGAATCAATCATAATAGAGTTTTCTTATATTTTAATTTTTATTCAACCTCTCCAGTATTAATTCTTCCTACAGCTCTTACCCATTGATCTATTTCTTTCCCATTGACCAATTTCGAATCCATTTATCTATGTGTGCATTTCCATTACATTGTTGAACCAGAACTTTCCATTATTTTTTGTTTTCTTCTTAAAATTCTTTACTAAATCTGATTAAACTTAGAATTCTTTTCACATTTACTATACCATATACTTTTTGGTTGAGGAATATTGTCAGTAGAAAATGTTAAAATCCTAATGTTATAATTGCAAGACCATCCTTTCTGCTCTTGAGTTTTTACTAATTTCCCCCCCCCTCCTGGTTCCCACTACCTTTAGTCCACCCTGTGAACACGACTGTGCTATTATTTTGCACATAAATGAAAAATATTTCTGCGAAATAAATGTTTCTTGAAATAGTTATTCTTGTGCAATGTGGACTTTTTTTTTTAGAATAAAGATGCATGAGGAACGAAAGACAAAGCCAAAATCATCAGAAACAGATTCCAAATTTGGAAATCCTACATATTTGCTGGAGCGTGAGAACCAGATTAGGGCCAAAGTTTTGTCCAACACAATCAAACAAAAAAGAAAAGAAAAGGCTGTAAGTTATTTTATTTAAACCTTTAACATAACATTGAAAAGTTTTTGTTTTTTTTGTCTTAAAATAAAATGTTGTTTTTCACAGTTGTATTTGAGGACTTGGGTGGAGGAGAACAGTTTTTGTATAGCTTTCATTAAGTATGTAAATGTATTCTATATAGGGAAAATGGGATGTCCCGATACCAAAGGTCAAAGGGGTCTCAGAAGCAGAAGTTTTTAAAGTAGTTAAAACAGGCAAAACAAAAAGTAAGTACCATTTTAGTTAAAATACAATTCTTCTGTAACTATTCTGCAAACCATTGTCATTCAAACAATTAAACCTAGCTGGTAATGGTAATTAAGGCACTTTTATTGTATGTCTAACCATGCTATTTAACATTTTAGCATCTGAGTGCACTCTGGTTCCAGGAGTTTTTGGCATGCCAAATAAATTCTAAAAACATCTCTTAGAATAAATGAATGACTTTTTTTCTGATTCCTTCAATGTCTGAGACAAAACATTCCATATTTTAAGCTCTGCAGATCTGAAAAAATGACATTCCAAAAAACTTTTTGTGTGTCCATCCAGTTAACTCTAAACCAGAAACTTATAGAGGCTGTGATAAAGAAACAGTGTGTTTCAAAAATGTTTGTGTATTGGTTTTGTTGATTGGTTGATAAAAATAAATGTAATACAGCCTTTATTTGTTTGCATTATGCATTGTTGCCAGCTAGGAAAGCTTTCAAATTAAGGTGAATATTTAGTAATTGTTACATTTAACCCTTACAGTCTCGGGCGCGTATATAGTCAACTTATTTATTTCCTTCCATACCAGGCACATATGTCATCATAATATGTAATTTCCAGTCCCAGGCATGTATATATTCCTCAAGGAAGGGTGTCTTTTTCAAAATAAAGGATTTTACCTTTTACCATAGTCTCGGGCAGAATATTTATTCCAGTTGAATTTTTTTTTTCGCATTTTAAATTACAAAAATTGACTAATTACTGAGTTTTTTTTGTTTTTTTTGTGAAATTGAAAATGTGGTCTTAATTGACGCTACCGAATTACCTTCCGTTATTATGGACTTACATGTTGATGAAACTTTTGCTTATGAATTAATATTAAGTATGCATACAATTATTTTATGAATATTCTATGATTATTTTAATAGGGTATGCTTTTAAGTTTCTTGCAATTTACTTTCTACAAAATTATTATCAATTTTTATCAACAAAAAAAGTAAAAATAATTTTGGAATCATATTGATGTCTCAGCCATTCTAAAATAAAGTCGTGGACGTAGGGAGTAATTAGTAAAGTAATGGCTGGGACTGAAGGTATACATAGCAGGAAAGTAGGACGGGACGGGTAAAAAATATAAATTTTTTAGAATTTGTTTTTTTAAAAGGTAGTGTTCCTCCGTGTCAGGTACAAAATATTACTTGGATAACCCTAAACTAGTGTACAACCTATACTTGAGAATGTACAGTATGCTCTATGTACTAAACTAGTGTACAACCTATACTCGAGAATGTACAGTATACTCTATGTGCTAAACTAGTGTGCAACCTATACTTGAGAATGTACAGTATACTCTATGTGCTAAACTAGTGTGCAACCTATACTCGAGAATGTACAGTATACTCTATGTGCTAAACTAGTGTACAACCTATACTCGAGAATGTACAGTATACTCTATGTGCTAAACTAGTGTACAACCTATACTCGAGAATGTACAGTATACTCTATGTGCTAAACTAGTGTACAACCTATACTCGAGAATGTACAGTATGCTCTATGTGCTAAACTAGTGTACAACCTATACTCGAGAATGTACAGTATACTCTATGTGCTGTATGGTAATTGTAATCATGGATCAATTTAACTTATTTAAATAATTTTTTAAAGATTTCAATGATTGTTATTTTCTTTGCGAGGCTTATTAAAGAGCTACAGTACAGTACTCCTAAATTGAGCTTTTATTTGTTATGTTCTGTATATTGGTACCATTTCTTTCTAGGAAAGGCATGGAAGAGAATGGTAACTAAAGTCACATATGTTGGTGATGGATTCACAAGAAAGCCAGTAAAATATGAACGATTCATCAGACCAATGGTTAGTTAGATCATTTAAAATACTTTAAAAAAATTATATCATTGTGAAAATTGTGAAAGAAGAATTTTTAGCTGTCTTGTTTGTGGTTTTCAGGCATTGAGGTTTAAAAAAGCAAATGTAACACATCCTGAATTGAAGGCCTCTTTCTTTTTGCCCATCATTGGTGTGAAGAAAAATCCAAGCTCAACAATGTATACCAGTTTAGGTGTCATCACAAAAGGAACTATTATAGAGGTAAGCAGTGTCTGCAATATACATTTCTGGGAATTAATGTTCTCTAAAACTTCAAACTACATTTGGCTATTATTAAAACATTGAAAAACAAAGTGGCTAAACTGTTGTTGTTTTTTTCCAACTTGACTCTAATAACTATTGACATTCAACCAAGAAGGGCCAATAAACAAAAATACAAACATGTGATGCTACCCCACGGAATGGTACTGCAGTGGGCAAAATAGGATATGTAGCTTTAGGTGTTAAATTAAAGCTAATTCATTTATCAATACATTGGTGAAAAAATATTTAAAACCATTAGTTAGTTCATAACTTATTCAAATTTACATAAGTAAAGGTAAGTAAGGGAAGTTGTTTTGTAGAAAAAAGAAAACTACCAATTTTTAACAATTTAGCATTGCAACAGATAATTTATGGGACACGGTGGCCGATCAACTGGCGATCCAAAGGTTCTGGGTTCGAATCCTTGCGCAGACTAGGATTTTTTCCCTGGACTTAAGGGTGTCCCTGAGTCTACCCAGCTCTAATGGGTACTTTACATTAGTTGGGGTAAAGTAAAGGCGGCTGGGCATTGTGCTGTTCACACATCCCTTAGTACGCCATGGCTACAGAAACTGGTGAACGTTGCTTTACCAGCCCTAAGAATCAGCTTGTTCCAAAGGGTACTGTACTAACATAATTTATTAGTTCCAGGATGAACAATCGTCATGAAATTTAGCAAACATAAATAATAATTATGAATCAATGCACAAGATGTTAAAGTTTTAAGTAATATTTATTTGACTTTTAAATAATTTAATCTTTACATGACAGTTTGTTTGATTTTATACAAAAGCTGCATAAAAACACATTTTTGAGTAATTTCTAAAAACAATCTTAGCTTGAATATTTCACAGTTATAAGTTAAGGCATTCAACATTACAAATCAATAATAATAGAAAAAAATGACCCAGGAGCCTATTTGTAAAAAAAAATGTGCATTTATTTAAAAACTCAGTTTTACAGATTTCCGTACCGGTTTGTGGGGTAGCATCACATATTTGAGACTGCACTAGTTCAAACCATTTTTTGGATATGAAAAGGCGGAAACTACTCTGATTCCTAAATTATGTCTAAAGTTCTTTTTATGCTCGTTCTTTATAGCATGTCTTTTTATGTGTTAATGCAAGCTATAAAATATGTAAGTTAATGATACAGGATATATTATGAAGACTATAGTATAGGCTAATTTCAAAGACTCTTTTGTTAATAATTAATGTAATCTACCAAATACTCATGTTTCCTAAGTAGGCCTTCCTTCAGCACATTTTAGCTTAGTACATCTTAGACATTTCATTTCAGCATAGCTGTTTTAATTACCGGTATGCTGAAAGACGGAATTTATGTAATCAAGTCAAATTTCCATTTAAAATTTAAAATAAAATCATTCCTTTAAAAAAATGTTTGACACTATTAATAATAATATGTACATTTTCTGTTGTGCACATCATCAAGTTTCTACTTTACCCCCTGATGTATTAAAAAAAAAGTATTCTTATTGACTTATTGGACACTTCTTTAACTTCTTATCAAACAGATATACTATAGAACCAAGAATGATATATAACCATTCAAACAAATTGTTAATGTTAATATTCACCTCAGTAATTGTTTTTTTCAAATGTATCTTTCAGGTTAACATAAGTGAACTTGGTTTGGTTACTAATGCTGGAAAAATTGTTTGGGGTAAGTGTTTCCATTTAACTTTTATTGAAAACAATCTAAATTCCCCGGCGTTGCCTTAGGCCTTTATAAGCTCCAGATTAAAAAATGTATTAACTAGAATGAACATAAAGCTATCATAATTTTTTTTAATATATTTATTTTTTAATGAAAACATTACAGAAAGTAATTTAAAATAAACATTGTAATCAGGTTTAAAAAGGGCATTTCTTTATCTTTAACAAAAAAGTTGAATTATTTCTAGCCCAGGCTGAGAATCAAACACCAGTCTCCCGCATGCATCTAAAAAATAATTATTCAATTTTACTTACTTAAAACATTTTAGGAAAGCTTTAAGTCATGAAATTCTTTACATGTTTAATTTGTAAATAAAAAAATCTAATGGACATAAAAAAAGTAGAAAAAAAAAGTTATCATTGGGGAATCAAACCAAGGTCCCCTGTGTATGGTAGTAGGATACACTAACCACTCAGCTAGAAAAAACACATGACGAAATCAAGATCCTAAAAGTAAAATATAAGACCATAAGGTCACTTGTCTTTAAATTAACCAATGGGGATCAGAATGCACACACACGGTCTACTTTATATATATGATAAATTATTTTTAGTAAATTTATTTTGTACACTTCAATGTTCCCTAACAAAATATTCTCTTTGATTCAGGTAAATATGCACAAGTTACAAACAATCCAGAAAATGATGGCTGCATCAATGCTGTTTTATTAGTTTAATTTATTGACAGACAAGTTCACAACACCTTTCATGTTATGTAGGAATAATTTTATTAAAGTGGATTAAATAATTTTGTTGGTTTGTTTATTTTTAAGTTTCTAATAACAATATCTTAATTAACCTTATTATTGTTAAAGCTAAACAAAAAAGAAATGATAAAAGTTAAAAAAAATGGTACCTTTCTAATTACAGCTAAAAACTATTGTTTTTGTATTTACAATATTTTAAACAACCTTAAAAAAGGTTACAATTACGGTTTGTCTCTTACCTACGGATGGAGTGATACCGCACCTTCCTACCTTCAAGAACTCGTATCAAAGCACAGGCCATCAAAGGGACTGCGCTCCTCATCACAGTCATTCCTTAGAATTCCCAGCGTGGCTGGACACTAAAAGAAGTACCTTGGAGTGTGCTCGTTTAAACCTTCTATATGGAACAGATTGCATTGGACACTGAGAGATTTGTTGTAAAGTTTAAAGACCTTTCTCTTTAGATAATAACTGTGTACCTTGCTTACTAATACATCTGCCTCTGCAATTTATTCCAAGGGCGCACTGAGCAGGCAAAAATGTAATAGCATGGATACTAGCATTATATAAATAACAATTTATATAAATAACCACATTAGATAGGCCTATACTAGAATATGCATCATCTGTATAAAATCTATCAACTAAAGAAAAAACAAAAAAATTACAAATTAGAAAAAATAGGCAAGGTTCATAACTAGTGAATATTCCCAATTAACAAGAGTAACACCATTAGTCAAATCACTAAACCTAGAAACACTAGAGGACAGAAAGAAAAAGAGTAATGTAATACTACATAAGGCATTAAATCATTAATTTCAAATTTATAAATACCCAATAACAACCTGTTGCAATGCTCAGATAAACATAAAGACAAAAACACTTTTCATCTGTGAGAACAAATTCATATAAGTACTCTTTCTTCCCGAGTGGCATTTGGACATGGAATGGGTTGCCTGAACAAACCAGTAACTTTAAAACATAAATAAAAATGTAAGACTAGTGACTAGACTTGGACCAGGGAATGAGCATCTGTAATACTGTAATGTATAAGATAAGATTATTATTATTAACAGCTAAACTTTTAAGATTGTTATATGACCATAATCATAACATAAAATAACTAGGCATGAAGAATTCCTTATAATTATGGTAGAATTAGCAAGATTTACAGTAACTATACACACATGATTTTTAATTTAATTTTTTTTTATCAAGCTATTTTAACCCTCCATGAATCTGTACACTCCACTATTATGTTATTGACGTTCACTGAAGACAGTAGTGCAATGAGGAAGAGGAGTAGTTAGTTGTACATATTTTTTCTTCTGCATTTACAGTAAAAGAAAAGCGTGTGTATTTTACTGTGATGAGTTATTGGACTTGTAATCTGCACATGTCACTGAGCTATACATACAAGCACATGTTATATCGAAGATGTAGACCTGCAGATTTGTATGAACTATTATATGATCTCATTGTTTTTTTCCCCACCCCCAGAGACTGGCAGTTTCAAAAATCTAAAACAAAATTACAGATTATATAATATATATATGTGAGTCATAACCTTGATGCACAATTTGGTAAACATTGGTGTATTTTATTCCTGATAACACTAGTACTTTAGAGCTGTCCACTACAATGTAATGTTTGCAAGTTCTACTAAAGTTCTAGTCAGTGGCGTATTTAGGCTTGTTCCACGTGTTCCAATGGAACAGGGACCCAACAAATCCTAAAAACAATTTTTTTAGTGACATCCCCATTCTTTCGTTGAAAATGTAAAAGAAAATTAATTTATTCCCCTACAATTTTAAGCGCTCCAGTCCAACCAAGCTAAGCGCAACATAACATTTAAGATTTTACAGACGTGTGTGGAAAGCAGGAGCGAGGCCACGAGGGGCCCCCACAAAAATTTGGGAACAGGGCCCCCACAATCCTAAATACAGCCCTGGTTCTAGTACATGAGAGTAGTCCAATACAATGTACTAAATACAAGTGTACTAAAAGTTGATCAATACAATACCGGTACAATGTAACAACACTTCTCCGCTTCTCTCATGGTTACAACAGACACTAAACCAACGGTTGCAGACAATAGACCAACAATTCTCTACTTCTATCATGGTTACAGACAATAGACCAACACTTCTCTGCTTCTCTCATGATTACAGACAATAGACCAACACTTCTCCGCTTCTCTCATGGTTACAACAGACACTAAACCAACAATTCTCTACTTCTATCATGGTTACAGACAATAGACCAACAATTCTCTACTTCTATCATGGTTACAGACAATAGACCAACACTTCTCTGCTTCTCTCATGATTACAGACAATAGACAAACACTTCTCTGCTTCTCTCATGGTTACAGACACTAGTGTCTAGACCAACACTTCTCTGCTCCTTCTATCATGGTTACATACACTCCACCAACACTTCTCTGCTTTTCTCCCGGTTACAAACACTTCACCAACACTGTTCTGCTTCTATATGGCTACATAAACTCCACAAACACTTCTCTGCTTATCTCATGGTTACATACACTCCACCAACACTTCTCTGTTTATCTCCTGGTAACAAACACTCCACCAACATTTCTCTGCTTCTTTATCATGATTACATACACTCCACCAACACTTCTCTGCTTATCTCCTGGTTACAAACACTCCACCAACACTTCTCTGCTTCTATATGGTTACATACACTCCACCAAAACTTCTCTGCTTCTATATGGTTACATACACTCCAACAACACTTCTCTGTTTCTCTATGGTTATATGCACTCCACCATAACTACTCTGCTTACCTCATGGTTACATACACTCCTACAACACTTCTCTGCTTATCTCATGGTTATATACACTCCACCAACACTTCTCTGCTTATCTCATGGTTACATACACTCCATCAACACTTCTCTGATTCTCTCATTGTTACATACACTCCACCATAACTTCTCCGCTTCTATTTGGTTACATACACTCCACCAACACTTCTCTGCTTATCTCCTGGTTACATACACTCCACCAACACTTCTCTGCTTATCTCATGGTTACATACACTCCACCAACACTTCTCTGCTTATCTCATGGTTACATACACTCCACCAACACTTCTCTGCTTATCTCATGGTTACATACACTCCACCAACACTTCTCTGATTCTCTCATGGATACATACACTCCACCAAAACTTCTTTGCTTATCTCTATGGTTACATACACTCCACCAACACTTCTCTGCTTATCTCATAGTTACATACACTCCACCAACACTTCTACGCTTCTCTCATGGTTACATACACTCCACCAACACTTCTCTGCTTATCTCATGGTTACATACACTCCACCAACACTTCTCTGCTTATCTCATGGTTACATACACTCCACCAACACTTCTCTGATTCTCTCATGGATACATACACTCCACCAAAACTTCTTTGCTTATCTCTATGGTTACATACACTCCACCAACACTTCTCTGCTTACCTCATGGTTACATAAACTCCACCAACACTTCGCTGCTTCGATCTCCCACCCAGGGCCGGCTCTAGGGTTTTCGGCGCCCTAGGCGAAAACAAATTCTGCGCCCTCATTGAAATGCCTTTGGCGGGGTCTGCCGGGTATGGAACTTCGAAAATGTGTTTTTGTTAATAATTGTTATAGCCCAACAAAGAATTGTATTTTATAACCTTAGATTGATGACTGTAAAATGTTGAATGAAAAGTAACAATGGCTTTGCATTATAGATTAATAATTAGAAATCTAAATTATTATTAGAAATGTTACATAACACACAGTTTTACATTAGGTATATAGGTTTATAGGCTTTATAATTGCATTATGTACAGTTATCTTAATAACAAACCGAAACTCTCAGTTAGATTATAGATATTTTTTTTCAATTTTTGATAACACTTAAAAAATACACAAAGACTACTTGATATTGCTTGATATTTGGATTATGGTTTTTCATAAATACGGTCCAAAAGTAAATTTTAAATACTGATTAACAGTATATATACTCCTATAGACTAAAACCGTAATGTACTTTTTTTGCTTTTTGCTTATTGAATTCTTGTATGAGGGTTTTTGAGTCTAACTGTCTTGCTATTTTACTTTCAATTGAAATTGTCACCAGACCCGCACGTCTCTCCTGACACATTGTATTACGCAGATAGGTTTTAATTAGCTTAAGTTTTGAAAAACTTCGTTCAACACTAGCTACGGAAAGAGGCAACGTTAGCAAAATACGAAGAGCTACACAAATGATAAGAAATCTATTTTCAAGATTCTGTTGGTAAATGTAGTTTAGGACTTCTGCAGGGTTTGATACTGAGTCATGGAGAAGATGAGAATTTGCTATTAGTTCATAACACTTACGTACAGCAGCAATGTCAGATTCATTCAAAACTTCATCTCTTTCAATTGTATATACCTTTTAAGTTTTTGCACATCGACTTAACCTCTTACATAGTCTTGTTTTTAAGGTCAGGAATGTTGTACAAAAATCCAAAGACACCAGATACTTTATTTAACTGGGAAAATATTTCTTTTACCGCATAAACAACTGTGTCTAAAGCTGTAACATAAAAGTGGATATTGAAACTTTCTGGTGGGTCATCTCCAATCTTTACAGATTCATCTGTTGATTCGTAATCAACCATGTTCTTCTTTTTTCGAATTCGGACCATCTCTTTCTCAAATACTGGTTCTATTCCATGCAACTTCTTCACCTACTTTATTAGCATCAACCAGAACTCTATAGAACTCTAAATCACTTCTAGCTGTAACCAAAAATCGTTTTTTTTCCATGTGACTTACTGCTCTCTGTAGACTCAAGTCATTTTCTTGAAGTATCTTACTAGACTAGTTATGTTTACTTGAAACAAAATGTTGTGCCATGTGACCAGTTCAGCAATAAACTTGAAGTCTGAGATATTTTGAAGTAACCCAAGTGCTTCTACTTTCGCAATAAAGCCACTAGATCCATTAATGTCTACAAAAATATCTTCCAAAGTATCACAAACATGATAAGCTTATAACTGGTACCGCAGAGATGTTAGTGCATCAATTCGACTGGGACATTTTGTGCCACTTAGGGGATTTAATGTACTCGTTTTCGTAATTAACAGCATGAAAATGCACAAAACCAACAACTGCACTACCAATGCCAACAACTCAGCGCCCTCACGACTTATGATTCACGAAGTGACTTGAAGGTCACGGTCACGTCACTTCTCTATAATATTCCGCCACCGCATAGCATCCAGGGTGTGGCCGAAGGAAATGAGGGGTTACCTTTTTGCACTCCGCTACGCACGGCGTGGTTGCCAAACTAAGTATCCTAATGTTGGAGCATACTTTCTTATTTTCTAAGACAACTTTAAAATACTCTTCGCCTTTCATTACCTATTAATCCATCTGCCTATGCAAGTAGCGCGCAGAAGCACTTAACTTTAATATATTTTATATTTTTTAATCCCCAAATTAAAACAAAATCCTCAATTTTGCGCCCCCTGAAATTGTGCGCCCTAGGCGGCCGCCTAGTTTGCCTATATGGTTGAGCCGGCCCTGACTCCACCAACACTTCACTGCTTCTCTCATGGTTACAGACAACGGACACTCCGCCAACACGTACTTCTATCGTCTTCTCTGCTTCTATCATGCTTACATGCCGTCCACCAACACTTCTCTGCTTCTTATAGGCCTAGGCAATCTAGTTGGTAGCTTAACTATTTCATCTGGAGCTTTTTAAGATTGTTAGGAGTTTGTTAATGACACTTGACTATTTTTTAACATTTATAAATCTTATATAGATCTATTCTATTTTATTACAATTATTACGGCAATGTCAATTTTGTTCTCCCAGTTGCTGGCCATGTGATCGGCTTGCTGTAGCATGATTTCAAATGTTTTTCCATAGACTATAATATACATGGACCGCTTGCTTTAGTTTGTTTTTGCTATTATCTTCCTTTTTTGCAATTCCCGATTCTAAATAAAGTAATTGTCATACAAGTTCCGTTTTATTAAATCGCATTTTTTTCGACTTTAAATGAATAGGCCTACTTGTAGGCCTATAGGGCCTAAATCCTATTATCATTGATTATAATAGGTAATAAGATGGACCGCTTGCTCTATTTTCAGAGCTTATGTTCTTTTTCCGTGCGCACACAACACTGATCTATAAATGTTTCCGCTCTGTGCAACTTTCGATTTTAATTTTTCAGTGAGAAAATCATAGTGTTTCAAGTCATATAGCAGAAATACTAAAGCGAGCGGTCCATGTATATTATAATCTAGGGTTTTTCCTGCCTGTCTAAATCAACTAAAGAAAACATTAGAAATTTTGAACAAATTCAAAAAAGAGCTGCAAGGTTTATAACTAGTGAATATTCAACAGACAAGAGTTACACCATTAGTCAAATCACTAAACCTAGAAACACTAGAGGACAGAAGGGCAAAGAGTAAAGTAGTAATAATACATAAGGCAAGGCATTAAACTCTAATTTAGCCTACAACCCAATAACAACCTGTTGCAAAGCTCAGAAAAACATAAAGACAAAAACACTTTCTTTATTCCCTATGCGAGAACAAATGCATATAAGTAGCCTACTCTTTCTTCCCGAGTGGCATTCGGGCATGGAAAATGGGTTGCCTGAACAAACCAGGAAAACCAGTAACTTAACATCATTTAAAACATCAACAAAAATGCAAGACTAGACTCGGACCACGGATGAGCGTAAAAGGCAATAATCTTCTTTAGAGTCTGTAATGTATAAGGTATAGGCCCACTATAGGTAGGCCTACTATAGACTATAGACTATAGGTGTAGGATAGGTATAAAGTATAGGCCTAAGATATATTAAGAAAGTTTGTGGCGGTCTTTGGGGTTGGTGACTGGGGCAGCTGTGCAACCACCACAGTCTAGCTACAAAGTCTATTCAGCCACAACAATATTTGTGTTCGACTATTAGAGTAAACAAAAATATATATATTAAAAAGTAATGAAATATAAATAAACTAGTAAAACTGTCTAGCTAGCTTGTATAGGTAAGTGAAGGTCTTCGGCCATTTTATTGGCTTTTCATTTAGTCCGAAAGCCCAGGATGTGTAAATATAGATCAGTGGTCTCATTTCAATGATTTCTAGTTGTGTTTGCAAGACTAATAAAAGCTTACATGTGTCATAGAAAAATTTTCATTTGTAACTTATTAATAGAACTTAGTCAACTACCGGCGGTTTTGAGATATTGAAAGTGGCTAAATATTATAAATATTACCATTGGAATTTTACTGGAAGTTGAAGGTAGGCCTATTATTGCCTATTAAATAAAAATAATTAAAAATTAAGACTTAAGACTCAAGACACTTTCAGTTTCAGTGACATTCACTTAAATTTTTTTAAACAAGTTTTTAAGAGTCTAGACTAGTCTAGATCTAGATCTAGATATTAGTCTAGTGAAGTCTAGTCTAAGATAAGAGACCTAACCTAGTTACTAATTAGTCAAAGTCCAAAGTAGGCCTATTAATTATTAACTATTAAATTTATTAAATATTATTATTATAAAAATTATATAAATAATTATATAAATACTTTAATTATAATTATTAGGGCCTAGACTGCCCTAGACTATACTTAGTATACTATACTACTATAGAATAGACTATATCTATATTTAATATTAGTATACTAGTGGTTATGCCCGTCAAAATGATGGAGAAAAGAATGACTACAATTACAATGTGTTTTGTTAAAAGAGAGGAGAAGACAAAAGACAACATTACAATAAAACCTGGAGTGAGAACGTTTCTTTTCGGTAGGCCTATTTAGTTTATGTTCTTTTTAATTGTTTCTGGTCGTCCTGACCCTGGCATATGCATATGAATTGTTGCTGTTAAGCTTCTGGCCTCAAAGACTGGCGTAGTGTGAAAACCGCCGATACATTCCCATTAAGAATACACCGGCGGGCAAATGCATGGGGGACAGCCCCCGCAGCGGGTCCGAGATCCATTACACTGCAGAGTGGCCACTGGTCTCTGTGGGGAGGAAGCAATGGACGCTGCAATCCCGTCTCGAGAACCACCCGTGCCTGGATGCTTGTATCTATAGTATAGGATTTGTGCTACCGGGTGACAGTGCAGGTATTCTGGCGAGCCACCACGATAATGATCCTGAAGCAGTGAACGATCGCTGGGTTGCGGAAACCTTCCCTGTTACACGGCACGCCACGCCTTCGGCAGGTCGTTGGGTGGCTGGAGCCCGGATAGAGATTGCTCAATCTTAAGCATTACGCCCTGGGGTGGCTAGAGCCCGGACAGAGTTATGCTCAATCCTAAGCGTTAAGCCCTGGACATAAGAGCCGAAAGGCTTGTCCGTTTTTTTTTAAGAGACTTTTTAATTCGATATCAAAATGTAGCAAACAATTGTGTAGACTTGACGTGTTATTAATAATATTAAATTAACAATAATATACTATCTTAAAGAAAAAAAAACCACAAATACAAAACAATAAAAAAGGTAAATAATAGAAAAAAAATGAAAATAATATTTCAATGCAATAAAAACTATAGTGACAACGATTTTTTTCGGTATTTAATTTTTGTTCTTGCTTTTATTGTATCAATAAAACAGTATTGAGAATGTTTCTTTCGGTATTTAGTTTTTTTAATATTGTGTCCATTCGCCCTGGCACATGCATACACAGGCTTCTGCTATTTAATTGTAATCATTTATAACTTGTCCTTTATAATTAGTATCATTTAATTTTATAGAGTGTAGAAAGTCGCCTATTAAAGGATGTTCTTAATAGCGACGTGAATTCAATTAAAATTAAAAGATGTGGTTACTTTTACTTAAATTAAAAGATAATGCAAACATCTATAATGAAAAAAGAAATGATTTGAGTTTGAATTTGAGAGACATTACGTCATACGCTAGTACACCATTTTAACTCTCCAAGCCAAATCGCAATGCGTAACTTTTAAAAAAGGTGTTGCCACAGTAAAAAAAAAACAACGTCATAGTTAGGAAAACCTGAAAAGACCCTCGCGTTCAACATAGTGAATCTCGCGTTCAACATAGTAAATGAAAGGAAATGGCCATTTGTTGCGTAAGGTTTGTATTTATATAGCTGGATATACTTTTTTTATTAATAAAATAAACACATTCATGATTATAAGTCATAAAATAAAATTATCTTTTGGAGTACGTTTCCGATTTATACATTTAACTTTTGTCCCGATTAGTCAAACGGCTTAGGAGCCTATAGCGAACAAACATATATATATATATAAATATATAAATAAATATAAAAACAAACAAACACACTCACGGTAATTATATATGTTGATAGGCCTAGTTATTATATATAATTATAATACTCTTCTATTAGCCTAATTAGGCAGGCCTACTTACTATTTTAAACTATTTATTATTATTAAAATTTATGTGTATTTTTAAACTAAACTATTATTAACTATTAAATAGTTTAAAATATGCCTAGTCACTAGTGAGCTTTTTAACATGAGGCATGACTCTGGCATGAGGTAACAGCTTTGTTGGGCATGATGATGAAGGCATGATGATGATGGACATATGCCATATGGTTTCCTCATCATGCATCATTAAATAAAAATCATTAGGCTTAGGCCTATTCATCATATGATGTAATATGTATATGGCATGTAGGTGTGAACAAGACCAAGGCTTGATCCTGAAAATAAAAGCAAGGATTATATTATTTATATATTATAGTATTATAGTATATATATATATATATAAATAGGCCTATAGGCATGGCATCGAAGGCTATATATAAAAATGAATCATTAAAAGGCTGTGGCTATTCGGACTCCGGGTTCCTTTAGAATTAAATGGCTATTCAGACCCAGCTTAAGTCAGAATTCCTTAGAACACATTAAAAAAAAGAGGGAAAAAAAACAAAAAATATATTGTAATTCTTACCATATTTTTTAAGCAATAGCACACAAAACACCAAAGCCATTCCTAACCTATATAAACTAACCGATACTAACTAGTGCTGTCTATTTCATTAAACATTTCATACATATTCTTAATGATTACTAAGTCTTTCGGGTCTGAATAGCCACTTTGAATCATCAATCAGATAGGCCTAGTCAAACCTAAACTAGTAGGCCTACTAGACTGTAATAACTTAGATATATAAAAAGTCCAGTATCAATCAGTATATATGTAGTAGTTAGTAGGCCGACATTCCGCCTACATCTACTAGTCACAAGGTTAAAATAATCAACTAGCTTTACTAGGGGATATTAATAATAATAGAGTGGTGCCTCAGGTTATGAACTTAATTAGTTCCTGAACTCGGTTGGTAAATTGAAACGTTCGTTATATGAAACATTGAAATTAATAAATTAAAGACAATCCGTTTCAAGATGAAAGAATGTTTTTTTTCTATTAACATCCATTCGTTTACCTGATCAAATGCAAAGATACATGTACTTTACATAGGCCTATATTATGAAATAGAAAGAAAAAGAGATGAATTAAAAATTGCTTTTCATTGATCGAGATCAAGAGAAAATTTTCAACTTTCTCTGATATTGAAAGTCTTTGCTTCTCTGCAACCAACTGATTTGAGTTACTCTTGGTTCTTTATGATTGTAGAGTTGAGTTTTCCATGCTCTACTCATCAGCAAAGTCACACACTTGAATACCATTTCTATGTTTAACAATTATTTCTTTCTGTGTTTTGTGCTTCCAAACAGCCCCACTATCATTATGATTCGAACTCTTAAATAAAATTGCTAGGGTTAATAAAGAAAATAATGAAAGAGATAAAATGAACACAGTGCCACTGCTAAGAAATCTGTTACTGCTCTGTATTAAAGTCAATGAAATTGAGGTTGCGCATCCTTGCAAAACTAGGCTAGCACTAAGCAAGTCTTAGTACTGCAATGTCTTTATTTGTACTGTAAGCGATCAGTTGTCCCCAATGTTAAACCTTCTTCCCGTCTTTGTTCATAGGCACCGTTCTTATCCTGAAACATTCATAATCTGAGGCGTTTGTTACCAGAGTTATCGCTGTATTGGTAATAAAGTGTGGGTTAACTACTAAATTTTAAATGCTGGTAGTTTGGAAAGCTGGGTGCTTAGATATTAACTATATGTTAATTGTTACTTGTATGATATGTAGGCATAGGTTGACCCAATTCGACATGAAAATATTTGAAGAAATAAATATTAAATTATTATATATTATTAAATATATGACCAGAAAGAGCTTAAATTGAAAAGTCAAATGGTCAAAATTTATTCAAATCAGAGTAGGCTCCTACTAGTCAGAAAGTTTTAATTTATAAAAAAATAATTTTTTAGATTATTTTAAAAAAAGATAAAGAAAAAAAATGAATCTGTTTTGGAACAGGGTCATGCAACTTAACTCACTTTCATGGTATTGATTTTTCAGTAGGATCTTAAAATGAATATATTACTTACACGTAAGATTGTCATTTTACTTGCAATTTAAACATTTAATTTGGTAAATTGTTATTCTATAACAGCAAAATATAATTGTTTTTATTGTCTCATACATTTCTTTTTAATGCTATGCAGAATCAATGTTCTTAAAAGCACATAAAATCCTATAAATACATATAACAAGAAACATAAAATTTCTTGTACAAAATGGTATGAAAGCTTGCGCACATGTCTATAAGTATATTTCTGTCCTTGTTTATTAAATTTAAAGTTCTTTTGTATTGTTTAAAATAGTATTGTTCATTGATACTGAAAGCCAGTAGGCCTACATATATGTAATCAAGTCAAATTTCCATTTGTTTTAATCAATAAAGGAATCTTTTTATCTTTTTTTTAATAAAACATAGCATAATAAATGCATTTTGTTTGGAAAATCTCATTAGGTGTGAATTAAAAAAACTAGAAAAAAAAAACACATTAACTTTGAAGTGCTCCCACCGCACCGCACACAACTGTCTAAAAAGTTGACACAGTTTTTTTTACAACAAATTCATGATGCAAAAATTCACCTAGTGCCTACCTAGTGTTAAGTAGTAATGAGTGATGAAAATGATATTTTTTTAGATTTTAGGTTAACTTTGTTTGTGTTTTTTATCCACTGATTATAATCAATCATATTATTTGTAGTTTGTGGAAAATTGATTTTAAATTGATCATTTGTTTTTGTTCTTCACATTCATATTGATCATGGAAACATCTCCCCTCCTTCCAGTGATACCACAGGCAGTGAAAGCCAAAATGACGTTGTTTAAAGATTAAAATTAACAATAGGGATTTTTTTTTAAAACAATTTTGTGTACGTCCAGTTAATAGACCTTTATTAATAAACATGAAACAATTTTAATGGGAGCCTTGCTTAATTCAACAAAGAGCTGCATATTACTTTGATTTGAAAATCCACATTTTCCCATCCCTACAATAGATCCCCTCCTTCTCTCTCTAGCTTGTACAGCACACACATATATATAGATATAAAAATAAACTGTAGGCCTACACATAATAAGCTAATCCAAAATATTTAGAGACACAAACAAATTGTCATTCTTTTTTCTGCAGCATTGTCTGCTATAAAATATCAATTGAATATCCATAAAACTAAGTGTGTGACCTATCGACTGGTGCAACTTGTGCATGAATATATTCTGAAGTAATCTTTTTTAATTGAGCTGAATTAGATTCCTGTGCTTTTGAGATAATATTTACATTGTTAATACATTTTTATACAGTTTGAACATTTTTTTTAAAAGTTTCATTATTGCTTTTTTTTCAGATTGATAAGTATCATACCTTAAAAATGGATGACAATTTAATACCCATGTTTACAGATGCCTACACTACGGATCAAATATCTGCTACTCAAGCCACATTAAGTGATTCTTACAGTAATCAATTACCTTCTCATCCTGTGCCTACAGGTGCATTTGTATCTGATTATTCTCTGCAGTCACCGTATTCTTCAAACTTTCAAACATTTTCAGCAGCAAGTTATTCTGATTCTAGCCAAGAGTATTTTTACCCTTCTAATGTACCATATGGTCATGTTGTTCCTGTTCATTTTGACCAATGGAATTACTCATCATCTGGCTTTCCTAGAGGTCAGCATACATATAAATATCCATTTCACAAAGTAACAAGTGAAGAAGGAAGAACACATGATTTTAAGAGAAAAAATAAATATTCTACAAGTTATCAAGATCAGGGTGCTAAATATTTTCATAATAATGGTAACTTCCAGCAAAATAGAACCGATTACCTTCAACACCCACATCATACCAGAGCTGATTACTTTCATCCACCCAACTCTACCACTTCATTAAATGGTTTCAGAAGAAAAGGGCAACCTGTATTTGCTGAACATAATGGGACTAGCCAGCCACCAAGAAATATGTATGCCACCAGAAACCAACATAGAAAAAAAGAAGCTGTACAGCCATCTCACAAAGAGTTGACAAGTGAAACAGCTAAGTTTTCTTTAAACAAACATATTGACACTAAAGGACAAAGCTTAGACATGAAAAATGAAGGAAATGATAAGCATGATAATTTCAAAATTCAAACAGCTAGTGAAGGAGTGCTTGTTTCTTCAATCGACACAGGTGCTTCTTTTGATGGTAAAAATAAAACAGTTTCCAAAGGAGCAATTGGAGCAAATAGAGGTTCTTTTAGCAGGTCTCATGAAAATAAAACAAAATCATACAAAATGGATTTACATTTGAATAGCAGAAGCAAAAGAAACAGCCATAATAGAAATGATGATAGTATTTTTGAAAATGATGAAAGTCAAAGATGTAAGTAACTTCTAAATTACTGCAAATGATATCTCATTCTGATAGACGTAATAAATGTTGTATATATAATGAATATACATATATCATTTTTCTTTCTTGTACATCAACTAATTATGATGGGGATTCAATAAATAACTTCCTTTTAAAAAAAAAAAAAATATCCTGGCGCTATTTAAACAACAAAAATGTCCTTTTATTTGTAGTATTTCATGTGACTTTTTTTTTTTTGCCGGATCACATTATTTTACATAGTAGATGCTTTATAGATTATAATTGTGGATAGATCATGTTTTGATTTGGAGTTTTTCTTCAATATAGCTACCTTGACTGAGCAACTATCTACTGGCTTATATGAATGTATGATTTGTTGTGAAAATATAAAAGCAGAAGCTCAAGTTTGGTGTTGTTCAATATGCTATCACGTTTTTCATTTACAATGTATTAAAAAATGGGCCAGATCTTCTATTAGCCAAGGTAATATACATTTGACTTTACGTTTTTTAAATATTAGTTTATAAATTGAAACAATTTGTTGGCAATTATATGTGTTAAACTAATTAAGATACTTAATTTCAATTAGTTATATTACAGCATAGTTTTCAAAAAAAGTAATGAAGAGAATCATATGCAAGATACATTTTAATTCTTAAATATCATTTTTAAGTTTCTGTATAACATAAACCTGGTGATCATTAATTCTGCACATTATTATATTCTCTGCTATTGTAAAATCTATTTTTTTGACTTGAACAAAATCTTCACATGTGATTAGCTGCCTTTAGGCCTGACCTGCATAGCCTTCCTTAAAATTATCAATTAAGATAAATATAATATAATTTGTATGTCAAAAATATTTAATAATTTGCCTATATAACGGGCCCTTTTAATGAAATTATTTTTTAATTTTGTTTGATTTAATTTGTCTGTCAGAAACACAGAATTGGCGTTGTCCAGGATGTCAGAACATAACAACACAAATTCCAAATCAATATAGATGTTTTTGTGGTAAGTAGATTCCATTTAATTTTTTTTTACTTGTAATATGTAAGGAATTAATTTTATTAGAATTTCAGGAATAATTGTAAAGGTATTTTAAATGCATGGACCTTTTCAATGTACCATCGGTGGCCACCAATAGTGTAAAATCCTTACAGTGTGCTGTTTACTAGACGCAAGACACTGCTATAAAGTCTGTTGTAAAAACATGAAGCAATATCAATAGTGTCAAATGCATCCCAGTGTGCTGTTTACTAGACGTGAGACACTGCTATAAAGTCAATTGTAAATACATGTAGCAATATCGATAGTGTCAAATGCATCCCATTGTGCTGTTTACTAGAGGCAAGCTACTGCCGTAAAGCTTATTGTAAATACATGTAGCAATAGCAATAGTGTCAAATGTAGCCCAGTATGTAAATAAAGTAAATTCTAATTTAGTTATTATTATCTGGATGCTAAAGAAAAAGTTGTCAAAGTCATTGATGATGTTTGTTACATATATATAACACATTAGAATAAGCAAAAAGTATTTTAAAGTATTTTTTTTATTTTATCCTCTAAAGTATTAACTTTATTATGTAAATCTGTTAGTATTTAGTATCTAATATTTTTTCTAATCATTGTTAATTTTAAATAAGTTTGTTAAGCTATATATTGTGACATTCTATTTTATACATTAAAAAAAATTTTTTAGCAAATACATTTTACCTTGTACATTTTGTTTTATAAATTTTAATGTATACATTTTTAAAGGACGCAGAAAAGATCCTAAATATATTAGAGGTGAAATAGCTCACAGTTGTGGTGAAGTTTGTAAAAAGACTAAACAAGGAGATTGTAAACATCCATGTACGATGTAAGTAAACAAGAAAACTGAAACTATGCACAGGGTTCGTACAGCTCCTTGAAACTCCTGGAAAACAAAAAGTTGTGTTCCAGGACCTTAAAACTCCTGGAAAAACTGCATTTAGTCCTGGGAAAATACTAAAAACTCCTTATTTTTCTAAGGAGATTAATTATTAATAAAAAAATAGTAATCACTGCTCTTAGATTGTACTTTCACTTTTCTAGAAAGCCCTATTGGAGTTAACCTTTTTTTTATTATTTCCGCACGCAAACGTTGATGACACCAGTGATGCTACTGCATGGTTCTTTTTTTTACTAGATGTTGTTTTTTTTTTCTATCCAAACTTGGGATGTAGGCTATATAAGTCCCCGTAATGTCGTAAAACAAAAAAAAGCTGTGTCTGGTTTTTTTTAAAGAGCTCAGCTTGGCTTTTCAAAAAATTTTCTCCTGAAAAACTTCTGGAACACTCCTGGAATTTTGAGGCAATTTTTCTGTACAAACCCTGTATGCATATAAGGTTAATGGTCCCCATGGCAATAGTTTGAAGGCTGTTTTATTGCACATACACAGACTGCAATTTAAAAAGTTATCAAAGTAATTTTTATCCCCTCAGAACAGAAACAAATTTGCTAGCTTATATAGGACAGCCTACTTATAGTTTTGGCTTTAACATTACTATATGGACCAAAATTATTATGTTACCTTTGACTTAACAAGGATGGTATTTTTCCATTTTTGACAAAATTCTTTTTTTTTTCTGCAAAGTTCCAACTTTTAAAAAGCAGTGTCAGGTGTATAAGTCACTCCCCTACTTTTGATTGGAATTTTGAGTTTAAAAAGTGTGACTTATATAGGAGTATATATGGTAGTATAATTTCTATAGGCTTCTAAATACAATTGTTAATTTAATATTATTTTCCTAATCTAAGTATTTTGATATGCTGACTTAATAATGCAAAGGTACAGTAGATACCAACACAATGTAATGTGCAGTGTTTGCAAATCAAATCTGTTCACCCAGATGTAGAGTTTGTGCACTACAATGAAATATTGTAACATCAAATATGTATATATATTTTTTTCACCCAGATGTAAACTTTGTACACCTACACAGGAATATTGTAACATCAAATATGTATATATATTTATTTCACCCAGATGTAGAGTTTGTACACCTACACTGAAATATTGTAACATCAAATATATATATATATTTATTTCACCCAAATGTAAAGTTTGTGCACCCACACAGAAATATTGTAAAATCAAATGTGTATATATATTTATTTCACCCCGATATAGAGTTTGTGCACCCACACAGAAATATTGTAACATCAAATATATATATATATTTATTTCACCCAAATGTAAAGTTTGTGCACCCACACAGAAATATTGTAAAATCAAATGTGTATATATATTTATTTCACCCCGATATAGAGTTTGTGCACCCACACAGAAATATTGTAACATCAAATATGTACATATATTTATTTCACCCAGATATAGAGTCTGTGCACCTACACTGAAATATTGTAGCATCAAATATGTATTTTCTGTCTAGACTAGAGCATTTAAAAATTATTTTTCTTATTTTTTCAGATTATGTCACCCAGGACCCTGTCCGCCATGCAGTGCTACAGTTTGGATCACATGTCACTGTGGAAATCTCAAGTAATGGTTCATTAACTCTTTCGCTCCCAAAGCTTTTTCCATGATTTTACCAAGCCTGTTTTACAGACATAAGAAAAAAATAGGACCTTAATTTTTAAATGTAAATCTTGGGACAAATATAAGAGATAGACCTTAAGTGTTACACATCAAAAGAAAGTAAAATGAATGTACTTTATGATTAAAGTACGTTAGAATATATTTATCGAAATATATTACATATTTTATAGTAATCAATTAAGAATTTTTTTTTTACAAAAAATAATTTTTTAGGTTTCCAATAAAATTGTTTTTATTTATAACACTTGTCAACCTATTGACGACATATTTTAAACCTTGATAGCAAATCTAATAGATAACAACAGTTTTAAATTTGAACAAAATTGATCAATAAATAAAAAAAGTTACACAATATTTATCCAAAGATATGCCATCACCCAAAAAAATGTAGAAAAGTTGAAATTAGGAAACATCTACTCATATTCTCATAAAGTGGCCTTATATTAAAAATAGACATGAAGTGTAACACATCAATGGAAAGGAAATTGAATTTAGTGTATGATAAATGAATCAAAAAATATATTTATTATATCTGGAAAAAAATTGTAGTAGAAATTTGCCACCTTTTGAAGTGGGCCATGCCCCCTTTTTGGACGCCTTTATTAAATCATTTATTTTGCTTTATTTTAAATTATAATCGATCTCTTGTTCTGTGGAGTTTTAATTGTTAGAAGCTAGCAAAATAGGTCATCGACTGTCCTAATGAAAAAATTAGTTCTAGAGCTTTATTAGCGATAATTATCTAAGTTGGACATGCCCCTGGACCGCTTGGCCCCATAATAGAAATAATTGAACCCAAATATCAATCATAATGTAAAAAAAAACACGCAACAAATGTAAACAAATTGAATTAATAACAAAGAAAATGGCGTATCGAAAATGGCGAAGTAAAATTATATCTTTACACCGTAAAGGTTTGTCGCAAAAGTGCTAATTAATCATGAGCCGGTAGAATCGGCTCGTGGGACAGAAACGAAAAATAAAAAAGCCGATTGTACCGGCTTATGGGATGGAAAGAGTTAAACAAATATTTTTATATCATGCTTTTAAGTCAGACACCTTGTAACATGTTTTTTTCTTGTGAGATGCATCTGGTAGATAATTAGAGATCTGGTAGGTACCGTATATACTCGCGTATAAGTCGCACTTTTTTTTACCGAAAATTTCGACAAAAAGTCGGGGTGCGACTTATACACCCAACACTGTTTTTGAAAAGTTTGAAAAACATCACTACTCTGTCATACAGTTTGCTACATAACCCGTATAGTTGACTGTAGTGGTGTAGAATTACTAGGATATGCGTAGGCCTTCATTTTACATTTAGAAAACTTTCGTAGGTGTACATATTACTATCTTTATATAAATGAGATTTAGATCGACAAATATTTTAGTTTTTTCAGAATTCCTCCCCCCCCCCCCGCCGCTTTTCTTTTGACCTTTTGGGCCGATTTTGTATTGCCGAAACGTAACGTAATTTTAAAGGTGGCATTTTTTCGGTAGGCTTATTGAACGCAAATTACAGTTTGGAAAGAATCGTAAATGTGTGAAAGCCTGTCTAGGCCTATAATGTAGGTAGGCCAATAAGCTTAGGATGCGTTTTATTTATTAGGCCTACTTAAGGTCTAGGCCTATAAGCTATTGCCTACTAATAAGGCAGTGTTGAGCATTCCAAAAAAAACGCGCCATATCTAGGCAATGTTTCCAAAACTACGATCGGCAGATGGACGCGTGAAAAGTCAAGTGTGTTTTATTTTTCATTACTTGCGTGTAAGAGTTGAAAATAACACAGCTTATTATTTGTCGGTTGCGCAGACGCACTTGAAATCATTACAAACAATGTTAATGGTAATTAGGACACATATATAGCGCGTCATAAATGCCGGCGCTTCCCAGTCTCCAATCTAGGCGACATTGAGTCTAATGACATACTTCAAAGACTTTTTGTGTGTAGTGTTACTATAGGGATAGCAACTTGAGTAGGGAAAGGGACTTAGATGAAGAAACAGATACCTTACTTTCCCATATCACTAATGTCTGTAGGCCTATTGATCGGTTGTTTAAAATAAATGAAACCCTGCCTTTATTTGATTATGTTTGCCTTATGCACGATTAAAACCAGGAAAGTTTCCAAATTAGGGTGAATATTTAGTAACTTTTATGTTTAAAAGGTATGCATTTTTATGATGTTAAAGGGCAGTGTAACCCGGGAAGTCGGGGTGCGACTTATGCGCGGGTCAATGACAACATATAAGAAAAAAAATCTTAAACTAGGGGTGCGACTTATACACCGGTGCGACTTATACGCGAGTATATACGGTAATTATATTTCTGGGGGCCAATTAGATATTTGGTAGGTAATTACTTGTGGATAGGTCACACCCTTACTGACTTAGTTTAGGGTTATCCTTGTTACACCCTTACTGACTTAGTTTAGAGTTATCCTTGTTACACCCTTACTGACTTAGTTTAGAGTTATCCTTGTTACACCCTTACTGACTTAGTTTAGAGTTATCCTTGTTACACCCTTACTGACTTAGTTTAGAGTTATCCTTGTTACACCCTTACTGACTTAGTTTAGAGTTATCCTTGTTACACCCTTACTGACTTAGTTTAGGGTTATCCTTGTTACACCCTTACTGACTTAGTTTAGAGTTATCCTTGTTACACCCTTACTGACTTAGTTTAGAGTTATCCTTGTTACACCCTTACTGACTTAGTTTAGAGTTATCCTTGTTACACCCTTACTGACTTAGTTTAGAGTTATCCTTGTTACACCCTTACTGACTTAGTTTAGAGTTATCCTTGTTACACCCTTACTGACTTAGTTTAGAGTTATCCAAGTTACACCCTTACTGACTTAGTTTAGGGTTATCCTTGTTACACCCTTACTGACTTAGTTTAGAGTTATCCTTGTTACACCCTTACTGACTTAGTTTAGAGTTATCCTTGTTACACCCTTACTGACTTAGTTTAGAGTTATCCAAGTTACACCCTTACTGACTTAGTTTAGAGTTATCCTTGTTACACCCTTACTGACTTAGTTTAGAGTTATCCTTGTTACACCCTTACTGACTTAGTTTAGAGTTATCCTTGTTACACCCTTACTGACTTAGTTTAGAGTTATCCAAGTTACACCCTTACTGACTTAGTTTAGAGTTATCCAAGTTACACCCTTACTGACTTAGTTTAGGGTTATCCTTGTTACACCCTTACTGACTTAGTTTAGAGTTATCCTTGTTACACCCTTACTGACTTAGTTTAGAGTTATCCAAGTTACACCCTTACTGACTTAGTTTAGGGTTATCCTTGTTACACCCTTACTGACTTAGTTTAGAGTTATCCTTGTTACACCCTTACTGACTTAGTTTAGAGTTATCCAAGTTACACCCTTACTGACTTAGTTTAGAGTTATCCAAGTTACACCCTTACTGACTTAGTTTAGGGTTATCCAAGTTACACCCTTACTGACTTAGTTTAGAGTCATCCTTGTTACACCCTTACTGACTTAGTTTAGAGTTATCCAAGTTACACCCTTACTGACTTAGTTTAGAGTTATCCTTGTTACACCCTTACTGACTTAGTTTAGAGTTATCCTTGTTAGACCCTTACTGACTTAGTTTAGGGTTATCCTTGTTACACCCTTACTGACTTAGTTTAGAGTTATCCTTGTTACACCCTTACTGACTTAGTTTAGAGTTATCCTTGTTACACCCTTACTGACTTAGTTTAGAGTTATCCAAGTTACACCCTTACTGACTTAGTTTAGAGTTATCCAAGTTACACCCTTACTGACTTAGTTTAGAGTTATCCAAGTTACACCCTTACTGACTTAGTTTAGAGTTATCCTTGTTACACCCTTACTGACTTAGTTTAGAGTTATCCAAGTTACACCCTTACTGACTTAGTTTAGAGTTATCCAAGTTACACCCTTACTGACTTAGTTTAGAGTTATCCAAGTTACACCCTTACTGACTTAGTTTAGAGTTATCCTTGTTACACCCTTACTGACTTAGTTTAGAGTTATCCAAGTTACACCCTTACTGACTTAGTTTAGAGTTATCCTTGTTACACCCTTACTGACTTAGTTTAGAGTTATCCAAGTTACACCCTTACTGACTTAGTTTAGAGTTATCCTTGTTACACCCTTACTGACTTAGTTTAGGGTTATCCTTGTTACACCCTTACTGACTTAGTTTAGAGTTATCCTTGTTACACCCTTACTGACTTAGTTTAGGGTTATCCTTGTTACACCCTTACTGACTTAGTTTAGAGTTATCCTTGTTACACCCTTACTGACTTAGTTTAGAGTTATCCTTGTTACACCCTTACTGACTTAGTTTAGAGTTATCCTTGTTACACCCTTACTGACTTAGTTTAGGGTTATCCTTGTTACACCCTTACTGACTTAGTTTAGAGTTATCCAAGTTACACCCTTACTGACTTAGTTTAGAGTTATCCAAGTTACACCCTTACTGACTTAGTTTAGGGTTATCCTTGTTACACCCTTACTGACTTAGTTTAGAGTTATCCTTGTTACACCCTTACTGACTTAGTTTAGAGTTATCCTTGTTACACCCTTACTGACTTAGTTTAGAGTTATCCTTGTTACACCCTTACTGACTTAGTTTAGAGTTATCCTTGTTACACCCTTACTGACTTAGTTTAGAGTTATCCAAGTTACACCCTTACTGACTTAGTTTAGAGTTATCCAAGTTACACCCTTACTGACTTAGTTTAGAGTTATTCAAGTTACACCCTTTGCTGACTTAGTTTAGAGTTATCCAAGTTATATTTTGTACTTGACTCACAGATTGGTCCCACCCGTAATTTTGGAAGTTACACCACAGCCTTTTTATATCAAATATCTCTAAAGTTCATACTTTTAAAACTTAAACAACAAAGCCATTAGGCCTACATGAAAGTTTTTAGGTGTTATCTGTTTCTTCATCCAAGAGAAATTCTGTAGATAAAAGTGCAGATATAAATGAGGAGATGCACACTCTTAAAAATGCAACAGGAATCTGTAGGGAGATAAAAGTCTGCCTACATTGTTCTAACATGTCACATACCTCATTAGTTAGTATGTTGTATGGTGGTATGTCTTGGACAGGACTATGGAATTTAGATGCGAGATCTTACAAACATTGAAATAAATGTTGGATCAAGTACTTAACCTTGATTGAAAGAAACACTTGCTATATGTTTAAGAATACAACAATTCAGGTATTGACATACAAGTTTACCCTATTTTATTTGTTATTAATTTGACCAATTTTACCATTTATGATTTTTAGTTTTGGTATTTAAATATCAAGATTTATTCAAATTTGAGCAATGTTTTATACATAAAATTAAAAAAGTTGTATACTTTTGAAAACAAATTTGTATTGATATATATTTATTTAGAAAGAATGTTCGCTGCTCAAAGTCTACCAAGTTTCAGTGTAATAAAGAATGTGGAAAGAAATTAAATTGTGGCATCCATAATTGTAGAGTTGTTTGTCACTCTGGTCTTTGTGAACCATGTGAAGTAGAACAAATTCAAGGTAAAATTTAAAAAACTAGGTAGGAAAATTGGTAGAAAACTAAATAATACATAGCTCACAATTTTTATATTACTTAAACATTTCCTATGGCTTACCATCACTAAATGGACAGGTTTGTAAGAAATAGATTTTTTAAAGATGATATGAAGAAAAAGGCTCATAAAGTGAAGATGCTAGTTACCAGTAAATACTAGCATATAGGTTGCACCAGTGGATAGGTCACACAATTAGTTTAGAATTATTTTACTTATACCACCCCTCAGTATTATCTTTTTCCATGTCATCAGACTATAGTTACAAGAAAAATGCATCTTTACACTACTGTAATAATGTAGTTAAAACAAAGAAAAATTGATAAATTATTGAAAAGCAGAGAAGATATTAATCCGTAGATAAGTAAAAATATTACATAATCTGTTTTTTTTTCCATGTAAAATAGGTTTTTGGAAAACATTAAAATTTGTAGTTAGAACAAGAGAATACTAAGTGGATGATATGTTGTGTTCGACTCGCAGATAGGTCGCGCGCTTACTTTTAGGGAGTTACACTGCCTTTTAATATAATGTTTGTAGCAAAATTAAATTTATACCTTTCAAACATAAAAGTTACCAAATATTCACCTTTATTTGGAAACTTTCTTAAAAAAATAGTGTCAATCACTGATAATGCAAATAAATAAATAAAGGCAGTGTTACATTTATCTTTATCAAACAATCAACAAATTCATAAGGGAAAGTTTTTGAAAGCATCTGTATCTTAATCTATGTCCCTGTTCATACTCAAGTTCATACTCAAGTGGGTCAATGCAAAATAGAAGTTTTTTGAAGTTCACACTTTTGACGTGGCGGTGGCTAAATTATGGAGCATGAAAAAAAGTCAGACCAAGATATACTATGAATTATTTTTGTGTTGAAATTAAGTTTGTGAATAAAAAAATTGAATCTGCAAATACACAAAACTAGGAAAATGTCTTTTTTTAAAATAAAGACATAAAGGACAATGAATTGCAATGCTACAATGTTAATGTTCTACATTCATTTTGAGGCTCTGTTGTTGCAAGTTATTATATTAGTTATAGATTTGCTGTATAGATATTAAACAAGTAAAATCCACTGGTGTATAAGGCAATTGCAAAGACATTTTTACTGTTTACTTAATGCTCTGTCACATTGACACTTTCTCACTTTGTGTTATCTTTTATAGCAGAGAAATGTATTTAAGCTGTGTTTATCTCAAGATCATTGTGTTGATATTTATAAGCTGTGTTTATCTTAAGATCATTGTGTTGTTTATAAGCTGTGTTTATCTCAAGATCATTGTGTTGATATTTATAAGCTGTGTTTATCTCAAGATCATTGTGTTGATATTTATAAGCTGTGTTTATCTCAAGATCATTGTGTTGATATTTATAAGCTGTGTTTATCTTAAGATCATTGTATTGATATTTATAAGCTGTGTTTATCTCAAGATCATTGTGTTGATATTTATAAGCTGTGTTTATCTTAAGATCATTGTGTTGTTTATAAGCTGTGTATATCTCAAGATCATTGTGTTGATATTTATAAGCTGTGTTTATCTCAAGATCATTGTGTTGATATTTATAAGCTGTGTTTATCTCAAGATCATTGCATTGATATTTATAAGCTGTGTTTATCTTAAGATCATTGTGTTGTTTATAAGCTGTGTTTATCTCAAGATCATTGTGTTGATATTTATAAGCTGTGTTTATCTCAAGATTATTGCGTTGATATTTATAAGCTGTGTTTATCTTAAGATCATTGTGTTGTTTATAAGCTGTGTTTATCTCAAGATCATTGTGTTGATATTTATAAGCTGTGTTTATCTCAAGATCATTGTGTTGAAATTATAAGCTGTGTTTATCTCAAGATCATTGTGTTGATATTTATAAGCTGTGTTTATCTTAAGATCATTGTGTTGTTTATAAGCTGTGTTTATCTCAAGATCATTGTGTTGATATTTATAAGCTGTGTTTATCTCAAGATCATTGTGTTGATATTTAAAAGCTGTGTTTATCTTAAGATCATTGTGTTGATATTTATAAGCTGTGTTTATCTCAAGATCATTGTGTTGATATTTGTAACCTGTGTTTATCTCAAGATCATTGTGTTGTTTATAAGCTTTGTATATCTCAAGATCATTGTGTTGATATTTATAAGCTGTGTTTATCTCAAGATCATTGTGTTGATATTTATAAGCTGTGTTTATCTTAAGATCATTGTGTTGTTTATAAGCTGTGTATATCTCAAGATCATTGTGTTGTTTATAAGCTGTGTCTATCTCAAGATCATTGTGTTGATATTTGTAAGCTGTGTTTATCTTAAGATCATTGTGTTGATATTTATAAGCTGTGTTTATCTCAAGATCATTGTGTTGATATTTATACGCTGTTTTCATCTCAAGATTATTGTGTTGATCTTTATAAGCTGTGTTTATCTTAAGATCATTGTGTTGATATTTATAAGCTGTGTTTATCTCAAGATCATTGTGTTGATATTTATAAGCTGTGTTTATCTTAAGATCATTGTGTTGTTTATAAGCTTTGTATATCTCAAGATCATTGTGTTGATATTTATAAGCTGTGTTTATCTCAAGATCATTGTGTTGATATTTATAAGCTGTGTTTATCTCAAGATCATTGTGTTGTTTATAAGCTGTGTATATCTCAAGATCATTGTGTTGTTTATAAGCTGTGTCTATCTCAAGATCATTGTGTTGATATTTGTAAGCTGTGTTTATCTTAAGATCATTGTGGTGATATTTATAAGCTGTGTTTATCTCAAGATCATTGTGTTGATATTTATACGCTGTTTTCATCTCAAGATTATTGTGTTGATCTTTATAAGCTGTGTTTATCTTAAGATCATTGTGTTGATATTTATAAGCTGTGTTTATCTCAAGATCATTGTGTTGATATTTATAAGCTGTGTTTATCTTAAGAGCCTTGTGTTCATCTTTATAAGCTGTGTTTATCTTAAGAACCTTGTGTTCATCTTTGTAAGCTGTGTTTATCTTAAGAACCTTGTGTTCATCTTTATAAGCTGTGTTTATCTTAAGAACCTTGTGTTCTTCTTTATAAGCTGTATTTATCTTAAGAACCTTGTGTTCTTCTTTATAAGCTGTATTTATCTTAAGAACCTTGTGTTCATCAATATAAGCTGTGCTAGTATGTAGAGGTTTAAATTGATATTGTTGGTATCTGATAATATACATGTACATTAAATAGTTTTGACTTTATTGAAAACTAAATCATTGATATTTTTTTTATGATATTATTTTATATGAGACACTATAAAATATTGTAATGATAACTTACAACAAATTTTTTACAATTTCATCACTTTCAGAATGTTTATGTAAAAAAACAAAACGCACTGTATTTTGTGGCACAGAAGAATTTAATCATTCCAATTTTTCTTGCAAGCAGATCTGTGGAAGGTATTTTTCTTTATTTGTTTAATTAAAAAAATGATGTGTTGTGAATACTGTTATGTAGAGTTAAAAAAAAATCATTTTATCTATATTATAGAACTTTGGATTGTGGCAATCATGTGTGTAAAGAGTTGTGTCACTCTGGAGATTGTAAATCATGCCAACTTCTACCAAAGAATCTACATACTTGTTGCTGTGGAAAAACTTGCTACTCAGGTGTGGAAAGAAAGTCTTGTCTGGATCCAGTCCCTACATGTACATTGCAGTGTGATAAACTATTGCCTTGTGGCACCACTTGTAAGTATGCCTTGTTATACATATTTTCTTTAATTATAATGTAAATGCAGGAAATGTTTATTTACAACTTTTTATAAACGTACATTTATTTTATACCTCTAATTAAATCTTAAAATGAATACCATACTGCTTGTCTTGTATAAAGAAATAAATAATCACTAATAATTGTTATATTACAAAACATAACTTGATTGTCATCACTATAGCATCAAATTTGGAAACTTTGTTTTAATTAAAGGGAGATAATTAAAATTGAGTGCTTTGATGTACTTCTGAAAAAGCCCATCCATCTACTTTTATATATGCCTTAAATTATTGAATTACATGTTGTTAAATGTTTTAAAATTGATTTCACAGCAAGATATGTCCAGTTTCAATGCAAATCCATTCCAGTGGTCTAACAGTTCAAGTTCTGTTTCACTCTGTCAACTCACTGAAATTTGTGGCTATGTCATTTAGAAACATCTGCTTCAACTGTCAGTTCTTCTTATTCAATACAGAAAAATGTTTTTTTTTTTCATTGAAAATCGCTCTGTGTGTTAAGTCTGCACGTGTGCCTTAGGTTGCCAAACCCTGCTCTAGATCAACAGATTTGTTTTAAACTTTATGCTACTTTGGAATATATAAAATACAAGTAAAAAAAATAATTATTTTTTACTAGCTGAGCCACACCTGTGTGAAGCAATGTGTCACCCTGGTGATTGTGGACCATGTCTTAGAGTTGCACAAATTCGTTGTGAATGTGGTGGTACAGAGAAGCAAATGACTTGTGGTGAAGCATTCACATTTAATGGTAATTGTATTGGGTATTATCTTTATTTATATTATGCATGTGTTGTTATTTTTTAAACATTGTGATTATAAACTAATTCTCCAAATTATATTAAAAAGCTTAATTTGGAAACAGTGAATGTAATTTAGGATATAATAAAATGAAATTTTTTATAACACAAAAACACTTTTGAATAAACATTGTTTGTCCTTGACAGAAAGAAATCCTTTTAAATGTCAAAGAAGATGTGGTAAAAAGAAAACTTGTGGCAAACACAAATGTTTTGACAATTGTTGTGTGGTAAGTAGCATTGACAATTGTTGTGTTGTATGTAGCATTGACAATTGTAGTATGTATATTGACAATAGTTGTATGCACCATTTTCAAAGGTTACTTTACTCAACCCCATCTTGTTTCTGGATAATGTTTATGTTGAATAAATAGGAATGAGGATGGCAAAGGGGAGTTAGTTGGTTTGTGTTTATCAATGACAATGTCACATGCTAGAAGAATTCATATTTTACCTTCATTACCCTAGAAATATAGAAGAAGAATATTAGCACCATTTTTATCACATCTGCCCTTTTCATACATTGATGGGACAATGGTAATGTGGATTGAAAATAACAGTTTCAAAATATAAAACTGTTTCTTTTAAATTGAACAGCTTAAATTTGAACCTTTTGTTAATATATTCTTTTTCTTTTCTAATGGGCACATTTAACATGTCAAGCGCATTAATTAAAAGTAGATGATTTTTTTGTTCTTTAAAAATAAAATATTTGAAATAATTCAATGTGTAGCATATGAAAGATGTAATCAATATTTATGCAGGCTTCAGTATAGGCTTCCTATGACTATTGTATTTAGGACAATTTCTGTTAGAAATAGCCGGTATTTGAAATAGTGAGGTAAATTTTTCTTGTCTTTGTTTTGTCACATGATTATTGAAGTCATTTTGTGACTTTTTTACTTTGACCCTTACCTTTTTTTTTAACATATAGTTAAATTTCTGGCAATACAGGTTGGCTAAAATTGCAATAATATAAAAGCCAAGTCAGCTGTAATAAGATGGTTAATGGCATAACATTTTTTCACTATTGGACAGTCACATTTCTCTACAATAATTTATGCCATTGAAGTAAATCTATTGAAATAATCATAATGTATTACATTTTTTTTTAAAGAAAGAATTCCATATATGCGAGATAGTCTGTGGGCAGAAATTATCTTGTGGAATTCACCGCTGTGAAGAGTTGTGTCATAGAGGTCATTGCAAAAGATGTCTACAAGCAAGTAAGTCATGAGTTGAATCTTTGTATGTTTACAAGCAAGTAAGTCATGAGTTGAATCTTTGTATGTTTACAAGCAAGTAAGTCATGAGTTGAATCTTTGTATGTTTACAAGCAAGTAAGTCATGAGTTGAATCTTTGTATGTTTACAAGCAAGTAAGTCATGAGTTGAATCTTTGTATGTTTACTAGCAAGTAAGTCATGAGTTGAATCTTTGTATGTTTACAAGCAAGTAAGTCATGAGTTGAATCTTTGTATGTTTACAAGCAAGTAAGTCATGAGTTGAATCTTTGTATGTTTACAAGCAAGTAAGTCATGAGTTGAATCTTTGTATGTTTACAAGCAAGTAAGTAATAAATTGAATGTTTGTATGGAATACATATTCCAGCAATAAGAATGAGTAGTTAATTTCATATTTTCTCATCTCAGTTTTTGCGCACTTAATATTTTAGTTTATTGTATAATGGCCGTGCATTTTAATTTTGACACTTTACTCAAAAGATACCACCAAAAAAAACAACTTTATCTTTTATCATTTGAACCTATCTACTTTTGATGCATTTATTATTCTGCCCCAGACTTCTAGTTGATTGCAGAGTTTCATCAATGATTCTTTTACATTTCCTGCTTAAAGGTTTTGATGAATTGACTTGCCATTGTGGTAGAGAAGTGTTAGAGCCACCTGTTCCTTGTGGAACAAAACCCCCTGAATGTCAGAAACTATGTACAAGACAACATAGTTGCCAACATCCAGGTAATTTCAGGCAACATAGTTGCCAATATCTAGGTAATTTCAGACAACATAGTTGCCAACATCCAGATAATTTTAGCGATAGAAAACAGTTCATTTAAAATTAAATTTAAAGTATTATAGGAACTAAACAAACAAATGAAAAAAATCAACAACTAAACATTATTGAAAACCTGAAATCTGAATGCAAGACCAAACCATGAATAAGTGTAGGAACTATAGTCTGTTATATGTAGGCAAGTCAAATTCCATTTCTAAACACATAATTTAACAATAACAACAATTGGAGATGATATAGCAGGGATCATTCTTGAAAATGACTAACATTTGACCAGTTCAAAGGAAAAGTTATAGGTCATTTTGGAAATCAATAGATCAAACTATTAAGGATTCATCCAATGGCATATTTAAATTTATTAGTTGTAAATTTAACATCAATGTTTAAAACACTCATGTCGTATGCAATAACATGTTAAAAGCCAGCTTGAGAAAATGATGAAAGTCATCCTAGTGACCCACACATGCTTGAAATTTACTCTGGATATTGCATTAAATTCTTTAACTTAAAAAAAAAACATTAACTTTTTTTTGCAGTAGCTGTCTCAAAATATTTTTTACAATCAATTTTCATGTAAATGAATATCAAATATTTGGTCTAAAAATGAAATTCCTATTTTTCTGTAGTATTTTTTGAAGAGAAAAGTATTAAGGATGTTTTATAATGTGACATAAAATAATATTATATTGTTGAAAAATCTTCAACAACTCAACTTGACTTAGATACTTAGACCCTAGATGACCTACTTTTATTTTGTGATAGACTGTACAATTATATTTAATATACCGTATGTACTCATCTATGGGTCGCACTTTTTAAACTTAAAATTTTCAAAAAAATTAGTGGTGCACTCGACATAATTTTGAAAAAGTTTGAAAAACATCATTACTCTGTCATTAAGTTGCAACTATCACTGTGTCGGTGGTTGTTATGAATCCTAGCCTATAATTCTAAAATAGTGATACTGTGTAAGTGGCAAATGGAGTATACAATCAAATGTTCATCTTTTGATATTAAACCAATCAGTTTTTGTTTCTGTTAGACATTTGAAATAAAATTGATGGTAAATTATGCACTAAGTAGGCCTACGTATATGGCCTTTTATACACATCAATACAAAATATTTTCTTTTGATATCAAATTGTAAAAAATAGTAGGCGCAAGTCTAGGAAATTTTTTTTCATAAATATAATCGCAATCAAATGTAGGTCTACATGTTTTTAAAATTCAACCTGCTATAAGAAATTGGCATGTCATGTAAACTAAAAATATTTGAACCCATGGTTTATTAAATATTTTTCTTTATGCTGGAGGAATGATATTTTATGACCTAATATTTAAGACTTTTTTTTAACTATTATAACGGTAAATGGAAATAGATTGGCCCAATAAGAATGTATGAATTATTTGGGAATACTATTTAGCATATTCAATCTTAAAAGCATGATCCTTTTAACAATTTACTAAATTTTAAAGAAATTTTGGCAATTAAAAAAAAGGAATACAAATTTATCATAAATATTACTGGATCATATCACATTTTAACACTAACTTGGTAATCATCAAAACAACAACCTTATGGTGAAAATTGAATATTTTAACAACCCAATGGTACAAGCCATTGGTTGTATGTGCTATGAAAAGGATTGGTCATTTGAATGTTTTATGCGTCAAATGACCAAGGTAAAAAATGATCCCTGTATAGTATTAAATCAAATATTAAAAAAAAGGTTGTTTATTATTTTATTGTTTATCTTGTTACAATGCTAAACAATTTTTTATCTAAATGTATTTGCTTAATTTTTCAACTGATTTCATAGTTTCAGAAAGTAGTGAATAAGTATACAAATGTTTATTTCCAATTGCTTTTGAAAATGAAATTTAGTAAATAAAAAAATGTTATTGGTATAAATCCTTAATATGCATTTTTGTTTCTCTTTCAAAAAAATTGTATTCCTCTCCAAAATATTATTAGCCTTCCGAAGATTTTGCCACATGCACTGAAAAAGTAAAGGCTTTAAAAATGTACATTATAAAGTGTAATAAAAAACAACTGGTGCTGGAGTAAGCAGATGGAGTTGAAAATTTGGCAAAATATGTTGTTATTACCAACACATCTTTGTGTTGAGTTTCAGCACGTTAGGATGATGGGAAGGGGGTAAATTAGCCTTCCAGAGGTTTTGCCAGCCAGAAATAAGACACAAAGTTCTGCAAAATTATTATAAAGGTCTAAAAATGCATAAGAAAATGGGTACAATTCAAAACTGAAAAACATTGAAGAATAATGGCTTTGGAGCAAATGCTAAATGTTTATCTTTATTATTGAACAAAAATTATTTCTTTGTCTTAAAGTTTTTTTATATTATTTATTTTGTTGTTGAATATTTGATGTCAAGAAAGCTGTTCATATATTTCTCTCCAGTTCGGCACAATTGTCACAGTGAAGCTGTTTGCCCACCCTGTACAGAACTGACTGACAAAATGTGTGCTGGTGGTCATATGGTAAGTTTTAAGCAACTGGTGTAGAATCCATGAGTCCGGATTTCATTTAACAGACTTGGAAAATTTATTGGCGGGTGTCCCTGAGTCTATCCAGATCTGATAAGTACCTGATAAGAGTTGAATAAACTAAAGTATAGGTGGCTGGGCATTGTGTCTCTTATATACTGCAACCACAGAAAGTTATAAATGCTGCTTCACTTGACCATTGGCTAACATAGTCTTACATGAAAAAAACAAAACTATCAATAGCTTACATAAAATTTTGATTTTCAAGTAAATAGATAAGTAGAACATTGTAAATTATTGCCTGCTCTCCGTGGACAAATTAAATGTTTACATTCATTATTATTATCATAAAGACACAAAAATAGGCTATATAAATTTTTTTCTACAATTGTAAAATTTTTTTTTTCAGATGCGAAGAAATGTTCCATGTCATTTGGCAACTATAAGCTGTGGTTATCCTTGTAATAAAGTGTTGCCTTGTGGAGATCACAAATGTCAAAAACCATGCCATAATGTAAATATTTTATTCATTACAAGCCATGGTATAGATTTTGTATAGAAAAATGTAGTAATATGTACCATTTGCAATGTAAATTTCTATGTCTATAAAAGAAATTTACAAAAGCACAAATTTCTCAAATTTGCTTAAAATGTTTAAAAATAAGAAAATCTAATTTTATATTTTTTAGTTGAGAATCCAAATTTTTTTATCTAGATCTATAAGTACCGTAACATGGACAAACTTTTTGTAGATTTCTTCTTTTTTTTAAATTTTACAATATTTGAAATTAATTTTGAAAAGCCTTTCTTAAATTATGATTTAAATGTTGATATTATGAAATTTTGTAGACTAACTTGACCAGAATGATTTGTATCCAATAATGTATATGAGTCTTGAACAAGAAGAAACTCTCAGATTTTTTATTTTTTATTATGCAGGGATCTTGTCTTCAAGAAGGCACTAAATGCAATCAAGCATGTCAGAAAGCTAGACCATCTTGTGGTCATCCCTGTAATGCCCTATGTCATAGTGATGCATGTCCAGATGAGCCTTGTAAGACAGAGGTAATAGTCATTATTTGGCTGTAGGTATTTTCTCTTAGGACTTGCGTGACCTAATTACTTATATTGATATAAACTAAAAGAGCTACATATTTCCACTCTCATAGTCAGTTCAGTCAAAGATAAATTGAAAGGGATCTCATCCATTATTTCATAAGGCTAATGGTCTTTGTTGGATTTAGGTCACCATAACCTGTCCATGTGGCAACAGGACAGCAACTTCCCAATGTATGGCTGGCAGTGATCCATTAGCCAATATTGCACAATTTCAACGTTTGAGTGTACAAAGTTTATCTGAGTTGGGAGATCAAGGCTTAGAGCTCTCAAGGTTTCTCCAAGCTAAAAAGTCTATTAAGAGGTTAGTGTTTATTGTAAATATAGTCACTGTATTTAACTCATTAGTTATGATTGTGATACAACACGGTAAACTCCAGTCTGTACTAATGCAACAAAAAAAAAACATCAGCTGTCTAAAACACTGTGCTTCATTAATCAATTTTTGGCTTCGCAGGGTTGTTATAAAATAAAATAGAAAGATAATCAATTTGGTAGTGTTAGAGAAGAATGGTGTGGGCATTAAAATACTTGATCTAATTACTTATATTGATATAATAAAGGACGTACATTAGCCAGACATTTTCACTCTCATAGTCAATTCAGTCAGAGATAAATTGAAAGGAATCTCAATGCTATGCTTAAATAAAAGTGTTTTAAACTTTAATATGTATATATTATTTTCATTTTATGTGATAAATTAATTTTATACAAGTTTGAGAATCAGCCACAATAAATTTATCTTTTAAGTTTGTGTCTAGGAGTGTGAGGTTTGAACATTCCAGATGATATACAATGCAGTCCTTATAACATATGTAGCATATAGTTTTATATACAATGCAGTCCTTATAACATGTGTAGCATATAGTTTTATATACAATGCAGTCCATATAACATATGTAGCATATAGTTTTATATACAATGCAGTCCTTATAACATATGTAGCATATAGTTTTATATACAATGCAGTCCTTATAACATATGTAGCATATAGTTCTATATACAATGCAGTCCTTATAACATATGTAGCATATAGTTTTATATACAATGCAGTCCTTATAACATATGTAGCATATAGTTTTATATACAATGCAGTCCTTATAACATATGTAGCATATAGTTTTATATACAATGCAGTCCTTATAACATATGTAGCATATAGTTTTATATACAATGCAGTCCTTATAACATATGTAGCATATAGTTTTATATACAATGCAGTCCTTATAACATATGTAGCATATAGTTTTATATACAATGCAGTCCTTATAACATATGTAGCATATAGTTTTATATACAATGCAGTCCTTATTACATATGTAGCATATAGTTTTATATACAATGCAGTCCTTATAACATATGTAGCATATAGTTTTATATACAATGCAGTCCTTATAACATATGTAGCATATAGTTTTATATACAATGCAGTCCTTATAACATATGTAGCATATAGTTTTATATACAATGCAGACCTTATAACATATGTAGCATATAGTTTTATATACAATGCAGTCCTTATAACATATGTAGCATATAGTTTTATATACAATGCAGTCCTTATAACATATGTAGCATATAGTTTTATATACAATGCAGTCCTTATAACATATGTAGCATATAGTTTTATATACAATGCCGTCTTTATAACATATGTAGCATATAGTTTTATATACAATGCAGTCCTTATAACATGTGTAGCATATAGTTTTATATACAATGCAGTCCTTATAACATGTGTAGCATATAGTTTTATATACAATGCAGTCCTTATAACATGTGTAGCATATAGTTTTATATACAATGCAGTCCTTATAACATGTGTAGCATATAGTTTTATATACAATGCAGTCCTTATAACATATGTAGCATATAGTTTTATATACAATGCAGTCCTTATAACATATGTAGCATATAGTTTTATATTCAATGCAGTCCTTATAACATATGTAGCATATAGTTGTATATACAATGCAGTCCTTATAACATATGTAGCATATAGTTTTATATACAATGCAGTCCTTATAACATATGTAGCATATAGTTTTATATACAATGCAGTCCTTATAACATATGTAGCATATAGTTTTATATACAATGCAGTCCTTATAACATGTGTAGCATATAGTTTTATATACAATGCAGTCCTTATAACATATGTAGCATATAGTTTTATATACAATGCAGTCCTTATAACATATGTAGCATATAGTTTTATATACAATGCAGTCCTTATAACATATGTAGCATATATTTTTATATACAATGCAGTCCTTATAACATGTGTAGCATATAGTTTTATATACAATGCAGTCCTTATAACATGTGTAGCATATAGTTTTATATACAATGCAGTCCTTATAACATATGTAGCATATAGTTTTATATACAATGCAGTCCTTATAACATATGTAGCATATAGTTTTATATACAATGCAGTCCTTATAACATATGTAGCATATAGTTTTATATACAATGCAGTCCTTATAACATATGTAGCATATAGTTTTATATACAATGCAGTCCTTATAACATATGTAGCATATAGTTTTATATACAATGCAGTCCTTATAACATATGTAGCATATAGTTTTATATACAATGCAGTCCTTATAACATATGTAGCATATAGTTTTATATACAATGCAGTCCTTATAACATGTGTAGCATATAGTTTTATATACAATGCAGTCCTTATAACATATGTAGCATATAGTTTTATATACAATGTAGTCCTTATAACATATGTAGCATATAGTTTTATATACAATGCAGTCCTTATAACATATGTAGCATAAAGTTTTATATACAATGCAGTCTTTATAACATATGTAGCATATAGTTTTATATACAATGCAGTCCTTATAACATGTGTAGCATATAGTTTTATATACAATGCAGTCCTTATAACATATGTAGCATATAGTTTTATATACAATGCAGTCCTTATAACATATGTAGCATATAGTTTTATATACAATGCAGTCCTTATAACATATGTAGCATAAAGTTTTATATACAATTCAGTCTTTATAACATATGTAGCATATAGTTTTATATTCAATGCAGTCCTTATAACATGTGTAGCATATAGTTTTATAAACAATGCAGTCCTTATAACATATGTAGCATATAGTTTTATATGCAATGCAGTCCTTATAACATATGTAGCATATAGTTTTATATACAATGCAGTCCTTATAACATATGTAGCATATAGTTTTATATACAATGCAGTCCTTATAACATATGTAGCATATAGTTTTATATACAATGCAGTCCTTATAACATATGTAGCATATAGTTTTATATACAATGCAGTCCTTATAACATATGTAGCATATAGTTTTATATATAATGCAGTCTTTATAACATATGTAGCATATAGTTTTATATACAATGCAGTCCTTATAACATGTGTAGCATATAGTTTTATATACAATGCAGTCCTTATAACATATGTAGCATATAGTTTTATATACAATGCAGTCCTTATAACATATGTAGCCTATAGTTTTATATACAATGCAGTCCTTATAACATATGTAGCATATAGTTTTATATACAATGCAGTCTTTATAACATATGTAGCCTATAGTTTTATATATAATGCAGTCCTTATAACATATGTAGCAGATAGTTTTATATACAATGCAGTCCTTATAACATATGTAGCATATAGTTTTATATACAATGCAGTCCTTATAACATATGTAGCATATAGTTTTATATACAATGCAGTCCTTATAACATATGTAGCATATAGTTTTATATACAATGCAGTCCTTATAACATATGTAGCATATAGTTTTATATACAATGCAGTCCTTATAACATATGTAGCATATAGTTTTATATACAATGCAGTCCTTATAACATATGTAGCATATAGTTTTATATACAATGCAGTCCTTATAACATATGTAGCATATAGTTTTATATACAATGCAGTCCTTATAACATGTGTAGCATATAGTTTTATATACAATGCAGTCCTTATAACATGTGTAGCATATAGTTTTATATACAATGCAGTCCTTATAACTTATGTAGCATATAGTTTTATATACAATGCAGTCCTTATAACATATGTAGCATATAGTTTTATATACAATGCAGTCCTTATAACTTATGTAGCATATAGTTTTATATACAATGCAGTCCTTATAACATATGTAGCATATAGTTTTATATACAATGCAGTCCTTATAACATATGTAGCATATAGTTTTATATACAATGCAGTCCTTATAACATATGTAGCATATAGTTTTATATACAATGCAGTCCTTATAACATATGTAGCATATAGTTTTATATACAATGCAGTCCTTATAACATATGTAGCATATAGTTTTATATATAATGCAGTCCTTATAACATATGTAGCATATAGTTTTATATACAATGCAGTCCTTATAACATATGTAGCATATAGTTTTATATACAATGCAGTCCTTATAACATATGTAGCATATAGTTTTATATACAATGCCGTCTTTATAACATGTAGCATATAGTTTTATATACAATGCAGTCCTTATAACATGTGTAGCATATAGTTTTATATACAATGCAGTCCTTATAACATATGTAGCATATAGTTTTATATACAATGCAGTCCTTATAACATATGTAGCCTATAGTTTTATATACAATGCAGTCCTTATAACATATGTAGCATATAGTTTTATATACAATGCAGTCTTTATAACATATGTAGCCTATAGTTTTATATATAATGCAGTCCTTATAACATATGTAGCAGATAGTTTTATATACAATGCAGTCCTTATAACATATGTAGCATATAGTTTTATATACAATGCAGTCCTTATAACATATGTAGCATATAGTTTTATATACAATGCAGTCCTTATAACATATGTAGCATATAGTTTTATATACAATGCAGTCCTTATAACATATGTAGCATATAGTTTTATATACAATGCAGTCCTTATAACATATGTAGCATATAGTTTTATATACAATGCAGTCCTTATAACATATGTAGCATATAGTTTTATATACAATGCAGTCCTTATAACATATGTAGCATATAGTTTTATATACAATGCAGTCCTTATAACATGTGTAGCATATAGTTTTATATACAATGCAGTCCTTATAACATGTGTAGCATATAGTTTTATATACAATGCAGTCCTTATAACATATGTAGCATATAGTTTTATATACAATGCAGTCCTTATAACATATGTAGCATATAGTTTTATATACAATGCAGTCCTTATAACATATGTAGCATATAGTTTTATATACAATGCAGTCCTTATAACATATGTAGCATATAGTTTTATATACAATGCAGTCCTTATAACATATGTAGCATATAGTTTTATATACAATGCAGTCCTTATAACATATGTAGCATATAGTTTTATATACAATGCAGTCCTTATAACATATGTAGCATATAGTTTTATATACAATGCAGTCCTTATAACATATGTAGCATATAGTTTTATATACAATGCAGTCCTTATAACATATGTAGCATATAGTTTTATATACAATGCAGTCCTTATAACATATGTAGCATATAGTTTTATATACAATGCCGTCTTTATAACATATGTAGCATATAGTTTTATATACAATGCAGTCCTTATAACATGTGTAGCATATAGTTTTATATACAATGCAGTCCTTATAACATGTGTAGCATATAGTTTTATATACAATGCAGTCCTTATAACATGTGTAGCATATAGTTTTATATACAATGCAGTCCTTATAACATGTGTAGCATATAGTTTTATATACAATGCAGTCCTTATAACATATGTAGCATATAGTTTTATATACAATGCAGTCCTTATAACATATGTAGCATATAGTTTTATATTCAATGCAGTCCTTATAACATATGTAGCATATAGTTGTATATACAATGCAGTCCTTATAACATATGTAGCATATAGTTTTATATACAATGCAGTCCTTATAACATATGTAGCATATAGTTTTATATACAATGCAGTCCTTATAACATATGTAGCATATAGTTTTATATACAATGCAGTCCTTATAACATGTGTAGCATATAGTTTTATATACAATGCAGTCCTTATAACATATGTAGCA